>CM077242.1:14027500-14587500 GCA_039654775.1 Spinibarbus caldwelli
CATTTCATGTTTTAGAGTTTAAAAAACACTTGTTTAATCTTTGTAATCTCCTCAGATGACAATGTAGATGCCTGACAAACGTTGTTGTTGTTGTTGTGATCATAGACTGTATGGATGTGATAACACGCAACATGGATCTTTTCCCTCACCATTGTAACACGCTGCTTTTTTAAGGCTGCGTGAAAACGTTTCAGCTTTTATTTTCCATTTTCGCCCTGAAGAAGATATCACAGGTTCATCAAGTTCGTCGAAATGATCCATCCTCGATCACTTTTAGTCAGCTTTGACGAAACTCCTCTCAGCTAGCATGTCTACCGCAGTAAAGATAGTTTGCGGTTTGATATTCAGATTTATTTTGGCTATAAATATGCAGTGCGCTGTCATAAACATGCAAATAATACCTAATGTCATTCTCCATGATTTGTGAATTCAGGTGATGCTGTGCTCTGGGCTGAAATTGTTTTTTTTTTTTTGTAGCGACTCTTAATTTTATAATGCCTACTGCTCCAAAAGTTGAACACTTAGAGGAATGAAACCAGTGTCATCTTCACCAGCTTGATCTGTGAATTTTTTCACAGCAAGCTCTTGTCTGTAAACCCCTTGATAAGTCCGCTATAAGGAATGTGAAAGATAGGCGTTCTTCATGTTTAATGTCTATTACCAATAAACACGCAGGCTGCTGGAATACAAAATCATTGTTTTTGGTCGAGCTCGATTTGTGAAAACTTTCACAATTGCATTTTATCGCATTTCTCTTTGCTCTGCCCCCTTTTTCTCGGCCAAAATATATTTTAAATATATGCTAAATATATGTTGTAAACAGGGAAGCTCAATGAGATATATTTTTGAAATATAGGAAATATAGCCTATTTAGTTTCAAACTTCATATACCAAAGTATATTTCTAAATGTATTACTGGGGCAAGAAAATGCATTTTCTTGGACTGAAATATATAGAGGTCAAATATATATTTTTAAATGCTTTTAAAAATATATATTTCTATATTTAAAATATATTTTCAAAAATATTGCCTACAAAAAATGGCCCAAAATGTATTGGTAGAAAATATATTTTAGCAAATATGTTTTTGGCCATTTTTTTTTTAATGATTTTTAAATGTACTAAATATATTTTCAAAAATATACAAAAATTGCCAAAACATTTGTACAATTTATATGTACATAAATATGTTTTTGAAATATATTTTAACAAATATATTTTTTGGCCATTTTTTTTTGTATATTTTGAAATATATTTAAAAATACATTTGAAAATACGTTTTTTTTGCTGTATGGGGGTGCTCTTATACACGGCTCTAATACACTATTGTGATTTGTGTAATCTCTCACAATAAAGTTTTGGTTGTTGTACCTTTCCTTGAGTTCTTGCTTCAATATTCAATATTTGCTAAAGGTTTCTGTAAGTTTTTGGTTTTTGTCAGTTTACTCTTTTCTGAGCCCTTAACTTAACTATTCTGATTTGTTAAAAAAAAAAACAACAAAAAAAGACACAACATCACAGTGCAGTTATGGTCATTTAACTCTTTCCGTGAGTCAGTAACATCACTATTCTGATCTGTGAAAAATTTCACAGTTCAGTACGGATCAGCTGACCCTTCCCTGGGTCACTAACATCACTGTTCTGATCTGTGAAAACTTTCACAGTTCAGTACGGATCAGCTGACCCTTCCCTGAGTCATGTACATCACTGTTCTGATCTGTGAAAACTTTCACAGTTCAGTACGGGTCAGCTGACCCTTCCCTGGGTCACTAACATCACTGTTCTGATCTGTGAAAACTTTCACAGTTCAGTACGGGTCAGCTGACCCTTCCCTGAGTCATGTACATCACTGTTCTAATCTGTGAAAAATTTCACAGTTCAGTACGGGTCAGCTGACCCTTCCCTGGGTCACTAACATGACTGTTCTGATCTGTGAAAACTTTCACAGTTCAGTACGGGTCAGCTGACCTTTCCCTGAGTCATGTACATCACTGTTCTGATCTGTGAAAACTTTCACAGTTCAGTACGGATCAGCTGACCCTTCCCTGGGTCACTAACATCACTGTTCTGATCTGTGAAAACTTTCACAGTTCAGTACGGGTCAGCTGACCCTTCCCTGAGTCATGTAGATCACTGTTCTGATCTGTGAAAACTTTCACAGTTCAGTACGGGTCAGCTGACCCTTCCCTGGGTCACTAACATCACTGTTCTGATCTGTGAAAACTTTCACAGTTCAGTACGGGTCAGCTGACCCTTCCCTGAGTCATGTACATCACTGTTCTGATCTGTGAAAACTTTCACAGTTCAGTACGGGTCAGCTGACCCTTCCCTGGGTCACTAACATCACTGTTCTGATCTGTGAAAACTTTCACAGTTCCGTACGGATCAGCTGACCCTTCCTTGAGTCATGTACATCACTGTTCTGATCTGTGAAAACTTTCACAGTTCAGTATGGATCAGCTGACCCTTCCCTGGGTCACTAACATCACTGTTCTGATCTGTGAAAACTTTCACAGTTCAGTACGGGTCAGCTCACCCTTCCCTGAGTCATGTACATCACTGTTCTGATCTGTGAAAACTTTCACAGTTCAGTACGGGTCAGCTGACCCTTCCCTGGGTCACTAACATCACTGTTCTGATCTGTGAAAACTTTCACAGTTCAGTACGGATCAGCTGACCCTTCCCTGGGTCACTAACATCACTGTTCTGATCTGTGAAAACTTTCACAGTTCCGTACGGATCAGCTGACCCTTCCTTGAGTCATGTACATCACTGTTCTAATCTGTGAAAACTTTCACAGTTCAGTATGGATCAGCTGACCCTTCCCTGGGTCACTAACATCACTGTTCTGATCTGTGAAAACTTTCACAGTTCAGTACGGGTCAGCTGACCCTTCCCTGAGTCATGTACATCACTGTTCTGATCTGTGAAAACTTTCACAGTTCAGTACGGGTCAGCTGACCCTTCCCTGGGTCACTAACATCACTGTTCTGATCTGTGAAAACTTTCACAGTTCAGTACGGATCAGCTGACCCTTCCCTGGGTCACTAACATCACTGTTCTGATCTGTGAAAACTTTCAAAGTTCAGTACGGATCAGCTGACCCTTCCTTGAGTCATGTACATCACTGTTCTGATCTGTGAAAACTTTCACAGTTCAGTACGGGTCAGCTGACCCTTCCCTGGGTCACTAACATCACTGTTCTGATCTGTGAAAACTTTCACAGTTCAGTACGGATCAGCTGACCCTTCCCTGGGTCACTAACATCACTGTTCTGATCTGTGAAAACTTTCACAGTTCCGTACGGGCCAGCTTTGAAATAAATTTAAAAATACATTTACAAATATTTTTTTTTTTTTGCTATATGGGGGTGTTCCAAGCCATTAGGTAAATCAGCTTATACACGGCTCTAATACACTATTGTGATTTGTGTAATCTCTCACAATAAAGTTTTGGTTGTTGTACCTTTTCTTGAGATCTGGCTTCAATATTCAATATTTGCTAAAGGTTTCTGTCAGTTTTTGTTTTTTGTCAACAATGGCCAAAAAATATATTTGTTAAAATATATTTCAAAAACATATTTATGTACATATAATTTGTACAAATGTTTTGGCAATTTTTGTATATTCTTGAAAATATATTTAGTACATTTGCTAAAATATATTTTCTACCAATACATTTTGGGCCATTTTTTGTAGGCTATATTTTTGAAAATATATTTTAAATATAGAAATATATATTTTTAAAAGCATTTAAAAAAAAAAATAAAGTATATATATATATATATTTCAGTCCAAGAAAATGCATTTTCTTGCCCCAGTAATACATTTAGAAATAAACTTTGGTATATGTAGGTTGAAACTAAATATATTTCCTATATTTCAAAAATATATTTCATTGAGCTTCCCTGTTTACAACATATATTTAGCATATATTTCAAATATATTTTGGCCAAAAGTAAAAAATGCCATATGGGCCGTTATTCACTGGAACAGCACCGTATGACATTATTATACAAGAAAAAGGGGACAGAGCAAAGAGAAACGCGATAAAATGCGATTGTGAAAGTTTTCACAAATCGAGCTTGACCTAAAACAATGATTTTTTATTCCAGCAGCCTGTGTGTTTATTGGTAATAGACATTAAACATGAAGAACGCCTATCTTTCACATTCCTTGTAGCGGACTTATCAAGGGGTTTACGGACAAGAGCTTGCTGTGAAAAGATGACACTGGTTTCATTCCTCTAAGTGTCCAACTTTTGGAGCAGTAGGCATAAAATTAAGAGTCGCTACGAAAAAAAAAAAATTCGGCCCAGAGGACAGCATCACCTGAATTCACAAATCATGGAGAATGACATTAGGTATTATTTGCATGTCTATGACAGCGCATTGCGTATTTATAGCCAAAAGAAATCTGAATATCAAACCGCAAACTATCTTTACTGCGGTACAGTATTTTTTTTTAAAGTGGCGCTTATCGGTTTTTGTAAATGAACTCTTCACACACACACACACACACACACACACACACACACACATATATATAATATATATATACATGTGTGTGTGTGTGTGTGTGTGTTGGTTTTGCCCCATGTACTTGAATAACTTTATATTGTTGTTTACTATATTTTATAGTGTGGATTGTTCTGTATTGCTCTCATACTGTATTGTAGAGTCTCTATTCTATTCTATTCTATTCTATTCTATTCTATATTCACAAATAATATAGGTCAGTATTCTAACTGCAGGTTTCCAAGCAATGTTGCCACTTGGTGCATTAATATACAATAAACAGTTAAATTCATTATTAATTATATAAATAATTATTACGATTAATGTTAATTTGTGAATTTTTTTGTATATTAGGTTTTTTGCCTCTTGTTGTATAACTGTACATTGTTTCATACTATATGTAGATTTTTCTGTGTTGTTCTCCTACTTTATTGTAGTCTCTATATTCTATTCTATTCTATTCTATTCTATTCTATATTTACCAGTAATATAGTTCAGTATTTTATCTGCAGGTTGCCAATCAATTAATGTAGAATGTGCGTTCACAGGTGTGATAAACAGAATTAAAGAGTCTTAATCAAACGTCATCCTAGCAAAGTAACTTATGAATGTACAGTTCAGAATTAAGTGAAACATTCACTAGGAGCAGTCAACAAGCAGCCAGAGCAACCACAGGGGGAAAAATATATTGTATGGTTTTGAAAGTGTCAGGTGTTTACTGAGAATGCATCCTTATATGTAAGTATGTGTGTGTGCACTAGAATTAATGAACATGGGACAAGGAAATGCCACCTACTGGCATTTTACAAAAACAATCTCTGGTTTGGTGAGGAATCGGGGAAACGCCTGAGGGCAGAAACATGTCTTTTGCTGTTCTCTCTTATTCCCTCCATCATCCTTCACTCCATCTCTCCTGGACCACCTCACTAATGATCGCTCAGAGTCTGGGACCCAGCTATGCATCATTTACTAGGAGCTCTGGAGACAGAGAGGGAAAGAGGGAGAGGGGAAGAGATAGGAAGAATTAAAGAAAGGGGGAGAGACTAAAGAGAGAGGAAGACCTAAAGGGATTGGAGATAATGTAATTTGGAAAAAGGGAGTATGATATGTAGAAAGAGGGAAAGAAAAACAAGAGGAAGGAATTGAATTGAAGTAACAGAGATAGAGATAGAAGGACTGAGGGGTGACGGTGGAAATGAGAATGATGGAAACACAGTGTGCTTGTGTTAATTTCATTGGCAGAGAGATCAGAAACAGCTGATGAAATCTGTAATGTCTTTGACCTTCCAAAGCCATGACTCCATTACTAAAGAAACAATAAAACCCAAGGGTATAAACTTTGCTTCAAATTAAAATGACCAAAAAACAAAGACTAAAGATGATCAACAGGAGGGTTCATGGAAATAATTGTTCCACAGTATAAAAGGTTTTAAAAAACATTTTAACATAAAAACACAATATTGCCAGTTGTTTTGTCTATTTTTCCTCCACCTTTGGAAACTGGAACTGAAGCCTAAACAGGTGGTTACCTTTCTAAATGAATCAATGTTTTTGAACAAACTGATTAAGTGAATCAATCAATGACTCACACAAAGACAACTGTCTGTTTCCTTCCTGAATGAAAAAGTGTTTTTGAAATAATCATTTTAGTAAATGAATCAATGACTCATTTATAAAGACAACTGCTTGTTTCCTTCCTAAATAAATCCATGTTTTTTACCTAATCAAATAAGTTAATGAATTAATTATTGCCTCATAAAGACAATTGCTTGTTTCATTCCTGAATGAATCACTATTTTAAGCGAGTGAATAACTCATACAAACAACTGCCTGTTTTGTTCCTAAATGAATCAGTGTTTTTGAATGAATCGATTTAGGGAATAAATCAATGACTCAATGACAAAGACAGTCGCCTGTTTTGTTCCTGAATAAATTGGTATTTTTAAATGAATCTGTTGAATGAATGATGAAACGAGTCACACTTGTCGCATACCAACAATGAAAAATGTAGAAAAACTCATTGAAAAATCCTCAATGGACAGACTAAAATGCAGAAACACAGACAAGCGAAGTCATACAAACAATGAAATGTCATGAGCCAATCAGATTCGACAACTAGAATTAATGTATAATGCTTAACTATAATCACTTCTCACCTTCTCT
Organism: Spinibarbus caldwelli; assembly: GCA_039654775.1. Lineage (NCBI taxonomy): Eukaryota > Metazoa > Chordata > Actinopteri > Cypriniformes > Cyprinidae > Spinibarbus > Spinibarbus caldwelli. Next base: position 14,034,180 of record CM077242.1, read on the forward strand.
GTGTTGTGGAACAGCGAAAGAAACATTAAATTCTATGTTTGGCAGTGTAAATAATATCTGGAGTCAAAGGTTTACACCAAGATTAAACCCGCAACTAAACACATCCATCCAATAAAGCATTTAAAGGGTTGTCGATCTCATAAATGTCTTGGTTTTATGAGCAGCTGGATGTATCGACTGTTTTGCAGTATCACGGTAAAATGAAAGTATATCTAACGATCGTCAAGGATAGCAGAAAGCATCTGCCTTCCACGTGAGCTGAGCTTCCCAACGCTAGTGGACGGGAGAGAGAAGGAGTGCTGTGCACAGAGTATAAATGGAGAAGGTGAGAAAGCGCTGGAGGCTACAGGAAAGAAAAGGCCCATTCTATTAATCATGGCTTTGATGGAGGGCGCCATAGAGTGACAATAAGTTCTGGTGCTCCTGCAGCAAACCATGGGTCTCAGCTGCTGCTGGCCTTCACTGCAGCTACCTAGAAAGACCCCCATGGGCCCACTGCTCAACCCCACTCTATAAAAGAGACAAGTGGAGACTAGCTTTAGGTAGCAAGGGATAAAGTAGAACAGAGTTATGGAACAGCAATTCTTTGGGAAAGCTATAAAAAAGGAGCCAAACAGACACAATGTGTGCCTTTTATTTGAAGTCAGACAGAGAGATGATAGGAAAATGCTTGTATATTATATATCACAATGGATTTTAGAAATCTAATAACCACCTAAAGCCACCACTTGTCACCTTTGGTTGTAAGCAGACTGTCTGATAAATGAGTCTTGTGACCTCAAGAATAATAGCGTGCAAAATGTTCTGTTCTGGACTACAGCTGCTCGGCACCTTATTAGAGGCCTATATAAAGGTCCAGGTGTGTGTACACTCTGTTTGCCTGCACAGGCTCCTGAATCACACCAATCTCACCTCCTCCTCAGGGGTGAGAGATGGAGAGTGGAGGAAGAGAATGAAATGGAAGAATGAGAACATAAAAGATTTCTTTAATGCCGTGTTACTTTATGTTCTCATTTGTGAAGTGTGAGATGTTACATTACTGCGGCACTCAAGCACTAAGGCATGAAGTATAGTATATTAGGAATTTTCTCTTTTTCAGGCCATTTCACCTATTTTCAATATACCATTTACTTTCTTTTTATGTTTTTAAACAGATTACTCTGATTTATAGGAGTTTTATGCTGCTTTCTGCTGACCATGTAAAACCCCTTTAAATGAATATTTTGTTGTTGTTGCATAGATACATAACAATTTGTTTTATTTCAGCTATTGGTGTTATTCAGCTTTTGGTTTTGTTTTAACAACATTTCCATTAAACATTACTCCAAAAATAATGTGAATTAGAAAAAGTCAAGAATTTGGTTGGTTGCATGACCCATATTAACAATGAGAAATGATTAAAACATTAAAAGATTTTTTTTTTTTTTTTTTACATTACTCCACTCTTTGGTGTCACACGGTCCTTCTAAAATGATTTTGATTTGCTCATTTGCTTTGATTTGCTGCTCAAGAAACATATTATTATTGTCAAAACAGTTGTGCCCCTCAAAATTTTGGTGGAAAACACTTTTTTCTTTTAATTATCAAAGGATTCTTTGATGAATAGAAAGTTTTTTGAACAGCATTTATTTAGAATTAGAAGTAGAATTTTTTTTATTAAAAAATCCTTACTGTCACTGTTGATTTATTGATAACATCCTTGCTTAATTATACTAATTTCTTCAAGAAAGAAAAAAAAATCTTACCCCAAACTTTTGAATGGTAGTGTATATTAATATTTATTAATAAATAGAGATGATGTTTTATCCGTTTCCTTTTGATGACACACATCACTTGTGCAGGGCTCTAAACTTACAGTATATATATTTTTATCAGACATTTGGTGGTTCTTACTGGCTAAATATCCTCCCCAAGAGGCACATTAGTTGCAGCATGTAAGCCCAAGTTGCAGGTTTGATTCCACCTCCTGCTGATCCTGTGATCCAATCTGCCAACCACCCGATGATACTCCTATCTCAAACCGCATGAATCACAAACCAGACTAACCCATCTTACATTCTTCTGTTTGAACAGTGATAACAGAAGCAGAACTGCATTAAGTTATGTATTGAACTAGCAGGAAAATGTAATAACGTTTCAGCACAGGTCAATTTAAAAGACTCGATCAATATTTTCCTGTGTATGCTCTTACTCACTCTTATTACACACTGTTCTGTGGTATTAACTGAGATTTGGTGCTGATTGGAGGCAAAACAAAGAGGAGATGAGCATGGGACACTTCTAAATGTGTCTTTGAAATGGCATTAGTCCCATAAAACAGCCGTGATCTAGCGCATGGACGGGGGAAATGAAAGATTGAGAGGAGAATAAGGGTAATAGACAAAGATAGGGAGCGGGGGAGTGAGAGAGAGATGATAGAATAAAGGGTTTTTAGCCTGCGGTGTTGTAGCTTTTCTTGGTGAGGTGTGAGGAGAGCACATATTTCCCTGAGTCTAAACGGGAGTAGGGCAGCTCAAAGAGGTGCTAATTTAAACGCAGAGAGACACCTGGACACCTGATTCCAGCTATCCATGGTCCTCACACAATGAGCACACAAGCCCAGCTAAATATAACTCTGCCACACGCTTGTTCTTGCTCACACACACACACGTCATACCCTTACCGCTAGCATATGTGTGTTTACCTCAGTCACATAAGGTGCATCTGTCACACCAGGCAAGTAAAAAATACATTTATTAAAATGTGAAATATTTAAGATGGAATGGCACAATAATTTGGCGAGGGATGTTTATGCCCTAATTACGGTTTCCCTACTGATTTTAAACTTTGAAAACTTTTTTTTTTTTTTTTTTTGGAAGATATCATTGTCAATAGCTGCAAATTGTCTTTGCAAAAACTCATTCAGATATGTTATATATGTAGTGAAAGTGAAAGTCGAAAGTCGTGACGTATTGTCAAGTATGGTGACCCATACTCGAAATTGGTGCTCTGCATTTAACCCATCCAAGTGCACACACACAGCAGTGAACACACACCTGGAGCAGTGGGCAGCCATTGCTCCAGTGCCCGGGGAGCAATTAGAGGGTTCGGTGCCTTGCTCAAGGGCACCTCAGTCATGGTATCGAAGGCAGAGAGAGTGCTGTTCATTCACAATCCCCACCTTCAATTCCTGCCGGTGCGAGAATCGAAGTGGATTCTCGCACCCACAAACAGAAGTGGATGGTTGGCAAGGTCATGGGGTTGATTCCCAAAGAATGCACAAACTGATAAAATGCATACCTTGAATGCAGTGTAAGATGCTTTGGATAAAAATGTCTGCCAAATGCACAAATGCAAACTTTCTCAGTTCAGAGGAAATATTTTAAGCCATAATAAACTCTAAGGTGCTCATATGTCAAAAGGTAAAATCTTTGTCTCCTTTGATACTAAATTATGGACAAACTATAAGGACACAATTCTATAGTGCATTGCGATTTATTAAAAAAAATTCAAGATGGCAGCAAATGACAAAAAAAGCTGAAAATTATTGCCAAAAATAGTTTAGATGTTAACTAAAAATACACTTTTTACCCAAGATTTGTGTGTGCTATGCATTTTTATGCTTATTAATGTCTTAATAATTTATTTCAATCAATTGTAAGTTGAGTCTCCTGTCCCATATTTTGTGAAACAGTAAAATCAGAAATATTGTGAAATAATTGTTTTCTATTTGAATATGTTTTAAAATGTGATTTCTGTGATGGCCAAGCCATCAGTAGAAATGAATTTTCAGCAGCCATTACTCCAGTCCTTAGTGTCACATGATCCTTTAGAAATCTATTCTAATATCATTATTTGGTGCTCAAATAACATTCAATTTTACAATCACAGCTGACATGGTTATACTGTTTAATATTTTTAGGAAACATATTTGTCATTTTTTCAGCTTTTATTTTAAATAGATTTAATTTTTATTTCACTGTCACTTTTGATTAATTTAATGGATCCTTGCTGAAAAAAAGTATTTTAAAAAAAGTGGTAGTTTACTGTTAGAATGTTCTCTTAGAAGGTTGCTACTTAGTTAGCAGGCAGTTCACTTAGTTCTGGAACACAACTTATGCAGAACTATCATGCACATTGCCCATCAAAATTGTGGTGTATTTCGGAATAAAACTGAATGTCTTCAAAGCTCAAACCTGAAGCATAATTCAATCGTAAAGACTGTGTCTTTCTAAGAGATGAAAAATCAACAATTTAGAAGAAACTCGCTGTGTGCTTTTAACTCAGGAACGGGCTCCACGCTACGTGAACCCTTAGCACAGAAATCAGAGTCTGAGTTCAGTCAGGCCCCTGCAGAGGGCTCTTTTCAGACAGCAGGGGTCCAGGGAACATAGAAGACAAAGAACTGCTCTCAAACCCAACACAGAAGGAGAGAATGGCAGCTCGCTCTCGAGAGAGGAGAAATGCTTTTCTTTATTCTTCTCTCCTTCTTATGTCTCTGTTTTAAGTCCGTTCTCCAGGGCAGACATTGCACTGGGGAGCTCTTTAAGCCGAGGATGTGCATCGTACATAGATGTAACAAAACATGAGCTCTTTAAAACTGCAGCGAGTCAATGGTGCTACATTCACTTTTTCGGATGGATTTTGAACTGTTGTTTATACTGTAAAAGCTGAATTACAGCATCTCTCATGTACTTCACAGCTATTTTGTGCATGCATTAGACTGAAAATCCCAAATGGCTACCAACAAAACACATACAGAAAAAGAAAGAAAATGAATAACATTGTTAAAAAAAGAGGGGGACAGGAGGACAGACAGAGACAAACTGTTGTTGGAGTCAGCCATCAGAATCAGATTGTGAGGTTGGCCAAGCAAGAACACACTGGACAAGATAAATGATTCAGATACAAATTACCAGACGCACAGTGAGATATTCTGGCGCCATGCAATCCATTCAACATCATACCAAAACGCCCAATACACAGATGTTCAAAATCAATAAGAAAGGAGTGAAGAAAAAAATCAAGTAAGAGGAGAACACCTTAATCGATGAACTCCTTCTTGATGATTGTAGGGTGGAACTGCACCATATGCAGATATCCATGTATACTTTGATTTCAGGGGTGTGTGGTGGACTTCTGCAAAAATATGTAATTCCTTCAGCATTCTATTGGTATGAATTGAAACATAACTCCATAACTCATCTTTGCATCAGTGGACATCCAGTGTTTTAAAATAAACATAACTTTATCATCCATTGTATTGAGACTATTATAATTAGCGCATTATGGTTTTCCTTCTTGGTGTAAACAGACCCTCAACGCATAAAAAGTACTTTACTCTGGACTCAAGCACTGCTTATTTTTACTGGCACACATGAACATCCAAATAATTTACTAGTCAGTTCTTAATAGCAGGGATATATGTGAAATTCTAATTTTATCATTCACTTTATTCGCTGCATTGAAGCCAAAGTTATTTTATGTATGTGTTTCAGCTTCTGGTCCAGTTCAGAATAGGGCAGAAGGCAGACCTCCAAAGAGCACTGAAACAAGCGAACACTAGTACGCAAACACTCTTTCAGGCATCAGTGCATCCTGTGGCCACAGATGTCTTGCTCATTATTGACTTGTGAATGTTAGGCTTCTTCCTGAATCATGAAGTGAGAGAGCAGAAAGACATCCCACCACTCAGACGTTCTTTTATCAATAAAACAGAGGAAAGGAAAAGTGTGGGAGTAAAACACAGAGAAGAGGAAGCAGATAGGGACTCCAAAGCGCACAGCAAGCTGTCAGTGCTAAAATCAACAGATATCTTCAGCTGCTGGAGTGTAATTCTGAATAACACTTTTGATTTGCTCAGGCATTGTTATTGCCTTCTTGCAGACTGAGTACCATTACAGGCATTTTACAGGGATCATTTACAGTAACGACTACGCCAATGAATGGTTGTTCATCAGAATAATCATCATTAATATACTAAAAAGTGATAATTGTTTCCTGTGTGTTGCAGCAATAATTGAATTCAGTCAAATTAAATACATAAAAATGACATTCAGGCATATTCAGGAAATAAGGTTTTTGTTTTGATCTAAGATGCTATAGGCTTGCACAATGTATTAAGCAATTTCACATCTCTGCGTGTAAACAAGATTTGGAATCTGTCTTTCAGGGACAAATGTTTAAATGCTTGTTTTTATTTCATTATTTCCATAATGCTGTAATCTGGCCTATTGATCATTGGTGTGTGCTCTCGGATTAGCGTAATCTCACACTTGAGCAAATAGAATTATGTGAACTGGATAAAGAGAGTTAATCTGGACTCAGTCTTTATCAACATGAAGAATAATCCAAACTGATGAATTAATTTCACTCTAATCAGCATAATGGGAAATTGTTCTTTGTTTCTGATGACAAAATTGTTCTGTTAAATGTCAAATGAAGTCAGAGGTATTCAAATTAGACTATATGAATATGTTAACACTTTAGTATAATGACCAATTCTTGCTTATTAGTATGCCTAACATATTGGCTGTTTATTACTGCGTATAAAGCACATATTCTGTTTGACCATATTCTCTATCCTTATCCTAAACTTAACAACTACCTTACCTTAACTATTAATAAGCAGCAAATTAGCTTATTGAGGAAAAAGTCATAGTTAATTATTTGTTAATGGCAAGAATTGGACCTTAACATTAAGTGTGACAATGAACATTTGTTGGATTATGTTTCAGAATAGCTGTAGTATAATTCTATTTATATATGTTATAGAGGAGGCCAGGGCTAGTTGATATAGTATGTAGTAATGTATATATTTATACAGTATTATACATACTTACAATGTTTTCTCTATAAAAAGGCAAATAATAGGTTATATAAGATAGTGTTAGAATGCAGTGGGGTATGTTGGGGTGTTATTTATTTATTTATTTAGTCGATAAAAGTTAAAATATTCATTAACTTTTTTTCTTTAGCCAAGAACACACCAACTTTGAGGAACATACCATGAGAAATTCTAGAGTAGAGTGTTTTTTATTAGAGTAAAAAAGTGTAACTAGTCCCAGCCTCCCCTACATTAATAAAAATCAATCCTATATTGGTATTCCAGTTTTTCCGATAATCTTTATGATGATGAGCATGTGTCCACAGTGTAAAATAAAAAACTTTTGTATTTGAATATGTTGGAATTTTAAATATATAATTGAAACCCTGAAAATGTCTTTGTGTATATTTGTGCTTGGGGGCTGTCAAATGTTAGACACTCAGCTAAAGGCGTCAGACATATGGCTGAAATTAGATTACACAATCACAAATGTCCCAATCAAGACCTCATGCATAATTCATAGCTGCGCCTCACGGCATGATAATTACTTAATTAATATCCTGCCAACCTGAGGCTCCGCTGAGACTGGACCGCCTGTAATCCCATGCCATGCCAAAGCAAGCAGCGTGCCCTTGGGATGGGTGAACCTCCACCGTGGGAGCTCCTGATGAGCATTCAGCATTGCAGACTCCCACCATGACACTGACAGTCACCATAGAGCTAAATCCGTCTTGCTTGGACCTTCTTTTTTCTTTGCTTTCTTCCCCATAATCTGGCCGATCCAATAATGTTCTCAGCTGGGCCTCGAACAGAGAGATTTCTCCCCTGTGCCGTTCCTTGAGCCACATTCCCAGGAGCCATGGGGTGACGGTGGATTTGTGCTGCTGTTCTCCCTGAAGATGGATTAGACATGATTGATATGAGAGGACGGGTGGTTTTCAATAAAGGTCTCAATCACACAAGAATGCATTTTTATATCTAAGAAAAAGCAATTTCTTATGGCCCGCATTAGTCTGTGTCACGTTAAATGCTACAGCAATCCCAAAACTAAAAGCTTAAGCTGAATTTGATGAAAACATTCTTGTTCTGTAGATTTAGCCAAGCTGATTGTCGTCAAATAATTGAAATACCTAACCCATTGCTGTTAGTACTCACATAGCAAATCTGTCGGTACCCCAAACTGACCTTGTTAATAGTTCATTTCTTTCCACACTGACAAGCCTGAATGAATTTCTTTGAATTACAATATGAGCTCATTAGTAATCATTGACATGTCTACATAACGAGTGATTCTGGCACCCATACAATTTCAAATGCTTGCTCATTAGTAATCATAGATATATCTACATAAAGTGTAATTCTGGCACCCATACAATTTCATATGCTTGCATAGACACTGAAACGTATACTATAAATATATATTGATAGCATCTGAGTGTAACCATTTTACAAATTAACAACTATGTAGATGTACATATATTTACAAATCCTTTCAGGTTCAAAGAATTCATATAATTAATAGGTTGATTTTGTTGTATTTCCGCAATGCGATTTATTAAAAAGGTTCAAAGTCATCATATTTACTTAAAGTGACATTGTTCTGTGTTGTTTCCAAGAACTGCTTCACTCTACCTTTGCCTAAACATTAAAATGCAAAAATTCATTTAAATTAATCATTTCATTATTACTTAATTTATTTTAGTTTGCTTTGGGAAATGTACATCTTAAATTATCTGTATAAAAGTAATTGTAATTAAAACTATTGTCACCGTAAATCTATCTTACATTTTGCAAACTGAATTATTGAAAAGTTGTTAGGTTTAGGACACGGCTGCGTTTAGGGGATATTTTACAATATACATACATATACAGTGGGTACGGAAAGTATTCAGACCCCCTTAAATTTTTCACTCTTTGTTATATTGCAGCCATTTGCTAAAATCATTTAAGTTCATTTTTTTCCCTCATTAATGTATACACAGCACCCCATATTGACAGAAAAACACAGAATTGTTGACATTTTTGCAAATATCACATGGTCCTAAGTATTCAGACCCTTTGCTGTGACACTCATATATTTAACTCAGGTGCTGTCCATTTCTTCTGATCATCCTTGAGATGGTTCTACACCTTCATTTGAGTCCAGTTGTGTTTGATTATACTGATTGGACTTGATTAGGAAAGCCACACACCTGTCTATATAAGACCTTACAGCTCACAGTGCATGTCAGAGCAAATGAGAATCATGAGGTCAAAGGAACTGCCTGAAGAGCTCAGAGACAGAATTGTGGCAAGGCACAGATCTGGCCAAGGTTACAAAAAAATTTCTGCTGCACTTAAGGTTCCTAAGAGCACAGTGGCCTCCATAATCCTTAAATGGAAGATGTTTTGGACGACCAGAACCCTTCCTAGAGCTGGCCGTCTGGCCAAACTGAGCTATCGGGGGAGAAGAGCCTTGGTGAGAGAGGTAAAGAAGAACCCAAAGATCACTGTGGCTGAGCTCCAGAGATGCAGTCAGGAGATGGGAGAAAGTTGTAGAAAGTCAACCATCACTGCAGCCCTCCACCAGTCGGGGCTTTATGGCAGAGTAGCCCGACGGAAGCCTCTCCTCAGTGCAAGACACATGAAAGCCCGCATGAAGGACTCCAAGATGGTGAGAAATAAGATTATCTGGTCCGATGAGACCAAGATAGAACTTTTTGGCCTTAATTCTAAGCGGTATGTGTGGAGAAAACCAGGCACTGCTCATCACCTGTCCAATACAGTCCCAACAGTGAAGCATGGTGGTGGCAGCATCATGCTGTGGGGGTGTTTTTCAGCTGCAGGGACAGGACGACTGGTTGCAATCGAGGGAAAGATGAATGCAGCCAAGTACAGGGATATCCTGGACGAAAACCTTCTCCAGAGTGCTCAGGACCTCAGACTGGGCCGAAGGTTTACCTTCCAACAAGACAATGACCCTAAGCACACAGCTAAAATAACGAAGGAATGGCTTCACAACAACTCCGTGACTGTTCTTGAATGGCCCAGCCAGAGCCCTGACTTAAACCCAATTGAGCATCTCTGGAGAGACCTAAAAATGGCTGTCCACCAACGTTTACCATCCAACCTGACAGAACTGGAGAGGATCTGCAAGGAGGAATGGCAGAGGATCCCCAAATCCAGGTGTGAAAAACTTGTTGCATCTTTCCCAAAAAGACTGTATTAGATCGGCTGTATTAGATCAAAAGTGTGCTTCTACTAAATACTGAGCAAAGGGTCTGAATACTTAGGACCATATGATATTTCAGTTTTTCTTTTTTAATAAATCTGCAAAAATGTCAACAATTCTGTGTTTTTCTGTCAATATGGGGTGCTGTGTGTACATTAATGAGGAAAAAAAAATGAACTTAAATGATTTTAGCAAATGGCTGCAATATAACAAAGAGTGAAAAATTTAAGGGGGTCTGAATACTTTCCGTACCCACTGTGTGTGTGTATATATATATATATATATATATATATAATAAAAAAATAATTGCATGAGAAATACTTCAACGTTTTAGATGTTGTCAGTACATCCATATTGTAAGTTTCACCATTTATCCACACAGAAAAACTTACTACTAATGAGTTCAAGCTGTGATTTACACTCAATGTTGTGTGAATTCATAAATGTTACAAAAAACTTGCTTAAGGCAAAAGCAAGGAATATTTATCACTCATGTAAACAGCAAGGTCTCTTTGAAATAGTTACTTAACCTTTCCCTCTTCCTCTCTCTGGCCAATGAGCAATGTGCAGACAAATATGAAGCAGTAATTAACATCATTCTTTGATTATAATTAATTCATATAAGGCCTCATGGAATTAATTAGAACCTTGTAAGCACGATTTAAGCACAGAGGTGTCAAAACTGTAATAAACCCGGCAAGAAAGTGTTAATGTAAGTACGAGTGTACACCTCTCTCCTCTGGGCTCCCAGTGCCCAGGCATCCAGAGACATGGCAGAGAAACATCCTACCGCCACCTAATCAATCAATTCCCACTCTGTGGGCCAAATCCATGTTACTAATTACCCAATCAGAATGGGCAAACTCCCTCAGACTGTCACACCAAACCCCACGGGGGTCCCTAGAGACCTGCTCCGTCTCTTCCCCTCATTAACTTCTCCTGTCCGCTCCCCTTGTCCAGACACTCCCGAGAGCAGCCAGGAGTTGTGGGTAATTCAGTGGGCAGTCTCTGAGGTGACCATGCGCCTCGGGGCTGGAACAGTAGAGGACATATTGCTACCTCTCTGTCTCTTCTAACTTTCTCTGTCTCTCTTAAAGTCCCTCCACCTCCATTCGCTCATGAGAATCTCGCTGTCCCGTCCACATCTCTGTTTAACCTAACACACTCTTTTATCCTGCCTGTCCTGTTCCCTCTTTATTAGAGATTGCACCTCTCTGATTCGTCTGGAGGGAGAGAGAGCGAATGCATCCTTTTCAACAACTATGCTGGTTACTAACGGCTCTGTATTCGCAATTTGTCTCCACCTCAGGATTTTCGCTTCTGTGCCGCTCAAATTAAAATCACTACACTGAAGGAGAAGGTCTGTTGAGCAGCAATGTTATTATGCTAATTAAACAACAGACAAATAGGAATGTCTGGCTGTATCTCAGAAGCCCACTGTACTGCAAATGGATATTACAGAATGTACAGGGCAGGGACAGAATGTTTTTCCTCCCGTTGACTTACTCTGGAAATTCAGCATAGCTAAAGAGTCATTATTTGTTCACCCTCATCACCAAAACTATTCCTTCAAGCAATTAGAATAAATGGGGATTGAAACTTTTAAAATGGTATATAATGTTGTATTAAGAAACAGATCTAAATTTCACTGAAAATTCACTTGGTGTGTTCATAAGAAAAGAAGAGATATCTAATTAGACATCTAATCTTTAATCATGATTCTTTTCAATAAATCAGCTGATTCAGTTCACAAAACTGGTCCTTATGATTCATTCACAAAATCAGACTAATCCACTTCTTAACTTCAACTCACTGATTCAGTGTTCCAGAGGGGAAAAAAATGTATAGCTTAGTTTCAGAAGACTGTATAGGACTGTATTGCACAAATCATTTTGGACCACTTTCCTAATACTTTTAAAGTTTTTTTTTTTTTTCCTTAATCTTTAAAGCTAAAAACAAATTAAGCTGAAATACAATAAAATAGAAATCTAAGATTAAAAACTTAAGATGAAAAGCTTAAAAAAAATAAAGCGTTAAATTTGTTGAAAAAAAAATTAAGGATGATTAGAAACCACAAAACTAATAAAAACAAAAGCACGAATCACAATAAAACTAAAATAAAAATCAAAATGGAAAATTTAAAAATAAAAGCTAATTTAAAATATTAAATACTGTTACATACTATTAAACGCATTTAGACACTTTTTAAAATTATTTTTGTGTGAACTATCCCTTTAAGGGACTGTCTCTGCATGTATACGCTTCATTTCTACATAAACACTGTCCTACTCACCAGAGATGATATCACTGCAGCAGTTTTCTCCACTGATGCTTCTCTATTAGGCCGCATAACAGCGTGATTATGACCTGTGATAAATAGGGAAGCTTAGCTGAAGCAGTAAAACATAGTATTAGTGTTTAATGGGCTACAAACTGCCATCTGGTTTTGTGAAAAGGCCACTTTCCTTGGCCAGATACTTCTTTTCTTTCTTTCTATATTTTCTCATGTCTCTCATTCCCAATTTTCACTTGATTCTTCTTCAGCTCGCACTAGGAGGTAAGAATATATTTTTCTGACAAGTTGATGCAATGGTTATACCATTTTTGGAGCTTGCGCACAGACACGTATTCGGAGGAGGAAGTTTCAAAAACAGTAACAACAGTCATGGTGTGAGCTATCACACCTACAGAACTCTGCCAAAGCAAACAGGAAATCTATGGAGAGGATTTAATCAAGAATTAAAGGTTTTCTCCAAAGCAACTCAATGACATCAGGTTTTTTCCCTTCACGAAACAAAGGACCGTTTCTTGCTTTTGGGTTTAACTGTGCAGGGAAAATGATTAATTTACCACACACACAAGAACTGTTTTCATTTTTAATGTTTTAAAATGTAATTTTATTTCTGTGATGGCGAAACTAAATTTTTAGCAGCCATCATTCAGTCGCATGATTTTTCATAAATCATTCTCATATGCTGATTTGGCGCATAAGTAATATTTGTTATTATTATTATTAATGTTGCAGCAAAGTTTTTTGCAGCTTAATATTTTTTGTGGAAACCATGATACGCTACCATTCAAAAGTTTGGACTAAGTAAAAAAAAAAAAGAAAGAAATTAATACTTTTTAGGTTTTGTTTTTTGCTGCTTAATATGTCATGATACACTACCACTCAAAAATTATTTAATTGTAAAAAAAAAAAAAAAAAAAGTAAAAAAAAATGTATTCACTAAGGATGCATTAAATTGATCAAAATTGACAGTAAGGACAATTACAATGCTGCAAAAATTCATTTTTCAAATAAATGTTTTTTTTTTTGTTTTTTTTTTTTGTTTTAATAAAAAAAAAAAAGTATTTTTTTCCACAAAAATGTAAAGCAGCTTCTGTATAGCTGGTAATGGTATATTTCATTGTAAATGTAAATGTATTTAATATATTTACTTTTTTTATATATAATACATTTAAAACCATCAACTATATAAATTTACATATAATTATATATCAACATTTTTTTCATATACACTGAACAAAATTATAAACGCAACGCTTTTGTTTTTGCCCCCATTTTTCATGAGCTGAACTCAAAGATCTAAGACTTTTTCTATGTACACAAAAGGCCTATTTCTCTCAAATATTGTTCACAAATCTGTCTAAATCTGTGTTAGTGAGCACTTCTCCTTTGCCACAATGCCACATATGTCGCAAGTTTTGAGGGAGCATGCAATTGGCATGCTGACTGCAGGAATGTCCACCAGAGCTGTTGCCCGTGAATTGAATGTTCATTTCTCTACCCTAAGCCGTCTCCAAAGGCGTTTCAGAGAATTTGGCAGTACATCCAACCGGCCTCACAACCACAAACCACGTGTAACCACACCAGCCCAGGACCTCCACATCCAGCATCTTCACCTCCAAGATCGTCTGAGACCAGCCACCCGGACAACTGCTGCAACAATCAGTTTGCATAACCAAAGAATTTCTGCACAAACTGTCAGAAACCATCTCAGGGAAGCTCATCTGCATGCTCGTCGTCCTCGTCGGGGTCTCGACCTGACTGCAGTTCATCGGCATAACCGACTTGAGTGGGCAAATTCTCACATTCGATGGCGTCTGGCACTTTGGTGTTCTCTTCATGGATGAATCCCGGTTTTCACTGTACAGGGCAGATGGCAGACAGTGTGTATGGCGTCATGTGGGGGAGCTGTTTGCTGATGTCAACGTTGTGGATCGAGTGGATCATGGTGGCGGTGGGGTTATGGTATGGGCAGGTGTATGTTATGGACAACGAACACAGGTGCATTTCATTGATGGCATTTTGAATGCACAGAGATACCGTGACAAGATCCTGAGGCCATTGAATGTTGTGCCATTCATCCACGACCATCACCTCATGTTGCAGCATGATAATGCACGGCCCCATGTTCCAAGGATTTGTACACAATTCCTGGAAGCTGAAAACAACCCAGTTCTTGCATGGCCAGCATACTCACCGGACATGAGTTTGGGATGCTCTGGATCGGCATATATGACAGTGTGTTCCAGTTCCTGCCAATATCCAGCAACGTCCCACAGCCATTGAAGAGTGGACCAACATTCCACAGGTGACAATCAACAACCTGATCAACTCTATGCGAAGGAGATGTGTTGCACTGCGCGAGGCAAATGGTGGTCACACCAGATACTGACTGGTTTTCGGACCCCCCGGACCCCCCGGACCCCCCCAATACAGTAAAACTGCACATTTTAGAGTGGCCTTTTATTGTGGCCAGCCTAAGGCACACCTGTGCAATAATCATGCTGTCTAATCAGCATCTTGATATGCCACACCTGTGAGGTGGATGGATTATCTCGGCAAAGGAGAAGTGCTCACTAACACAGATTTAGACAGATTTGTGATCAATATTTGAGAGAAATAGGCCTTTTGTGTACATAGAAAAAGTCTTAGATCTTTGAGTTCATCTCATGAAAAAAAAGTGTTGCGTTTATAATTTTGTTCAGTGTATATCAAGTAGTTATACTATATGACATTCTCTGATTCTATTTCTTGCTGTAACTTGAAAACTGAATATGTAAACAAAAAACATGGTGAATAAATTTCATAAATGTTTCATAAACCCTACACAAATCTAGCTCCACAATAACACACGTTCAGACACCAATAGACACGATAGGCCCTTATGACAGGTGTGGAACGCCTCAACGGGCTCAATAGGTGACTAACACAGTGTGACATCTGAATAAAACCAAAGCGGTCATTTTTAATCCAATCAGCATCCACCACACCCGCTCCTGCCCCACCCGTCCCACTCTCCTTCACCTGTCACCTGCTGCCACTAATGCTTATCTGTCCATTTACAATGTCCCAGCGGAGTTGGGTTCGGCCAACTCTGCAGCAAGATCAAAGTGGACGAGCCGCACTTGTCTTGAACACATCATTGACTACTGCCCAAAACCTCGATCCCAGCACCCCCTTCGGGCATTGATAATGAATCCTCTCCCTTCTCTGGATTCGGTGGGTTTCCATCTGAAACGGTCTGGGGGGATTATCATATCTGAGCTGAGATTATATTTGACTCTGGTGCCATGTTTGAATAGAGTTGAACAGAGGTGGGAGGTAATGAGAAAAAAAAAGACCCTCTCTGTTCACTAGCATCAGGGGAACTGTAAATGATTTGATGAAAAGCAAGCAGGCATCAATGGCTGCTCTTTATTTTAGGCCTGAGCGGTGGCAGAGGGGCATAAATGGATTCTAAATTACTTTTTGTGGGTGGATGAAGTATGAGTTCAGAGATTTACAGTCTCATGAAGGAGAGACCCATAGCGTGAAGATTAACTGGGACGCATGTCACGCAACTAAACAGATACCTTGGGTATACTGTGTATATGCTCAGTTTTGAAAGGACTGACCAGATTGAAACAATGGAAACAATGGAAAAACAGGCAATGTACAGAATGTACTTTGTAAGCATGAGGTGCATATGCTGTAAAATAACAATAAAATACTAACGAAGGGGTGACTTTTAATAAACCACTAAAAAGTTGGGTTTTTTTTTTTTGGTCTTTTTAAAAAATGTTTACCTTCATTTCACCCACGAAAACAGGATTCACATTTGTTAGTGCATAAACTTTGTTAAAACATTTAGTTTCATATTATGAATGTGTTATGAGGAATTTGGCAGGAGTGTTTGTCGCCTAGAAGCAACATTGTACAGCAGTGAAATGAATATGACAGCAGTGTGAAAAATGATTGTCAAAAAAAACAAACAAAAAAAAAACAACAACCTTGAGCTGAACCAACAAAAGTCAGGTAAGTTAGATTCATGCGTTTTAAGTTCAATTACACTGTTAAAATAGAGGTACTTTATGTACTATTTGAGGTTCCCAAAACTGCTATACGAAACCTCTGAAGAACCTCGAGACACTATTTGAAGGTTCCTCAAATAATATATTGTTGTGCACTCAAGGAATGTGCAGCCCCATAGGCCTGTTCCTTGTTTTATTTACATTTTTGTTGACTTTAGTTTTGTTCCGTAACTTTGTTCCTCTACTATTTATGAACAGTTTGTTCTACATGTGCTATTTTATCTTCTTCTTCTTTCCTCAAAGCTGATTATGTGGAGAATTTGGGAATTTCTGTTATGTTTTCAGTATGGCTTATTCACCCAAAAATATAAATTCATCATTTACCTCCTCTCATGTTGTCTCATGACTTTCTTTTTTTCTGTGGAATACAAAAGAAACTATTTAGAGTCTTAACAACACTGGAACCCATTGACTTTCATAGTATGCTCAAAAAATGCAGTAAGACATTTTAAAAAAAAATCACACAGGTTTGAAATGAGTGCTGTTGTCCATTTAAGGCTTTATATTTCACATAGAAATATGACAAGAAATGCAATATTGAAAAATTTAAATCGCCTAAATGAAAGTAAAAACATTGCACTGAACAGTTTTTTTTAAAGATTGATTGAACGCCTAGCTTCTGAGTGACCTCGTGGCTTGGTACAAACTGTTGACCCTCCTGGCCATGTTCTGCTTAATGGATACTGTGTATCTGCTGCCAGCTCTGCCATGTCCTGGCAAAGACATGGACACCCAGCTGACCTCTTCTGCTCCCTTCTCTCAGTCAAGCCAGGAACAGCTAACCCCAATGGATTTCTCATTTGTGGCTTGCGCACAATCAATGCACCTTCTCCTCCTTCCCAGACGGGGACCATGGATCAGCACTTTCCTGTGTGTGTGTGTGTGTATGTGTGTTCGTTCACTTCCTTTGTTTTCACTAACCTTTCCCCATTGCCTGCCCTTGTGAAACCGCAGTGTCCACTGGCATGTCTTCATCATTCTCTCTCTTTCAGCCTTCCTTGCTTGGTGTGTAACTCTCCAGCCTCTCCGTTTCTCTATGCTCATCTTGTTCTTTCCGTCTGCGGCATGGGAGACAGCTGGAGTAAACAGAGATGAACGAGGCGTACAGCTTTCTCCCTGATCCTCTGCATCTCTTTTGCCCACTGGTGTCTCCTCTTCTCTTCTTTAATGTTTCCTTTGCTTGGATTGGCCCATTTCAGGGCCATGGCATGTCTGGATATGCTGCAGAGAGAATTGCGAGCGATTTGGAGCCTGTGGGAGAAACTGGGGCAAAAGCCAAATCCATCTATGACAAAAGGATAAAGCCTCATCTATTTTTGAAACCTAACATGTACAGCAAACAGACTATCCTGCCCACAGTGGGGCTCATTTAATAACAGTGTGAATGAATCTGTGCAGGAAACCTGTATGCAAATGTTTTCACTTTAAATTATTCAGCACTATGTTGAATATGTACTTACATTTATGTTTTTATTTATTTTTTTAATTTAGTATAAAATTTCTCTCAGTGGGAGAGCATAAAATATGTTTTATATATTTTTTTATTTTATATATAGTTTTATATATAGTTATATAAAATCTGAAAATTGTTTTGTAACATTAAAAATCTCTCTCTTATGCTCTCTCTCTATTAATATATTACAATTTGGGTCAAAAATAATTTAATCCAAACGTAATCAAAAAGTAATCTAACAGATTACGGTACTAGCTACAATTTTCGTCATGTAATTATCATTACTGTAGTAATCAGTAATGGACTACAATTTGCATATAATCTAACCCCGCACTATACACACAGAGACAGAGAGAGAGAGAGAGAGAGAGAGAGAGGATCTATAAAACTACTTTTCATGCACTTATTACGACACAAAAAAAAAACATTGTGCATTATTCTAAAACGAGCAACTACATCTGGTTGTATATGATAGTAGATAACACGTTTAGACACTTTTCTTGATGTGCAGCAGTTTTTTTACAATCTGTTCTGTTGCAGTCAGACTCTGTTGTGTCTCTATTGCATATATAAGTGTGTGCATGTAAAGGAAACCAAGAGAGAGAGTGCTTGAGGTGACAGCCATGTCCTCATGTTATGGGTTTCACCTCGGGCATCTGTAAGTCAAGTAAATATCTTTCAGCTCTTAAAGAGACAACTGGATTATCAAGTAAATCTCTATTTAGTGGTATTATAGGTATGTTTGCCCTTGTATAATTCCGCACTCATTCTGGATATCTTGTTAAGCTTCCCTGAGGCGGTAGAACAACTATCAGGCAATTAACAGTCTTTTTTGACCAGTCTTAAAACCTTTTCCCCCTTTTTACCCTACCTTCAGGTTTCTCGCTGTCTCTCATACAGAGAGTGAAAATATTAGTGATCCTCCTTGGTCTGCCTTGTCCATATTTGTGTAAGGTTAGGTTGAAAAAGGCAGTTTACATGTTTCTGGATTACACAAGAAATCTGAAGAAAATTTCTGTATTGTAAACAAACCATTCCCTTTCTTCAGTTGCAACACATTTAAACGAAGAAGGCAGACGGAATGTGTGCACGATGAAGGCATCTAGATCCAATGGGAGTGCACACACACACACACACACACCTGCGCATACATGCACGTCTCACGTAGATCTGACAGCTCCCTGCAGCCCTGCAGGTAGCAGTTTATGAGGCTGTAGCTTCTCATTATCAGAGCCCAGGAAAAGACCGTCGCCATAAAACATTCTCTTCCCTACTGCGTTAAATTGAGACCAAAGTTTTGTGTCACTTCCTTTTGATGCCAACATCAAATCTCAAATGGTTTTCAAAACTTACCAAGGATGCTGCTTACCAAGGAGCTCTATAATACCTGGGGAAAGCGACTGTAGCTGTTAGCATTACCATTCATCTCAATAGCAGTTGCTTGACTGGTGAAGAACACCCTGGTGGTATGCTGCTTGAAGTCTGACAGTTTTGCTCTCGGGCATTCAATAGCTACAGCATAGTTTTCTTTTGTCTATTTTAGACAATCACCTGAGCCATAATGCTACATGACCATTTACTCTGAAACTGAAAAGATTACTAATGGCACCACAAGAAAGCGCATAACCCAAAACTGTTTACTACTGACTATGTGATGAACTGGACAAACTCAAGCCTTATGTTTGTGATAGAAGTTTATAATGCTCACCAAGGCTGCATTTATTTGATCAAAAATACAGTAAAACATTAATATTGTAAAATATAATTATCAGTTAAAATAACATGTTTACTTTAATATATTTTAAAATGCAATTTATTCCTGAGATGGAAAAGTTGAATTTTCAGCAGACTTTCACTCCAGTCTTCAGTGTCACATAATCCTTCAGAAATCATTCTAAGATGCTGATGTATTGCTCAAGTAATATTTCTGATTATTATCAGTGTTGAAGACAACGTTGTGCTGCTTCATATTTTTTATGGAATCTGGAAACTGATACATTTCTTTTTCAGGATTCTTTAAAGACTATGTTAAAAAGAACAGCATTTATTTGAAACTTAAATCTTTTTGTAGCATTAAAATGTACTTGCTGTTGCTCTTGGTCAAATTAATGTGCCCTTGCTGAATAAAAAGTATTAAATTCCACTTCTAAAAAAACATAAAAAATATAATATTGCTATTGTGCAATGATGGTGCATTTATGGTATCGAACAGGAGGAGCAAACCGAACCTGGGCCCATATTCACAAAACATTTTTATCTTACCACTAAGAGTTCTCCTAAATAGCAGTAAAAAAAAATTTAGCCAAGAGTTTTCTCTTAAAACCTATTCACAAAGCTGCTGAGACAAACTTTTACTAAGTAATAGAAAGAAGTCTTAAGCTAAGAGTAAGGGCGGGGTTGACCTCGTTGCTATGGATGATGTCAGCATGCTTACTAACTATGCACACAGTGATTGGCTGATAGAGGAGGGGTCTGTGTCAGAGATTTATTCATAGAAATATTGTAGAGCGCGATATTACGTTGCCATATTCAAATAAAGGTTTAAAAATAAAAATGTTAATTGCCACATTCAAATAAAGATTCTAAAATGCAGGCTAAGTGTCACTAATTAAAGAAATGTATGTCCAGCTAATTGTCAGCCTCTTACATGTATGCTTCTCATAATTAGTGAATATGCATATAAACAGCCTTTTAATTAACAGAGTAGAATAATCAAGGCTGATAGTAAGACACGCAAACATAAAAGAAAACCAAATTGGACGCAAGAACAGTTATTACTTCTCGCCCAACTGGTTAATGAAAATAAGAATATAATCAAAAGAAAATTTGGAGTTTGGATAACCTCCGAAACCAAAGGCAATACCTTTTTAAAAACGTATTATTGTCAAATGTTTCTAAAATGTTTAAGTTCCGAGGCAGATTGCCGGCAACAGCCATTTTAAGATAGTTTGTGGCTTGGTCTTAGTGACTTAGGAGTCCTCTTCACTACTCATAACATTTCACAGATTTAGGAGCTATAGTTTTAGTTTTAAAACGCGTTGTGAAATACTCTTAGAGCAAAAATTTCTAAGAGTCCTGAATTTAGGACTGACATGCCCATTAATTTTAAAGCGAGTTATGAGCTACTTTTAGCCTTAAGATGTTTTGTGAATAAGGGCCCTGAATGTTAATGCTAACCAGCAAACATTCACCAGTGTCTACTTGAACAGATCCACACACATAGTACTAATCACAAAATTTGGACTAATTTCTTGCCTAATTCAGTATAATGATTGTAATGACGTCTAAAAAACATGGACGTTTGAGAGATGCAGGTGGTGTATTACAGACAGAAGCAGTGGCAGGGAATGGATGAGAATTTGCTATGGCAGATGGGACACAGGTGTGGGGTTGATGGTGGGCCAGGGGTGGATGTGGGCATGAATATACTGTAGCTTGTAAACAGGATGGGCGTCCCATGGTGTAGTTGAAGAAAAGAAATGGAAAAATGATCCTAGTGGCCAAAAAAGTTCCAAACATTGGTAGAAAAAGGCTACTGCTACTATTTTTGAGAATCAAAAGGTGAGAGTTTTGGGACCCTAATGGGCACAAGGTGACAGGAAATCTGTCAGGGGTTAGACAGGTAAATGCTACACAGGTAGGAGCGGATATAAAACATTTGACATTGTGCCAGAGACAGGCTAACTTCTGCTCAACACCACAACTCTGAGTCTCAAAGGTGTATTTATGTAACTTCCACAAACCCAAGCCTCAAGAAGCATTGCCTCCCCTCCCGACCCGTGGACAGTAATGACAGGAAATGATATGGTGTCAGAATAGCAGCACTTCTACAGGGAGAAGCAGAGCCATACTTACTCTCAGCCCTGCAACGAACCAGTTGAAAATTAAAATCCTCCCTTTCTCCTCTCTGTAATTACCCACCTATGGGGAGGATGGATGAAGGCAGGTAGACGGACTGAGATGGGGAGGGGAACGAGGAAAAGCGAGGGAGTCGAGGAAAGAACGAGTGAAAATAAATGGAGGCTCGCATGAAGACAAGGCAGAGAGAATGTCTTTTTATTAAGCTTCCTCCCCCCAGATGTGTTCCTAATGTGCACTCAGCACAATCCTTCCCTCCATTCTTCTCTCCTTCATCCAGCCTCATGCTGCTTGAGGGAGAGATCAAGGCATTACCGATGTGGAAACAGAGAGAGAGAGAGAGAGACATTACCAAGTGACTCAGTAATTAATTCTATTGCAATGAAATTTAGTGCTATTTTCTTAACCCTCATGTTCTGATGGGGATCTAAGAGACCCCAAGGCTCTTCAGTGTCTCAACAAAACATTCTTAATATTAAAGCATAAGGTTGATTTTTCTTCAAACACGCTTCAGATGTTCTCTATAAAAAAAAGTCACATGTATTTTGGGATCTTAGAGCCCCCAGGTATAAAACATGAGTAAATGAAACAAATATTCATATGATATTCAAACTCAAAGTTAGTTTTATTTGCATTACATTACCTTTTGCTTTTGATTAAATGTAAATGTACATTGCATTCTTTATTCAACTCGATAGGTCTGTTAGTTTGCAAAAAATCTGTCTGGTATGATTTCAGTTGGACTAAATGATTTACTTGATTTTAGTAACATTTTACAATAAGGTATCATTCATTAACATTAGTTAATGTATTAATTAACATGAACGAACAATGAACACTACATTTATTACACTCTTTAGTAATCTTTGTTAATGTTAGTTAATACAAATACAGTCGTTCATTGTTTGTTCATGTTAGTTCACAGTGCATAAACTAACATTAACAAACAAAACTTGTGATTTTATAATCCATTAGTAAATGCTGAAATTAACATTAACTAAGATTAATAAATGCTGCAGAAGTATTGTTCATTCTTAGTTCATGTTAACTAATGTTTACTAATGAACCTTATCGTAAAGTGTTACCAACATTTTAGAGACAAATTATTGCTTTAGTTTGAACTTTTAAATTGCATGTAAATGTACTAAGTGTGTCACTGCGTAATGAGTTCAGGCATACCAAAACTGTTCAATAAAGCGTTTTTTAAAAAATTCAAGGATATACAGTTGTCAAAGTAGAACATAAATAATAAAAAAAAAAGTCTAAACATCTATAAACATGATAAATTTACTTGAGGGCAAAATTGCAGAAAACATTAAGACTTGTTTTCAGAGAATGTATCTTGATCTATATGCTTATATTTCTTACCCACTTGTAAAATGTCTTATGTTATGCCTAAGAAAAAAACAATAACCCAGCGGCATGAGAAAAAAAAAGTCTATGAAAACAAGTTTGCAAACAGTTATGTAATTTTACTTGTATATTTATCTTGTTTTAAGTTTTACTGGAAAATTAAGACTAATAATGAGAGACTGGACCTAATTTACATCTGTATCTAACACTGCCCAGTTCAGATCACACAGGGAGAGCAATTTACCTTTCATTTCTTAATATCTGAAAGCTCTTCTAGCGCACTCTCCCCACATTTCTATGGCATGTTGGTTGCTTATTTTTAGAAATGCATAATTTCCACTGCTGTGAGCATGTCAGTACTTTTATAACAACCTATTTCATTCAGTATTACTCTGTATGTGGTCTAAGAATTGGCAGCTATCTAAGCAAAAATATCACTGTTGTAACTGTGATCGAGGAGACGGTTGTCTTGCTGCAAATCATTTAAAAGAAAGGTTTGTGACCTATTTTATGAATTCATGTCACCCTGTTACAAGATGATTATATTAACTTCTTCACAAGTGTGATGAATATGAAACAGCCTAGAAAAGAACCATTTACTCTTTATCTCTAGTGAATTGTGGGTTTTCTGTGGGCAGACATCAGACGTGAGGTGGACTAGACTGTTAAAAGCCCTGCTTCATTTTGCTTTAACTTAAATTTGTGTATTAACAA
Source organism: Spinibarbus caldwelli (assembly GCA_039654775.1). Taxonomy (NCBI): domain Eukaryota; kingdom Metazoa; phylum Chordata; class Actinopteri; order Cypriniformes; family Cyprinidae; genus Spinibarbus; species Spinibarbus caldwelli. The sequence goes on from CM077242.1 coordinate 14,057,934, forward strand.
ATACACTACAGTTTAAAAGTTCTGGGCCAGTACGTTTTTTATATGTACATACAAAGAAAAATGTAATGCATCCTTTTATTCAGCAAGGATGCATTAGATTGATACAAAGTGATACTATAGACATTTCTAAAGTTTCAAAAGATTTCTATTTCAGATAAATGCTGTCTATTCATCAAAGAATCTTGTTAAGAAATCATGGTTTCCACAAAAATATTAAGCAGCACAGTTGTTTTCAACACTGATAATAGTAAGAAATGTTTCTTGAGCACCAAATCAGCATATTAGAATGATGATTGCTGAAGGATCATGTGACACTGAAAACTGGAGTAATGAAGCTGAAAATTCAGCTTTGCCATCAGAGGAATAAATTATGTTAATTTAATAAAATGTATTAAAATGTAAAACTTGTGATAACTGTAATGATATCTCCTACTATTACTAGATTTGCTGTATTTTTGATAAGATACAGGTATATGCAATCTTGGTGAGCATTAGAGACTTTTTGCATATATGCAGACTTCACAATACTTAGTAATTTCTGTTGGAAAATCAATTTCAGATTGCTGATGAAATTTCTCTAAACAGAAAACAATCACATTATGTCAAGGCAATAATTCGACAGAATTAAGCCCAGCTAGACGGTCCTACTCCCAATGTGATCACCACATAAGACACAGCTCATACAGTTTAACCTCCTGCCTCTCTGCAGCTCTGCACACAGCCCTTGAAGCCCTTGATATTGCTGCCCATTTACAAAAACTTGCCTCACAAAACCAGAAAGGCCATAAAAAATCTCCGAGCACAGAGGGGAGAGGAGGAATCATTACGCGCAATTTATAAACCATTAAGAGCCTTATAAAAGAAGAGAGGCAGCAATCTGATGGAGAGAGGAGTGTGATGGAGCTTTGAGACTGAGGGGGAGAAGCTTTTCATTTGGGAAATGTGCTCTGCTGCTGACGGTGGGTTTGGGTAATAGGGCTGGGGGGTCACCTCTAGCCCACTGATTCACACACCGACCATCTGAGAGAGAAAGAGAAAATAGATTTGGATGAAGAGAGAACTGCAGCAGTTCTCTGCCTGCCGCAGAAGCCTGCAGGACACAATTGGACCACGTCTCATGTAACTGTAGATTAAAAGAATGATAAAAGAAAAGATGAATGTATGAATGTACTGTATGAAAAACTGATAAGAAGTCATCTGGGTTCTACAGGGTCAGATAAAGAACAGGACTGGCACTGGTGCTGCAAATTCCAAGAAATACTTACAACTCATATAGCATATTTGGGGTCATTAAGGAAAGAAATTAATACTTTTATTCAGCAAGGATGCATTAAAATAATCAAAAGTGACAGTGAAAACATTTATAATTTTACACAAGATTTCTATTTTAAATCAACGCTGTTCAAACAATCAAACAATCCTGAGCAAAAACAACAAGAACAACAAAAAAAACTCAGTTTTCACAAAAAAAATTAAAGGAAAAGTTCACCCAAAAAATATTAAATGGCTTTGTTTCTTCATCTGAACAATTTTGGAGAAATTTAACATTACATCACTTGCTTACCAATGGGTGCCATCAGAATGAGAGTCCAAAACTGTTGATAAAAATATCACAATAATCCACAAGTAATCCACACGACTCCAGTCAATCAATTAATGTCTCGTGAAGCAAAAAGTTGCAGCACAATACTGTTTTCAAAATCTTGGATCATGTGACACTGAAGACGAGTAGGCTGGTGAAATACCATAACAGAAACAAATTACATTTTAAAATATATTAAAATAAAAGAACGAGTTATTTTAAATTGTAAAAATATTTCACAATTTTGCTGTTTTTACTGTATTTTTGACCAAATAAATTCAGGTGAGCATTAAGAACGTCTTTCAAAAACACTTAAAAACATATGAAAGGTAGTGTGTGTGTGTGTGTGTGTGTGTGTGTGTATTCAGCAATGCGCAAAAAGCATGTGCAAATAAACAACATTATCAGTGAGAGAAATTCATTCCTAAATTCCTCAGTGTTCATGGAAAACTACAGCAAGATGAGATAATGAGCGATCTCTGAGATTAAAAATGAGGTGTTTGGGAGGGGCGGCACTGCTATGCACTCCTTGCACGTGCACTTTCTACGCACTTTCATAAAAGGAAATCAGTATAGAGAAGATTATATGCATAAGGCAGCATGTATGAAATGGAGCTGTCGGAAGGTCAGTGGGGTCAATAATTGCGGCCCAGCAAGCGTCTGAGTGGAGCCTGAGGGCAAGTCTCACCGTATCATAACACTACCACAGTCAATACACTCCAAAGTGAGCCCTCATCCTGCAAGCAAGAAACGGGAACAGAAATCAATAATCTCAAAAAGATTATACAATAAAACTATTAAATATATTATTGACCCAATCCAATATCTGTTGCACTGCATGTCTATTTGGAGATGTTTCACCATCTGAAAAGTGCATGGAAAAGATGAGACTATATAAAAAGAACATTTAATGGATATGTTGTACTACGGGGCGTTAGGATAAAAAGGACTCGGTTCGATTGTTTGGCCTGTGACGTCAAAAACGCAGCCATTTACACTCCATTTTCCTCAAGGTCTTACAGTCAAGGTTATTTTTGGAAGTTTCTAGGAAAAAAAAAAAACATGGAATATTTCTCCCTTAAACCGTTTCATCTTATTTCTGGTGGCTGTCACCAGTGCAAGCTGGGAAGAAAGTTGCACAGGACAACAGCACAAAGTGAGATGACGTCTCTACCATGTCAAGGAATTTGATTCCATGCGGTTCAAACCACATCACCTCATAACATAAATCAGTGTCTGTCAATCAGCTATCAGCAGAGACACAATGCTTATGTAACATGCCCAGAAAAGCCCATATCTCTTAGGTATGGGAGCACTGAGAGAAAAACCAAAACAAAACATCTGATTGGGCCAGGAAGAAGGGAAGAGCACTATGATTGACAAAATAGATTATAGGTACATATGAGATTATGAAGCTCCCAAGCAGAGGAAAAAAAATAGAGCAGAAAAGAGTAAAGTGTAATGTGGCGGGGTGTGAGAAAGGAATGTGAGAGTGAAGGTGAGAGAGAAAGAATGCCAAAAACAGTGAGATGAATGATAGAAAAGGAGCAAACATGTCTGTTCAAAAGGAAAGCATGTGTGTGAACGCTGTTTTTGCAATGTGCAGGAAAAATGAAAGGCAAAGACGGAGCGATGTGAGAGAATTTTGATCTGGTACTTTAAATGAATATGATGCAAAATAGTCAGACACTCTTTAAAATTGTAATTTAATTTAAATCCTTTAATTTAGAAGTAATATTTTTAAAAGGTTTGCCATCTTTGTAACCCTGTACCTATAGTTTAAAACCCTGATTTGTGTTACTGCTGTTAAAAACACAAATTTTGGCAATAAATATTAAATAAATATTTAAATGAATACAGAGCTACATTATAAAATTAAAAAAAAAAAATCTGAATTTAAAAAATAAATAAATAAATGTCTTAATTCCAGCAAAATATCTAAAAATTCTTTTGAACAACATGTTTACTTGAGAAACAGCAATGCATAGGATATTAAGACTTATTTTCATAGTTTTAAATTGGATTCAAGTAAATATAATATAATATAATATAACATAATATATAATATAATATATAACATAACATAACATAACATAACATAACATAACATAACATAACATATAACATATGAAAGGAAGCCTTAATCTCATGCTTCATTATTATTAGAAAACAAGTTAATAAAAAGAAAACTAATTAAAAAGTGTGGGTAGCAGGGTTGCAAAACATGCAGTAACATGTTTGAGCATTAAATCAACAAAGTACTGTATTTGTAGAAAATACCATTTGTATGTAAAAATGATGGAAAATAAAATCTTGAAGACTGTGGGACAGAGAGAGAGAGAGAAATAGGAACACTAATGCAATAACACATTAGTCTTCAGTGACCGACCATAATAATGCAAACGGCTGGAGAATGACACAGCCAGAGTAAAAGTCAAGAGCAACAAAAATGTGCTGGCAGTTATGAATGTGTGATCAATACGAGACAGAAAGTGAAAGAGATCGAATAAGAAGGGAAAGAGCGCAAAAGCAAAAAAGCCCATGTGTGTCATGGAGAGGGGGAATGAAAAATGATAGCAGTTACCGACGTCTGGTGAAAGATCGGTTATTACACAAGCTGAGAGACAAACAGCTTCTTTTACGGGGAAATAAAGACACTCATCCATTTAAATCATCAAGGGCTCTAGGGTTGGCCGCGCTCATTCGCGGCACAGGTAAGGAGGATGCCGGGTGGTCTTCCGTGCCATCCTCTACCACCATTCATCATGTCAGGGGTACGTCCTCTCTCCTCTCAGGGCACGCTGGGTAATTTCGTTGACCAGAATGTGGCGCTGTCGACGGAGCACTTATTTACTACACACTTAGTTCTTTTCCTCACCCTGACACGCACACAATTTATGAGGACAATTGTAAGGCACGCTGCTCCAACAGAGCCCTCTCTGATGGACAGAAAGGCAGAGATGGGGGAAAAATGTAAGAAACGGGAAAGAGAGAAGCACGCAGGGCAGAGCGGGAAAGAGACGGTCTCGAGCAAAACTTGATGAAGTTTATGTTTCTTTGCCTCGCTGGATTTCAATCTTTCAAGAGCGCAGAACATGAGTTTATGATCAGGGTCACCATGACAAGAGGGGATACATGGTGTTCTCCTTTCCACTGCGAATGGAAAAGAAACATGAGAATTTTGACAGCTTGTGTGAGAGAGAATGACTGAATGTGTGTGTATGCACGGGTGTTGGAGGTTAGTGCATGTGCCTCAGGATAAAAGAGGCCTGAGTAACGCCGCTTTGTGGAATGCCTGGTCTTAAACTCAGCTGAAGTGAAGCTTACTCTCATTTATCTTGTAAAATGCCACTAAGCCACCAAATGTCATCCGAATGTCACTTCCTCCGCTGTCTGTACTTTAGTCTTTCATTTGAGTGAGGGACTCTTGTGGTCTGACACTGTAGAGATGTGCCCAAAGTCAAATAATTTATTCAGAAAGTCACACATAATGACTTACATATGAATAACTAATCCATATATAAAAAATAAATACAATAAAATAAATATAATAGAAAAATATTTTAATGAACATATTTAAAGTTGCAGCACAAGAGTGGGTCTGTGAAGCCAACTAGTGTGAACTTCATGAATGAAAATGTGGGCACGGTGTGATTCTTAAATTTAAATTGCATGGAGCTTTGCAGTCTCATTTGTTTGTGAATGTCTCAGAAATCTGCACTTGTCAAGAGTAACATTAAATTAACTTACTATATGATACATTATTTTATTTTATTCCACATTTTGAAATGTCAGTGTTATTTTTTAAAACCTTTAAAAGCAAGATATATACAAAAACATGATTCTGTGTCTCAAGTAGGCTTGCACAGACAAATCACTGTTTTAGAACACAAATGTTTTAGAACATTTGTGAACTAAAACAGAAAATAATACTCTTTCTGGAGTCACTTTTTGTACATTTACCAATCTACATGTGTACGAATGTACAAATGTGGAATAGCCAAAACAACATTAAAATATTTTGGTTTCAGTTGTGAAGGAGTTGTGAAGGACTCTGTGTTGTTTAACGAATAAGGTGAATGATTCAAGGACTTACTTGTGCAGAATTGTGGAACAAGAAAAAAAAAAAACAATATTTGTCACCTACTGGTGTAGCAATGTAACTTGCAGAAAGAGTCAGTGAATGAATCTTTTTGGTGAACGGATTCAAAAGAATCTAATGAATCGATTGACTCTCTGCCACTCACAGATATGCTATCGATAACTACCGCTCTTGTGCTCCAAAAGGCTGCATTTATTTATTAAAAACACAATAAAAACAGTAATACTGCAAAATATTATTAAAACTTAAAATAACTGTTTTAATATATTTAAAATGTTATTTGTTATTATGATGGCAAAGCTGAATTTTCTGCAATCATTATACCAGTCTTCAGATTAGTCTCCAGTCTTAATGAATGGTAGTGTACCTGCATTTATATGATGCAAAAAAAAAAAAAGTATATAATTTTATTAATTATACAAGGCATATATGCCAAATTAAACTATAAAAGGAATAGAGTTACATCTAAAAAAAAATGGCTTTTCATTTAGTTTGGGTTTAAGCCCTACCCATCCTTGATTCAATCTGAATACAGATACAAAAACAGATACTTTTGTCAATACAACAGAAACAGATACACTTACAAATAATAGCTGCACATCCTGACATTTCCATCCAATCACTGTTCTTCATGCCACTCTTAGAAGAACCTTCACATGCTCTCTAAACACTTACAGCCATCAGATCATAACATTCCATTAAAGTAATCACTCCGGATAAGTCAATTTTCATAAAGGGTGTTGGATTAAACTTTAATGAGATTAGCCCAATTTATGTACCGTTTTATTCTAGGTTATAAATCAATAATCCACTGATTATATTATTCACTCAAGCAAAGCGCTTAAAGACACGGTGCTGCTGATTTGGGCTTTATTTGATCAGTGTACACATCCTGTTTCACAGTAGGGAGTCCAATTGGGACCACTCACTAGCAAACAGATATATTTTTAGTCTCTTCAACACTGCCTAGTGTAAAAAGTCAACAAACAGGGTGGAGAAAAGAAACTACCTAGAGAGAAGAAGGGCGAAGAGGAGGGGGGAGAAAATCAAGGCTATAAAAATAAAGCTGGGGCTGATGGGAAATAGAGTTTTATTTTATATTTGAAGTTATTTTCATTTTAGTCTTATTGAATTGCATTCTACTAATATGAATACAAAGGAGAAAATCCAACTCTCAAATCTCACTGCTTCTTTCTAGACCTCTATCACACCAGAGGAGCCATCGGGTGATTGAACAGAAGAGTGAAGAGATATGCCTCTAATAGAGCATTGTCCAGTGGTGGGTAGCTCTGATGGTGCTCCCGGCGGAAGGGCTGGTGAAGCAAGTGAGGTTAATTTGAAATGTGTCGTGGGCAACGGTGCACAAAAAAAGCTTTCCCTAACTCCAGCTGGCCGCTCTAGTCCCTCGCCCTCCCCTCCTCCTTTCAAAACCGCTCTAAGGTAGCACAGCTCCACAGGGACAATGGGAGTGGACCGTCAAAGTCTGTCAGTTTGCTTGCTACTTTATTGATGTGTGCCTTAGTATTTCTGCTCACTTTGCTACTTCTGCAAACCTTTAAATTGCTATTCACAAGTCTATAAAAATACGACTGGACTGAAGTTAAACTTAAAAAAAAAAAAAAAAAATCTTTCTTTCAGTGCAGGTTGAAAGTAATGCTCAGGGTTTCAATATAAATTAATTCAATAAATAGCATTTGTGGCACTTTGCCAACTTCCATACTACCAAAATAACGCATGTCCCTTAGTTTATTTTTTAAAAAGTAAAGTGCTTACAATTAAAGTCAATCGGAACAGGCAACACATTCAAATTACAAATTCACACTTGACTCATAAGTACATAAACTTCAATTCTTCTGTTTGTCTGCAAACAAACATTCATAATGTCTGATGATGAAAACCAGAGAGGAACAATATAAATATTATGGACGTTAATAGGGAAATTTCATAAATAATTGTTGCTTTGTTCAAAATAATAAATAAAATTAAAACAGTACAATAAATGGTTTGTAAGCTACAAGTGAAAGTAGAAAACATGATAATGAATAGATTAAAAGATAAATACTCATTTTGAAATCCGTTACCAAAAATACTTAGCATTTAGTTTTTGCTATTCAAATAAATGCATATTTTTATGCAAAAATGTTTTGCCTTTGTTTTCTAAATTATGCACAGTTATTTTCTGTAATCATCATTTTGCAACAAATGCTGTTGACTAAACCCAGAACATTTGTTTTTCTCACCACATAACTGTATTCATATCTGAGGATTCTATTTAAAACACCCACTATGCAGTGCTACAGACATATGGTGTGATCAGATATGGACATCCATTTGTTTCACTGCATAATAAAAGGCAACGTCCCCAACAAACTTTCCTCACTTGAAATCCTCTCAGTGGATTCCATCCAGCTAGCAGAGCACATATGGCTAAAGAATGGATCCTGTCCTCTGCTTCCGATGTAGGTTAATGAATTCATTGTCAGTCAGCCGGTGTGGTCATCATATTTTCCGTCATCACACAGAAACACCCACACCTGACCGCCTCTGTGTCAGATTGTTGCACACTGCAGTTTGTGTGCTCCGTGTGACACTATGCTGGGCATGGGACCAGCGTAGGAGTGATGGGAACGGGCGATGCAGAACAAGTAGGATGTGCCCATTCATCAGCAAGCGTGTCGGGAGCTAATAACACACACACACACACACACACACACACGTGTGATTCAGACACATTTTGGAAGTTGCATTAATCACTGCTCTGTAGGAGGTGCAGTATGGCTTTTGTTTGAACATGTGGGTGTGTTATAATTATTTTCAAGAGTGAAAACATGCCTTGTCTAAGCAAAAATAATACTGGTTTTCACACTACTGACATCAGCGAGTGTGGATATTGGCTTTCCCAGTGGTCCTCCTCCATCTAAACGTGACATGGAGTTGGGTTAGACATCTCAGACTTAAACTTCAATAGATTTGTCCTAGAAAAGACAGACACACACTAATAGAAAAAAGCGGCCCAGGGAACAACAGACTGCCCAGATAAGGACTGCTGGCTCGGAAAAATGCAATTCAGATGGCATTCTTTGTTCACTTTTAATTGAATCTATTTTGCCGTTATATCTTTTGAGAGGACAATTACTCCCTGCAATGTTGCCAAGGGTTTCCAAGCTCGAGCAATAATAGAAAACAACGCAATATCAATGACGGCAGGAGGAAGTATTCCTTCAGGACTCAGCTGAAATGTTGCAGTTGTAAATGCAGCTCTGTGTTAATCATCTTTTAAAGGAGAAACTAAAATGGGTTATCCACAAATGCAAGAAGGGGTTTTACTGCTTTCCAAATGAACGTGGGCTGAAAGTGATTATTTACATCTGTTTAATTAAATAAATTTAAATGGGAGGATTTGCATTTACAGTTTTGCATTCAGCAGACACTTTTATTCAAAGTGACTTACTTTGCATTCAAGGTACACATTTTTAATCAGTTTTTGCTTTCCCTGGGAATTGTACCCATAACCTTGACATTGCTAGTGCTATGCTTTCCTATTTGAGAAATTGTGAATCTTGTTTGCAGGATTGTGACCAAGTGCAAATGGTTTAAATTCTAGTGTCAACTCACGACTACAACCAAAGTGTTATGTCCAACTTCTAGTTCTTGCACATTTTTGATCAATTGATCAAAACTACACTTACAAATAACATTACAAAAAAATCTATTTCAAATAAATGCTGTTCTTTTAAATTTCCCACTCATTAAAAATCCTGATAAAACTGTATCACTGTTTCCACAGAAAAATAAATAAATAAAATAAAAATAAATAAATAAGCAGCATAACTGTTTTCAACATTGATAACACTAAGAAATGTTTCTTGAGCACCAAATCAGCATATTAGAATGATTTCTGAAGGATCATTTGACACTGAAGACTGGAGTAATGGCTGCTGAAAATTCAACTTTTCCATCATAGGAATAAATTATATTTTCAAATATTTTCAAATAAAAAAAAAAAAAACAGTTTTTTTAAATTGTAGTAATATTTCACAATATTAGTGTTTTTACTGTCATTTTTAATAAATAAATACAGTCATGGTGAGCATAAGAGACTTCTTTAAAAAATAATTAAATACATAAATCTTACCCACCCCAGACTATTGAGCAGCAATGCATAAAAACTTGAAAAGAGCTGCTTGGCTCACAGTTCTCGACCTCTTTTTTTAATTTCAGCTTTCTCAAATCTGATGGCTCTTTAGCTTGGCAAAATGTGCACAGATGTCTGCTATCATGAATAATGAATACTTGGACATCCCCACTTTTTCACATACTTTCTTGCATACTGTGTAAGACGGAACTATGCATATTTGGACACCGAGAGAGAAAGAGATAAAAAGAATCCAAATTGCTTGTTGAATACTGAATGAATGCACAACAAATCCTTATCACCCAACATTTGAGAACATGCACAAACCCACACCTTTGCCCAGCGTAAACACCTTTGTCAAAACAGGTTGTGCGACCGGACATGCTGAGCAGGCAGAAGGTTCAATCCCTTTGCTACTTCCAAACACTCCTCCCTTCTCTTCTCTTTTCTGTAACTGCAAATGAGACAGAGACCAAGAGGTCTGCTCTACAAGCAGCAGCTTAAAGGATTACCATTAATTAGATGTCAGGGACAGAAAAGGGCTTTGCCTGTCTTGGCCATGATACAATATCTCCTAATCATGCTGTGCTCCTGGATAAAAAGAAATCAGTCCATTGACAGAGAAAATAGCAAATGAAAAAAGAAAGTGTGAGAGGGGAGGGGCAGAGGAGAGATAGTCTCAGGAAAGGTAGAGGGATAAAGAAAAGAGAGCAAGGGCTGAGATACTGATGGAGAGAGGGATGAAAAAGCAGAGGAAAATAATAGTGCAGAAGATCTTTAGGACTTTCTGTGTCTTGCTCTCAAAAGGACAATGAACCATCTCTATGGAAACAGAGAAGAAGAGAGCAAAGAATATTGATAGGGATGAAAGGATGTGGCCAACAGACAGGAAGTGACAGTATTAATAAAAAGGGGATATGGGGAGAAAGAGCGAGGGGATGTCATGGAAAAGAACAAGGACTGGAAAATGACAGCACCATGAATGAGACGTAACTCACATGAGCCAAAGCACACAGGCAGGTGGATGAACAAGAGGTCAAAACCACACCACCTGCACACCGATGCTGCGTCCAAAACCAAGGCAGCTGCCCAAATCAGTCAATAATTTCATACGCAGTATTTTGTGCATGAAGACACCTTGTCCAATGAATCCAAAGAATAATAACAAGGAATCCATGAAATATTGGAACTATCATTATTATTATTATTATTTAAATGTAGCAGTATTTGTCTACTGAATATGTTTTAAATACTTATAAAGATACAAAATTATTTGCAGTCGAATTGAAGTTTTAAAAGCACTATTTCTTGAAAAGAGTTTCCCTATAATCATAACCCCTAATTATAATAATTAGGCTTAGTCATCTCAACTATTCAAAATGAGCAGATATCATGCAGTATTTTATATTGCACAATGTTGTCATGTCTGCATTTACTAAAGCACCACAGAATAAGCATATAATAATTTTTCTACAAAATAGCATCAATTTGTAATATCGACCATCTAATGTCTAATCATAGTGTCTTTCATTATAACCATAAACAGCGGTCGCATTTGAGAAACTTTTGTAAGCAAAGTAGGTCCATTGCCCTTTGTCAATAGTGTAGCAATGCATGAAGCTTCAAAGGTCACTTCCAAGCTTTATATTTGTAACTGTGGTGAATTTGTGTGTTATAAGTTCAGCAAATTTCCAATCCAATGTGAAATCTATATGGGGAATTTTTCGGCTCACATGTCCCTCACGTGCAAATTCCAGATTGCATTGATTCCTGTTGAGATGACTGCATTTTGCCCAAGAAATTTAATGATACAAAGGTAAATGTGACCACACCTTTATGATCCAGTAGCTTTAGAAATAATCATATTAAATATTTAATGACTACAATGATTAATTCACAGAAGAAATGAAATTAGAAAAATTGAAAACACCAACTGCCAATCACAGGATTATGGAATATCACAGGCAGCGAAGGATACATCTATGCTGAAAAAGAAACCAAATTAAAACATGCCAATCAACAGGAAGTGACACAAATATTGAATCTGGATATGCCTTGTTGCTTTCCTACTGTATATGCATATAAAAACAAGAAACAAACCAACCCAGTGCTTAAAGCTTTTCCCTCAGAGCTGCAGGACACATTACCTCATGACAGTATGCAGACTGTAGACAACCAGGTTCACCAGACAGCCACAAAAACATCAGATATGTCTGCTGATGGGCATTTGACAGCTTGGTTTTTGATAAGATTTATGCCTCTAATGGGTAATGGGTGCCTTGACCTGGCCTGCAGCCATGTTTCACCAGACCTGCATGGAGATGAGGGGACACGTCCTCCTTATCTAAAACAGACACCGCACTTCCCCTGAGGCATGCAAACTCATTCAATCCCACCTTTCTAACCTGTATATTCTGGTCAGGGAGGACAGTCAAATTATTCTTCTTATAAATAAAAGCTTTCTATTGTCTGCGGAAACATTTATATGACACATATCACCAAGTGAGATGTTTAATCTCAGAAAATGGTAGAAAACTGGCCTCTCTGGCAGATGCGGTTTAGGGGAAATGCAGTATGTGTGCATGTGTCCATACAATGGAACAGGACACACCAATGCTTCAGAGCTGATACATAATGCAAGTCACTGTCAGCTCTGAACAAGAGAGCTGTGTTTTATTAGTATTTGCAGTTGTTTTGTATAAGTTTTAGCATCTTATCATCAAACTTAACATCATTGCTGAGGAAAGGGACAAAGGTTTGAGAAATGGACTAACGCAATTGTGTGTGTGTTCTTAAGGGAGGATGTCTGTAGAGGTAAGGGGTTCAAAGGGGCTTCCCTCAGCTAGCCCCCATCCCGCCGGAGACGCTAATTACTTTGGGGACCTTGAGATTTCATGGGATTTAAAGCAGGGGGGGGGGGGGGGGATTTTCCAATTTACTCTGATACTTGATGTTTACTTCCATCAGAGTTGCGATTCGATGTCTAAAAGCAAACACACGGGGTGCACATTGGTGTACCCTGATAAAGTAAAATGCTATTAAGAAACTGTCTGCCTGCAGGGTTTATCCCTCAGGACTGCATATAAGGTAATAATCTCCAGGACAAACAAATTGTCCCTCCCAAAAGACACATATATTGGACAAACTCTCGTACTTGCATCCAACATTTGACAGAGGAATTTTCACATTTCAAAGACATCATAAAGAAATGAAAAACAAAAAACCCTGTGAGCATTTAAAGACACGATGAGAGGCTTAGTTTGTTGATGAAGTCATAATTCAGACGTTTTAATAGGGCAGGACATGGACATTTACTGAGAGCAGTGAAATGACAATGATCAGTTTGTAGATGAAGACTTGTCCTACAGTGCCTTTGTCCTCTAGTTTTCCTTTTCTAATATCCAACAAATTCCCTGGAATTGAAAGAAATTTGGAGGCCTTTGCTTGAACATGCACTCCATAATATTAGCATGTGATTACGCATGTTGCTAGCATCAGCTTTGGCTCCTGTTACTCTGGAGGACAGCGCATAATATCTCACACTGAGATAAAGGGTGTTATTCACTTCTGACAGCTGTTTACTAAATGCGGCGCTGCTCTTGCGTAAATGAGAGTAAATAAGAAACCATTTGGAGAAGATATGCAACCTTTTTCCTTCATTCATTCATGTCTTCATGTCATACGCTAAAAGACTCCTATCTTTTAGCACCATATTGATTAATGTGCTTTATATGAATGAAACGCACAAACAAAAGTGTCACCTATGCTAAATGATGATGCCCTGGTGTGATAAATGTTAATTACTTTTTAGACAGTTGAAAACAGATAAGGCGTAATGCTAGGTAAATGAGAGAGGTTGAAACAAAGCCACAGCGTGCCTATATTTCACAGCATAATACAACATAGTCGCACTTGATCAACAAAGAGTTAGCATTGTAGAGCAGATGTGTCCTGACGGAGTCAGTTATAAGCTACTTTGTGTTGTGTGTGTTTACAAGTTTATTTGCACATTTTTCCCAGGCCTATGCATGTGTGTGTTCCCAGCAGGACCCGTTTGAGAACACAAAGTGAAGCTGTCATGCCTTTATTGATGCAAGTAAATGTGAAAGTTATGCAAATTAAGTTAGAGATTTGCATATCACTAAGAATAAGGATAAGTATTTCTGCCTTAGCTTTATGCATATTGCCTTAAGAATTAAAGACCATATGGAGCTCATATATCTACATAAATGGGTTATGCAGTCCCCCTCTTTGAAAATAGGAGATTATACAGAATAAGTCTTGCATTTCTCCACACTTCAGAATTAGCAACGATATTGTGAGAAGCTTTGGTTATCATCTGCAGCTCGACTTTAAAGACCCCCTAAGCACCTGCCCACCCACATGCATAGCGCAGTGACCAATAAAATGAGGACTAGAAGTACAGTAAACCACTGCTCATCTCTCACACCGTCATTCCATTCTCGCTGTTATTGTCAGTTTTGTGTTTTTAATATGGAAGATGCTTTCCTTTAGCTTCAGTGAGAGACCCTCATAAATGTGTAGCATTTTATGATAATTAAGCTGGTTATTGAGATCAGTAATCTGAAGGAGTATACTTGACGCAGAAAAAAATCTGTCATTATTTATTCATCATAATGCCATTTTCAAGCTCCAAAAATACATCATAAAAACAGTCAATTTGACTTGCGTGCTATAATAAAGTCTTCTATGGCTTTTGTAAAAGCTTTGTTTGGTAACCTAAGAATTGAAAGAATCATTGGACTACATAATTTTGGGAAAAACAAATAAGTAAATAAGTAAATAAATAAACTAAATTTAGATTTTTCTGATAAATATTGTGATAAAAAATTATGATTTTTAAAAGACAATAGTTTGAAAAGAAAAATATTTGGGATTATATCATGACTATAAAATAGTTGACTATATATATATTTTTTTATTTTACATTTTATTATGATTGTTATTATTATTAAATAAAAATATCAAACAAATATTACAACTGTAATATTTTCCCATGAAATAAAAAAAAGTATTGATAAAAGTAAATTCAGTCATCAATAAATCAATCAATATCAATCAATTTTGCATTACAACTGTAAAATTAAAATACTAATATTTATGGCTGTCTTAAATTCTACCTTTTCAAACATTAAACCATCAAGCTTTTAATTAGGCAGAAAACCACAGGGAGTACTTAAAGCTTCTCTTTTATTAACAACAGCTGGTTCTCATTACAAGTTTGAGAAGATGGTTTCGTGCATGTTTCGTCCTCAAATGCACATTATATGAGGATATGAATTTGTTCCAAACTCCCAGCACATGGAGAGATGAGTTAGTGTGAAGCAGCATTTACTGTAAACCAAGCCACTCTGAGCAACTGAAAACACTGAATCATGAGCTGTATGTGTGTAAATAAACACAGTGCCACACTTCACTTCAAAACACACAGCACATATAATTAAATCAAATTGCAGCCTTTCATAACTGAACTAAACTGCAATTTTGTTTTTATTCTGATCAGTTCAATCCTTGAACCAGAGCAACATGCTTATTGAAAAGAACTGGCTCAAAAGAATTTCTTCTCTGATCTTCTTCACAAATTCAACTCACTTACTCAATGATTCGCTTTTCAGCTGTCAAGTTAGCAGCTTACTGAAGGGAAAGGTTATCAGTGAATGATGACTTAAATTTTGAACTCGTCATCACACAAAGTTATCATACTGCATCAGAAGACCTGGAAAATAGTGAAGAAAATAGTGAGTGAGCTTTTGTTTTCCACTGTAGAAAGCAGGCCACACGAGTTTTGAACAGTGTGAAAGCTAGTAAATGATGAATTTTCAGTTTTAGGGGAAATATAAGTAAAGGAAAGGCAGAGAGAAAAGGGAGGGGAGAGAGCAGAAAGAGAGGGGAAGAAATGCAAAACAGTCGACAAATTTAGAAGTGTGATTGTTTGTGTATATACACCTGTGTCTGTAGGGGTAGCATCATTAAATGACAGAGGTCTACGTTTATGGATAAAGGCATAAATGCCATGGATTTCTTCTTTAATTGAACACTCAGTGGGCGAAATGTCAGCCTCGGCAGCTCTGTTGGGTCGTAGATGGGGCTTAAGTGTGTGTCCTGTGTGTGTACAGTGTGAGTGTGGGTGGTTGACAGACAGAATAAAACCTCTGAGAATGGGGAGATGGAATACACAATCAGTCATGGTGAGAAAGGTGTGTGAGTGAGCTACAGTGTAATTAGAGAGCAAGATAGCAGCTTTCGGCGCAAACATAGAGCCGTGTCTGGGGAACATGGACAGGTACAAACAGGCTGAGCGAGTATGTATGTGTGTGTGTGTGTGTGTGTGTGTGTGTGTGTGCGTGTGTGTGTGTGAGAGAGACAGAGAGAGCGAAAGAGAGTGTCAGGGTGAATGCACTAAACAGTTATTTTTAGTGGTATTTCATGGCAAACACCAACATCACACACTTCTTTTGACATGTACATCAAACTAACTCCTCTCTCAGCTCCTTTCAATGACCTAAGAGGCTCATCCTGTCTGTTTGAGATGACCATACCCTCTGCACATGACCTTATGTCTTCTATAATGTGTCATGTGGATTTTCCTTCAAATACTACTATCCCTCTGCTTGGGCTAAGTACCCTTTGCTGGAAGATGCATATTGATATATTGAGTCATTAAGCTCCACCATCATTGTGGGGCTCAAGGGCTACAAGACCATAGAATAAGATTGATTTGCAACCCTGTGATTTCCTTGAATGTTAACTTTTAATTTAACATTTGACATTAACCCAGGGGCAAATTGAGCCATTTGTACACAAAATAATATAAATATAAAGTAGTTCTGTCAAACGATTAATCGCATTCAAAATAAAAGTTTTTGTTTGCATAATATATGTGTGTGTTCTGTGTTTCTTTATTATGTATATATAAATACACACACATACAGTATATATTTTGAAAATATTTACATGTATTTACATGTTTATATTTATATTCATATAATTTATATTATAAATAAATATATTTCATATAAAAAATTTTAAAAATCACAAAAATCACAAAACATTTTTCTGAAATATATACATGCATGTGTGTGTATTTATATATACACATAATAAATATACACAGTACACATACATATATTTTGTAAACAAAAACTTTTATTTTGGATGTGATTAATCGCAATGAATCATTTGACAGCACTAATATAAAGTATAAAAATGTTTACAAAGTATCAAAGTCATGTTTAAAAAATGTTTACAAAGTATCAAAGTCATGTTTAAAAAATGTTTACAATGTATCAACATCAAATGCTATAGACATTGTGGAACCATCACAGGGGGACATTTACTCACAAAAATGAAAACCGTCACAATAAGTATACTCATGTGATTTGATATAGTAAATTCTGAAGGTATCAGTAAGTTTTAGTGTGTGTTCCAGTAAAAAATAAATAAATAAATAAATAAATAATAAAATAAGTAAATACATAAATAAAAATTAACCAACATTTTTAACCAATAAAATGTCAGTCATATTCAAAAATTTTGGGGGTTGAAACTCATTGCCAAAACAGATAATGATGGTCTGAATTAGCAAATATCATTACAACACAACATAGTCAATTATTTTGAATTTTATGTTAAGAAAAACTCTATAACTCTATAAACTATAATAAAAAGAGTTTAAATAATGAACTGAAAAGACAAAAGACTAAACAAAATTAAATACTGACAAATAATGTAAGAGGTGAACAGAAGGAACAATGCAAATTAAGCCTTTTCTTAGAAAATATTGTTAAAATATTGTTTTAAAAACATTACAGTGAAACCATGTTATTTTAGATTCAATAACAGCTAAGTTATACAGAATTATATTGTTTTATATAATGGTAATGAAAGGGGATGTGCAAATTGGCTTCAAATCCAATGAAAAACAAACATTTTAAAATGAAAAGTTCTATTAAAAGCATCTTTGGTGCACAAATGGCACAGTTTCCTGAGAATGAGTCAAAACTTTCCAAAGGTACTTATGACTTATTATGGAAAATACAATCATGCAGACAGCCGTACTGTTGTCATGCACTTGTGAGTATTTTCTCCACACACATATGGAGGGGCAGAACCAGTGGCACCTTGGATTAAAATACAAGCAATAATAGTGTGCATATTTTTAATTTCATAATGCAACCTGATCTCTATTGGCAGCTTGTAGGCTGAGCCTGCTTGCGTCGGACAGTCAGGATCCCCATTTATCTAACGTGGGCTGCCAGTAAACCCAGCTAAATGCAGCTATCGCTCATTACCAAGCCATATCCAGGAATGGATCCTGCAAACTCCTACTCCATTCTAGAACAGTGACAGCCCTGAACAACACCAGTGACAGGCCTGTGCTGTGACAGTTCAGCAGAAAGATCACGTTCAACCCAGAGACAGCAGAACAGATGCCAACCATGGGATGTTTAGATTATTATCTGGGAGAGAACTTGAGGAGAGAACTTGAGGCAGTAGAGCTCATTTAGGCTTTTTTTATTACATCTACCCAAAAATAGGTAAACAGCATACAGAGTTTGCTGCACTATGCAGGTACAGAGAAACAAAGATAATATAAAGTACGCTAAGGTACAAGCAAAAACAGCGAATTTCTCTGCATACTCTAACCCACCATTGTAAAGTAAAGAACGGTGTCAGCTGTCAACATGCTGAACTCTAAACTGAGGTGCTCACCTCTTCACAAAGAAAAACACTCTAGCCATTACACAACTTAGCTTTTCCCCTCAGGACTGACTGTACACTACTGCCATTTAGCATCTTCCTCACATTATACAATATCACTTAGTGTATATACCCATATGTACCAAGTGGCATAAGCGGCACTGTTTTCATCATTGATAATAATAAGAAATGTTTCTTGAGAACCCAATCAGAATATTAGAATAATTTCTAAAGGATCATGTGACACTGAAGACTGGAGTAATGTTCAATGTAAAATTCAATTTTGTCATCAGAAATAAATTACATATTAAAATGTTACAATAGAAACCTTTCTTTTAAACTGTAATTACTGTTTTTACTGTATTTTTAATGACATGAATTCAGCCTTAGTGAGAATTAGAGACTTTTTTCAAAAACTTGCACTCTGCACAAAATAGTTTAGTGGTAGTATTTTAATGCACATTAATCTCATCTATCTGCTCTATCAGTACAAAGAGAACTACAGAACTAAAGTAATAGTTAATTTACACAGTCAATAAATTTTCACCTTGCCTCCAGGCAAAAGCCTCAAGGAGGAGGATGGGAATGCAAGTTAAAAACTTCCTTTTATTTTGTCTCCTCTTACTGGCAATCAGCTGTACAAATGGAGAAATTCAAGCAGTTCTGTACGTAAAATATGTCGACAACAACATCTTCTCCATTACGAAATGTTATGCTTTCTCTCTCTCACACATGCAGGATTTGTTCCCCCGCATTCTTTGAAGTCGTGTGTCTCAGGAGCTCAGGGGGACGCTTCAAGTTTGATGTGGACCTATCAGTGCCAGACAAGGCGTTAGGATTACACACACACAAGATTAAACCAGTGCCTCCGCCTGCTGGGATTCTAACCAATTATCAGCTGCCGTCTCACGGGATCTCATGCGAAACCAGAGACCAGACCGAGGATGAAGTCAACCCCGCTGTTTCCCATGTCCATCTCATGTCCAGTGTCCTGTCACATGGAGATAAACACGGCACGCCTGGAAGCTCAGCGTATCACACAAAATCTAATCTCGCAATTTAGCTGCGTGAAGCCTGCTGCTTGAGTGCTTCTTGTACTCGAGTGTGTGCACCGCTTGTGTCTTTTGTTTCAATGGTGAGCAACATAAAATGGGATTTAGAGGCTAACAGACCGCTTTTAGACGGCTGCACAAAAGAAGGGCTCTTTGTTGCGGAGTACAACTGTGGTAAATTGAAGGACCCTTGTGAACGCCAGAGAAAGTGAGAGGAACGGAGTGCAATGAGAGCACTCAAACACCATATGCTGCTCTCCTGCTCCCAAGGTTGCCTTTTATTTTGTCCCTGGTTTTGAATGTGTGCGAGTCTTTGAAAAAGACAAGCCAAAGTGACCCTGGGAAGTGCACCGTCCCCTCGCTCCACTGTCCCGTAGCGGTTCTGGCCACTGAAAGACCTCTAGCACGCCCCGCAAAACCCTGAAGACAAAATGCCACGCAAAACGCCAGCAAAGCCCACCAGCTCGATGCCTAAGGTCTCATTTGTACCTCAAGATCTGTTATCTCAGCCCACCAGGGTTTTGTGAAGCAGTGAGGAGGGCAAGGGGACTGTGTCTAGGTCACCACACGTAACTGACCACAATACAATTTTCGCACCATCAACACCTTTCTTGCAATGTAGAAGTAGAACACCGAGGTGTGAAATTGCCGTCGAGGGATGTTGAGGCCAATGGCGGTAGGTGTCCAAACACCTCATGGTAGTCAAAGCCCGATGGCATGTTGCGAAGGACACTCGTGAGCCTGTCAACTCGATCTCATGAGAAAACGTAACTATTTTATAAGGTAGCAACTTTGTACGAATACAATGTGATTTGTACGGAAACATACTATTTTAATACACTTACATCTAACCATTGCATTATGAAATTAAAAATATGCACAATATTATTGATTGTATTTTAATCCAAGGTGCCACTGTTTCTACCCCTCCATATGTGTTCGGAGAAAATACTCACAACTGCTTGACAACAGTACGGCTTTCTGCATGATTGTATTTCTGAGATATTTCCATAATAAATACCATTGGAAAGTTTTGACTCATTCTCAGGAATCTGTGCCATTTGTTTACCAAAGATACTTTTAATAGAACTTTTTCATTTTAAAATGTTTGTTTTTCACTGGATTTTTAGCCTATTTGCACATCCCCTTTCATTACCATAACATAAAACAATATAATTCCATGTAAATTAGCTGTTATTGAATCTAAAATAACACGGTTTCACTGTCAGGTATATTTTTTAGATGGAATTTAAAGACTCTTTACCAAGACTTTTACCAATCTTTGCCATTGTCCTTCAAACTACTAGGTTTTACTCATTTACAGAAATGTTTAATTATTTAAAACATAATAAAATTTAAAATGATCACCTTTTATTTTATATATTTTAATAAGTACAAGACAGAATAAGTATGCGGTTTCATTTTTACATAAATATATCTGTTACGCTGAATGACAATGGAACATTATTTCACCCTTATTTTGACATTTTACTTTCACAGATGCTTTTTGAAGAATCAAAGTAGACAATTAATATGGTTTCTATGTATTTAAAACTTTTATAAATTTAATTTGATGCAGACACCAAAATGGAACATCTTGTCTCTGACCCAAAAACAGTTATGAATTGCCATGAGAGTTTGTTGAAACCTTATAGTAGTCACATGTTCATTAAAATGTGTGTGTGTGTGTGTGTGTGTGTGTGTAGCACATTACCGGTCTATAGTCACTACCAATGTGAGGACAATTGACAGATGCAGAGTAGCGTCACTAAAACTGGTATGTTGTGAGCGTAAGGTGAGCGGCACTGAGAGTTAACCTTTAGAGGTCCATCTCTCTTCATGCTTCAAAGCTCCTCTTCAGATAGGTTGCGGTATTTGAAAGCTATTAAAGCCGGTGTCAATCAATGAAGCTACAAAGTGCTGAATTAGAGGGTCTAAAAGAAAAGTGAGAGAGGCTGTGTGTCTATTTATGTGTGCGTGTATGTACTTGGTTTGCCTGGTTAGTCCTGTGTGCTCCTGCTGGTGGATGTCGTAACTATATCATGTGGTTAAAAAAAAAAAACGCATCTCTGTTGATTACCAATCAAAATTAAAAGCAGCATAAATAAACCCCCCCCCAAAAAAGCTTATTTCTAATTAGAAATTTAATTGAGAGTTGAAAAACTGGCATTTAAAACTACCTCTTTCAAGTGCTCCATCTACAGCCAAACCGCTCACATGGGATTTTGGGATATCATTGACAGAAATACTGGACAATGAACAAAAACCTTTGAGTTAAAGTACAGATATACTGATGAAAAATTTCTCATGTAAAAGTATAAGTGTTTTAAATATCTAATCAAGTAAAAGTACCAAAGTACTTACTTTTAAATGTAAGAGATTGACTGATTGACTGATTAAAGTACTTACTTTTCAATGTAAGAGATTGACTGATTGACTGATTGATTGATTACTTTTTTCAGCAAGGATGCATTAAATTGTCCAAAAAAAGTATCAAATATCCCAAAAATGATTAACCAGCACACCCATTCTCAACATTGATAAGAAATCTTTCTTGAGCAGCAATTCAGTATATTAGAATGAATTCTGAAGGATCATGTGACACCGACTGAAGACTGGAGTAATGGCAGCTTCAATTTTTTGCCACAGGAATTACATCAAAATATACTAAAAGAAAACTGTTATTTTAAATTGTAATGATATTTCACAGTATTACTGTTTTACTGTACTTTTTAGCAAAGAAATGTAAAGTTGGATTTGCAGACTCAAAAAAAAAAAAAGACTACCGTTTATTATATTTTTGCTATTTGATACTCCATCCTCTTTCTCAAAATACTAATTTAAAACGAGAGGGGTCTAATGTTCCAGTCATACAGATTGAATACAGCTTAAATAGGTTAGACCTCAGTCTGACATTATTATGAATTATTAGGAGTCAGCACACACAAGCTCGGAGGATCATATTTGCTTTTTCTTTTTTTCTTTTTTCCTTTTTTTTTTTTTGACGAGCAATTAAATTTTACATTTATATGCATACAGAAAGCCAGTTGTTATCAGAGTGCTGCTTAAGATGTGATTGAGTTGTTAACTGCTGCAATCAAATGAACCACTCAATTTAAACTGTAATTGATTTAAATGGATTATCGAAAAGAATGATAATACTTCATAACAATAATACAAAAAAATAATAAAATAACAGCAACAACTAAAATGACACTGCTTCCTACATCTGTATGTTTGTCTTTTCAGGAAGCATTTTTGAGGTTTCGGACACAGTCATTGTTTAGTCACATCAAACCTGAACAGGCCTACAGTATGTCACTCAATGCTTATCTTTACTGCTGCTAGCCGTGATATGATACTTAATCACATGAGCTGCCAAACGCTTCCAGATGGCATTTGTTAAGATAACAGCCTTATTCAGGCTCCATACCAATGTGGCACAGCAAGATGGTTCCAAACATCTGGACAACGTGACTCAACCACAGAAAATGTGATCATTTAAGACCTTCAAAACAGTTAAGGACATTTACCTGTGAGGCTAATAAGATTAATTCATTCTAAAACACAATAATAACTTGAGAACCAGAATAAATGATGTATGAAAGTGATGGCCAGGGTGGTGCGTATCATTTCCCAGAATTCACTACAGCTGCTGGACTGTGAAATTAGCTCCTATTAGACTGTACTTGTGTTTCCCTGATTAGAACTATATCTAATCTATAAGTTCTATTTATAAGTTTACACATGCATTTTTATTAGTTTTAGTGTTCTAGTTTCACCAGATGTACTGTATGTTGCGGTTCTTATCAATTTTAAAGCTTATGATATACAACTATGCAAATTAGAGGGGAAAAGTCTTATTTAGTGCTGTGGGTTTTAGACTTTATGGACTAATGAGTGTGCATATGCTTGTAACAGCTGTGATTTGACAGAATAGACAGATATTTTCTGTTTTTATGCAACAGATAATAATCAGTTCTATCGTATAATGGAACCATGTCCTAAAACCCAATGAAATCAGAAACCAGCGCTTCAAGTGTAATGGATTTAAGAGATTATCTGAATCGCTCAGGTCATTTGCATGGCAGCAGTATAGGCAAATCCATATGATCGTTTGGAACATGATCCCCATGGTCTCATGGGATCCTACAGAAGGGAGGTCAAAACCCAGAACAGGTTGTGCTGGACACCACTTTCTGCAAGAACAAAAAACATGGACACAGTTTAGAACCATGAAGATAATGTTTCGCATTCAGATTTTCTGGCTTCTCTGTGACGCATGTGATTTTGTAAAAAAAAAAAAATTCATGCAAGTATGACACCACTTTGTCGGTCAGGCTTCAATGCAGTAGGTAAATGTGTTCTTGTTATCCATTCCCAACGCAGTCAAATCTTCTGACCGCTTCAGCTTTTGTTTATATAATCACATCAATGGAAATTTCCCATAATCTTGCTCATATTTGCATCCATTATTCACAATATTCTCTCATTTTCCTACTCATGATCACTCTAATGAATAACAAAGTTTAGAGCACAAATGGGAAAAATGGTGATCATGTCAGTCTTGTTTAGTCAATGACTGTGAGTCCGTGTCCTCGGAAATCCAACTTTTATATCTCAATTAAAACAACCCCACAGGCCCTCTTACAAAGGTCCAACATCATTGCAGTAATGCAGTTTAAAAAAAAAAAAAAGAAAAAAGAAAACGCTGACAAAATGGTCAGACGTGTCCCTTAAAGGGACAGTTCACTTGAAAGAAATTCGGTCATACATGTCATTCAAAACCTGTATCACTTTCTCTGTTCTGCAGAAAACAAATGCATATTTTAAAAAATGTTATAAAGAAATTCAAAATTTGAGTTTCAAAATATCCACAGAAAAAAAAAGTGTTCCACAGAAAAAAAGTCAAACAGGTTTAGAATGATATGAGCCTATGAGGCACACTTTTGCTTGACGTGACTGGCTGCGGAACCAACAACCAACTGGGGCTTCAGAAATCACAGATATCATATCCCCTGCAAGACTTAAGCGCTTGATCTCAGGAACAAGGCTGGTAAACCTTTATAGTCTTAATACAGAAGGATGGGATAAGCATCAAACAAACTTGTTTTAGATCATTTTCATATATTTTTTAAAGTTCATTTACACGTATTTATAACCATTAAAACACTTTAAAAACTATTTATATAAGAGGAGGTTGAATACTTGATGCTAACAAACTAATTAACCAGGGGCTCTGGAAATGATAAACAATAAATTAGGATACTGTGTAATTATCATTTTCCCTTTGTCTGTCAGGATGAGAAGTAATTTGCAGCTTGAGAAAGCTGAGAAAGAAGCAATGTTTACTTGTTTTCTCCCAGACAAAATGAAAATTTGTTAATATCTTGCACTGAATATAGAGTACTTTTACCACATCAAGGTTAAAATAGGCTAAAAGGAACAATTACTATATATATATATATATAATTTGGGTCATTCCTGGTATCCGGTAACATTTTGGTTTCATAATTTTTGGAAAAAAGTTACATGTTTTTCATGTTTTTAGCATTCTACCAAAATAGTGACATGTTTAACTATATGGAGCACATACTGGTCAAGCTCAGTGACTTAAAAAATAATAATTATGGCTATATTGTTCAGACACTCGCTGTGAATGTATTCCACCGTTAGGGACATATACCACAAAATTTTAATAATGTAAATGTTAAACAATAATGAGCAATAATAAGATAGTATATGTCCCTTATGCCATAATGGTATTTTTTATTCTTGAAACAAAAACAAAAAAATTATTAATGAATAGAATATATCTTCATTATTAAGAACAGGTACTTTTTTGTTCCCATTTTTGCCAACAGGATGGTAAATAATATAAAAATTTTGCTCAAAAACATATATATGCTGGTAATGCTCCTCACCTCACAAAATAAGACAAAGGTATGCCAAACATTTAATGTTGCTTTCAAATTTTTTTTTTTAAATTACTTGTCTAACAGGGTGGAATGGAGCATAACAGGGTGGAACGGAGCATAAGAGTGCAGCAAATTAGCTCAATGTGAGATGAACATAATTAATCATAATGGGCTGTTATCAATTATATTCATCTTCAGGAATTAACTGTAGCATTAATAGTACAATAAAATGATTTGTTCGTCCACAGTATAGACAGTCTTAATCGTCTATTGACTCTAAGGAAAATTATTTCTCTGGCCACGAAAAATAATTTCCTTACTAATACATTGCTCACAGAATGTGAGCCGGAACGTTAAAGTGACCTCGTTCCGTGAGCAGCAGACACACACAATCAAGCGTGAATACATATGGATGTTTATTAAACTACACTACATGGAACATGCAACATCTAACTAGACAAACATACACACAAATGCAAGGAAGGCATGGAGAGAGACAGAGAGAGAGAGAGAGAAAGAGAGAGCGAGAGAGAGGGAGAGAGTATAGTGTAATGGCAGTATTTACACATCAGCTAACCACAACCTGTTACGAACCATCAGAGAATCACATCACCTTAATTAAAAGGGGTCGAAGCCTAGAAGCGCATCTAAATAGTTAACAAGTGGTTACTTGCATTGGTTTTGTTGGTGCTAAGTAAAGTGTCCTGGTGCGTGTATAATGCGTAGATTCCTGATGAATTCTTTCAGGAGTTAAAGCTCCGTCATTCCAGCCATGGGTTGACTGGTCCGAAGTGAATCGACAAAGTTACTGAACTTAAAACTGCCAGAAGATCGGACTTCCCCCGAGAGTTTCCAAGGTGATATGTGTGTCTCCCGGGAACTGACAGTAAAGAGAAGAGAAGAACCCTTTTGGGTGTGGGAGAAGTTTTATCTGGTTTTCCTGTAACACCCATTTTGGTTAGTTTGACCAATAACAAGGCACATAGTTTCAGCGGGAAAGTGTTTCTTTGTCCCACTTGACACCTCATTTGCATGTTTTATGACTGGTCTGAAGAATCGGTGTAGTTTTGCCCACAGTACAGTAAAAACAGTATGATGCATTTCACGATGACATAGTGTACATCATTGTTTGAGGAATAAAGAGCAGATCATTTTGATACCAAGAAAGAAACATCTAGAAGATATTAAACCAGAGATACATCCATACACCTGAATATGAGCGTTTAGAGCTTAACTAATACAAATAACGACTGGTAACTAGGCTAATATAATAAGGAAGCATACAAACAACACATGCATATACCAGACACATTTGTAACAGATTAATTACAGTCTAAATAAAGAAAATGTCTCTATGTGTGTGTGTGTTATGTGCATTGTAATCGAGGAGGTAGTCCACTGGTCTGGTCTGCCGTTTTGGCCTGGCATGGAGGTCATTTACAACTCTTTGGAAGTTTGATGGGGAGATCAGAGAGAGCGGATCTGTTTAACCTCTTCTTGATAGTGGTACAACCATTTAAATTTAGCACCCATATAAATGTAGACGGTGGGGCCAGGTTTGTAATTTATATGCAAATGTCAAAAGGCTAAAAGGGTCTCTTAAGACAAAGTGTAACCACCATCACTGATCCTAAGCAGACACTACAACAGGGTGGAACACCAGTGTAAACAGGTTCTAACAGCAAATGAGCTTTCCGTCATTGTCCTGCATGGTTTGCCATCTGTAATGTGTGGAACTGCACCTACATAATATTGTTTCAAAACAATACAAGAAATTAAATCCATATTTCCTTTGGGGGAGGGACACAAAAAATAGCTATGTGGTTCCTTATCACAATCAATCATGATGACAAGTGGCAAAACAAATCTATGTTATGGTGGCTAGAGAAATAATAACAAATTAGAGAGGACAGACATAAATTATTTTTTTTCTTTATAATTGACAAAAATAAAGATGCTATAATTCATTTTGATTAACTAGATTAACAAACAAAAACACAAAAACCATTACAAGAAGGAACATAGTTGTTACATTTGGCTACATTTGTTCTTCTATGTACCTCCATGTTGCCTGGTCTACTTGTAAATAATGCTTAATGGTTCTGTACAGTATTTTATATATACTTTATAAATATTATATATACACTACCGCTCAAAAATTTTAGATCAGTAAGATTTTTAATGTTTTTAAAAGAAGTCTCTTCTGCTCACCAAGGCTTCGTTTATTTGATCAAAAATACAGCAAAAACAGTAATGCCATCGTGAAACATTTTAATGCCATTGTGAAACATTTTTACAATTTAAAATAACTGTTTTCTATTTGAATACATTTTAAAATGCAATTTATTTCTGTTGGCAAATCTGTATTTTCAGCATCATTACTCCAGTCTTCAGTGTCACATGATCCTTCAGAAATCATTCTAATATGCTGATTTGCTGCTCAAGAAACATTTATTATTATTATTATTATTATTATCAATGTTGAAAACAGTTTTGTACAATTTTTTTTTTCAGAATTATTTGATGAATATAAAGTTCAAAAGACCAGCATTTATCTGAAATAGAAAGCTTTTGTAACATTATCACCGTTCATAAGTTTTGGGGTCAGTAAGAATTTCTTTCTTTCTTTCTTTTTTTTTTTTTTTTGGAAAGAAATTAATACATTTATTCAGCAAGGATGCATTAAAGTGATCACAAGTGACAGTACAGACATTTATAATGTTGCAAAAGCTTTCTATTTCAGATAAATGCTTTTCTTTTGAATTTTCTAATCAAATAATCCTGAAAAAAAAATTGTACACAACTGTTTTCAACATTGATATCAACAAATCAGCATATTAGAATGATTTCTGGAGGATCATATAACACTGAAGACTGTAGTAATGATGCTGAAAATTCAGATTTTCCAACTCAGAAATAAACTGCATTTTAAAATGTATTCAAATAGAAAAGTTATTTTAAACTGTAAAAATATTTCACAATATTACTGTTTTTGCTGTATTTTTGATCAAATAAATGAAGCCTTGGTGAGCACAAGAGACTTCTTTTAAAAACATTAAAATTCTTGCTGATCTAAAACTTTTGAGCAGTAGTGCACATATATACAATTGTAATCATGTACATTACCACTCAAAAGTTTTATGGAGGTAGATTAATTTACAGTATACAATAAATACTATTTATTCTATTAGAATTTCCACATAATTTTGAGCTAAATTAGCTGTAGTTTTTTGAGTGATCAACATTTAGCTCTCTAACCTTCTACAGATGAACATAACTTTTATAACTATGTCAGATTTGTTTGTTTTTTTTTTGTTTGTTTTTTTTTTTTTTTTTTTGATCGGACAAACATTCTCCATAATATAGCCTAACAGGGTGGAACTTTAAGAGTGTGACAAGCAGGAGAACATTTCAAAGACTTAAAAAAAAGGTAGGAGTGGGAGTTGACATTTACCTCCATTTGTACAGTTGAATTCCAGCGGAAAAAAATAAACAATATCATTTCCTGAAAATGATCTCAGTGTAATTGTAGTCTATTTTGGAAGGCGAGGGAGTACATACTAACAGGGTGGAAGATGACTTTAGGGACACGGTAAATGAAGAAAATTGTAAAAAAAAAATAAACATATATAGTTTCATATGATTTATATGTATGATTAGATGAAGTTTAGCCTAGTCCATAACACAATTTAAAAATATTTTGAGGTTTTTATCATTTCATGGTTTATATTTCTAGTGGAAGTTGATTACTTTGCACTGAGGACATGATAAAACTGAACGCATGTATCAATAAAAAGGTGTGTAAAAAAACTAAATAATATTTTTAATGTCTATTATCTCTGTTTAAGTGATAAAGTAGAACTAATATGTATAATTTAAGCAATTTCTTATAAATATGTGACTATTTTAGAGAAAATATAAGTAAATCATAGAGACAGAAAAGTCACTGTATAACAGGAATGACCCACTTATTAATTTGTTTTTATAAATTTATATGAAATATCTATTAAAAAAAGGATTATATATATATATATATATATAATATATATAATATATATATATATATATATATATATTAGGGGTGGGCGCTATACCGGATTTTGCTATACCGTTACATATTCATGGATTTCATTGGATGGACAGACAAAGATTTTTCCCTCGCGGCCGTTACTGCGTTATCAGAGAGAGAGATGCACCGATTGAGCAGCCATAGATTAGTGATGGGAACTTCGGATCCTTTTACTGACTTGGACCTTTGAGTCTCGTTCAGCAAAATGAACAAATCTTTTTTTGAGTCATTTCATTCATTTCGTTCATTTTAGCAAAATATAATTAAAATGTTACATGCTACTTCCCTAACACATCTACTACTTAAGCAAACGTTGATCACACTACAAACAATACAAAACTATAATGCTATAAGAAACAGAAAAGATTAATTTATTGTTTACCTGGGTCTTTAGTCTATGATTAGCTCACCTCACCTCTTATCTGACAAGTCTTCGGGTTTGAGTCATTCGTTCATCACGTTACAACCCCATAAACTTAACCAGTGCAGTCTGAGCCGGAAAGAGAATTGATTAGTTCATCTCTCGAGTCTTCAGGTTTGAGTCGTTCGTTCATCACATGACACTAGGGGTGTAACGATACACGTATCATGTATCGAACGGTTCACGGGCAGTTCCAAATGGAAGTGATCATCCCTATCCCCTTGAAGTGGGGACTTTGGCGTGAGCAGGGCACGTGTGTGTCATTATGTAGTCGTTTGGAATGCACTTGGAGAAGGGAGCGATCTAATTTCCTCATTATCTTCAGCTGGGATATTCCCGTGACAATGCAGCACGGTGTGCGTCAGCAGATTCGCTTAAAAAAATATATACATTTTACATTTTAAAAAGTTTTATATATATTATTTTTTATATATTATATAGCATATTTTAAAAACTTTTTAAAATATAAAATATATGTTTATTTGCAAGTTATGATAACAACAATAAAAAGACATTTGACATTTAAACAGCGACATCTGCTGACGCACACCGTGCTGCGTTGTCACAGGAACATCCCAGCTGAAGATAATGAGGAAATTAGATCGCTCCATTCACCAAGTGCATTAAAAACGACTACATAATGACACGCACGTGCCCTGCTCACTCCAAAGTCCCCACTCCAAGGGGATAGGGATGATCAATTCCATTTGAAACTGCCCATGAACCGTTCGATACATGATACGCGTATTGTTACAACCCTACGTGACACCACCATATACTTAACTAATGCAGTCTGAGCCAGAAAGAGAATTGATTAGTTCATCTCTCGAGTCTTCAGGCTTGAGTCGTTCGTTCATCACGTGAAACCCCCATATACTTAACTAACGCAGTCTGAGCCGGAAAGAGAATTGATTAGTTCATCTCTCGAGTCTTTCGAGTCGTTCGTTCTTTTGTCATGTGACGTGACAACATTGGATAGAGAAATTAGTTCATTTACAACCTTCCTTACAAACGGGTGCATAGTTATTATTATTATTATTATTATTATTATTATTATTATTATTTACTCTTACAGTTACGTGTTACGTGTTGCGTTTCCGGTCTCAAATTGTAGCTTTTTATTTCTTACAGTTTATAAATGTGTGAATTTCTGTCATGATGGTTCTTTTCCATAACACTGAATGTGGTAACAAAGGTAATAAACTAAAGAGTTGGTTATTATTATTATTATTATTATTATTATTAAGTCTTTTTCCCTCAGTCTGCACTGGGTAAGCTTATGGGGCTGTCACGTGATGAACGAACGACTCGAAAAACCCGAAGACTCGAAACTGGTGAACTAATTCAGTGCAGAATCTATAGAATGTTGTGCATGTGCGACTGAACGAATCACTCCCCGAGACGACTCGTTCTTCCTGAGTCACATTAAAGATTCGTTCAAAATGAACAAATCATTCAAGAATGACCCATCACTACCATAGATCGGAACCGGATGGTTTTTGCTCCAAACACACGATCGGCTTTTAAATATATTTTGGCTGATCTCTATTCTGGAACTGCACACAAACTGGATTATAATAATTTCCCAAAATGTAATTTGTGTGGAAATATTACTAAGTCTGTAAACGCCCGTTAACACAGGACAGAGACACAGAACACAAACGCAAGATCACTGTTCACAATGCTCGAAATATAGGAAGAAAAATATAAATATTGAATTGGGGGCAGGGGGTTAATATGAATGAATATCTGAGGGGAACTCTCTTCAGAAAATTTTAGATGGCATTTTCTCTTACCTCTGTGTTCATAAGCGCAGAGCAGAGCAGCTTTATTTACAGCGGTAACCAAAGGAACGCTAAATTGAGGCAGCGTTGCCAACTAATTTTCAGAGAAAGTTGCTAAAGGAAGGTCGATTTGTTGCTAAAAGTTGCTAAATCACGTTGTGATGTCATTGCGCGATGACGTCATTGCGTAATCACGACGCAAAATTGTCAACATCAAATCTCAGCAAAAAATATATTTTATATATGTTAATTTCGATCTGTTTGTAAAATATGCATAATATAAATAACTGTATTTTTAATACATTGAATTATTGAACACTTACACCTTTTTGAATGATAACAATTTAAGTTTTTTTTTAATAGCTAGTAAACTAGTAATACTACACGTTCTCAACAATTATGCTTTAACAAAGTCCCTTTCAAGGATTTCTATAGTCTTTGGTTTAAGCCGTGTATTAGTAGCTAGTGTGCTACACTAAGAAACGTCTGTAAAAAAATGAAAGAATATGTTAATATGAAAGAATTTTAGGTATTACTAGTAATTACTAGTATCTTTTCCATTTTTCTTACAGTGTACTAACTGATCAACAATCGCAGTTACAAGCTACTAACAAAGTGTATCATAAATAAACAATGATTCAATTATTATTATTAAATTGAACTATTGCAAACAGCAGCTAACTAGTTCACGTGATGGGTGTACTGCTAGGCATCTTTGGTTTCCTCTTTTTGTGTAATTTGGATGGAAAATGTGTGCCTTTTTATCACTATCAAAAGTCAATTATCAAAAGTTGCTAAAAGTTGCCAAATGAATTTTAAAAATTGCTAAATTTGTTGCTAGGTGCTTTTTGAAGAAAAAATTGCTAGGGTAGTATGAAAAGTTGCTAAATTTAGCAACAAAATTGCTAAGTTGGTAACACTGAATTGAGGCCATAAGCGCCATCTGCTGTCAGAGAGTGAATTTGCATGTTCTTTCAATCCATTTGCTGTTTTTCTTTTGTGCAGGTGTCTTATGTAGCATAATTTCACACATCTAAAGTCAGACTATTTTTGCCTTAGATCTTGAAATCATGTTTTTTTTCTAGTTATATAAGGTTAAAATACATATTTTGTGATATGAATTTTAGCTCATATCGCCCACCCCTAATATATATATATATATATATATATATATATATATATATATATATATATATATATATATATATATATATATATACTGTATTTAAATATATAAAAATATATATACTTTTGAACAGTTAAACAACTACATTTCAATATTCAAAGACCGTGCATCCCAGCTCTGCAAAATGTCTGTTTACGTTTTGGAAGCAAAGTCATCAATTATGGCTATGTTACATTTTTCTGCCAATTCTGTGATTCACGCTTATTATTGCCAAAAACAAACTTGCCGCAGGGTCCCCTAGTGGCTCAGGAGCCCCAAGCAGCCACAAATACAGTATCAAGAAACAGCCCTGAGACTTCAACTGTCAGCAACAGTGAAGGACTTTCTGGGGGACCTTGAATATCAGGCACAACTTAATTGGTAACGGACCCTCTCTAACCTAACAGTTACTTCACAGTGAAGGTGAGTAATACACTTTGACTTGCGATGCAAGTTTAAAGTAAGACCAATCTGAAGAGTAAAGGCAAATCTAGATAAACGTCCTGCTAATCGAACTACAGTTGCTCCTAGCAGCTAGAAGTTGAATAATTTCAATTAGTGTGTGTTCTCGCCTTTGTGTTTTGATTAGAACATGTTTTAATTACTTGAATTCCTTCACGTGTGGGTATGTCTGTTTACTGCAGTGCAATAGATGCTGGTAGCCAATCACATTTGTGTTAATGGGCTGAGGAACATAATTAAAATGCCATCAGTGTGACTGGACTTTGGATACAGCTTTTCCCTGGAGCACTAGATCATGCTCTGCATACAGACAGCAGAAGAGAGAGAGAGAGGGAGAGAGAGACAGAGAGAGAGAGAGAGAGAGAGAGAAAGAAGAGAGAAAATGAAGAAACAAAGATAGAGTGTGAATGAACACAAGAAATATGAATGCCAGAAACCTGGCCATAAAACCAGAAGGCACGTCAGTGCTGATGTAACTGTATGTAATAGGAAAAATGTCCATGATTTGAGCGAAAAAGTGATTAATATATTCCAGATTGTTAGATTTCATTATAGCTCATGTATGACTTGTTTTGAGCTATTACTTTCATTCCCAATGGAAAGAATGGCACAGATTCATCTTAGCACACGGCCCTGTCAGGATTCCTGGTAATGTAGCATAGAAGAGTTGGTGGCAAGGATGAATTGCATCTGTAGCCGCATTAATCATATGCATTTGTTGGCTAAAAACGCTGCTTCTTGACGAGTGCTGCCGCCATGCTGCCAGAAACTAACAAAGAAACGCTACAGCGACATCCATCTCAGCCATATAAAGGACATGTGGAGACAGGGTGGTAAAGGCACTCGTTATTGACACAATTACTTCAGATCGATCATGGGGTCATGGGGTGAGTAAGTGTTTGTGTGTGGCTGTTAGCAGGCTGCAAATTACAGAGGGGCTGGGATGGGGGGGGGGGGGGGGGGGGGGGCACCTAAATAAAGCTTAAATCCACCTAATTAAAGCTTAAATCCTCCCAAAACAACATCAAAACATTGTGGGTTTGGAGTCTTGAAAGGTCACATACTAGGAAGCTTAAATTTTTCTTATTAAGATAAAGTAAAATGTCGACCACCCTAAAATAGGTCATACTATTGACATTGCCTGAGCAAAAGAAAACAAAATGTACATTTAACTGCAGAACATAATGTAAGTTACTAAAAGTGTTGTTTTTTTAAAGGTCATCGTAGGCTTTCCATAACCAACTATTAAACTGAATGTTATGTCAAACCCAATGTAAGAAAAAAATAAAATAAAATGAATCAATTCAAGTTCCTTTTTCAAATCTTCTGATGTTGACATGAAACAACTCTATACTTATAAATGCACTATGTTTGGTCTAAAAGAAAGTGGAGTTCTGTTGGGTAAGGAATAATAGTAATATGAAGTTCTTTTTGCTCTCAGATCTCATTGATCTAGATTTCATTGAAGACAAAATGAGCAAGAGAAAGAGAGCAGATGTAAGCAATAATTTGAGTAGGTTTACAACTCAGAGAAGAGAGGTTAATACTTACTACCAGAGAAAAGTTTGAAAACACCTAGTCATACATTTTTTATTACTACTTTAGACATTTATGAAGACAAATAATCTCAAAAAGTCACCAAAACTATAAAAATGGACTATTTAAAGTCAAAACACTTCACCATAACTGCTTTCTCTTCACTAACTGGTTCAAAATCACCTGTTATTTTTCTACTCATTTTAAAGATCTTTAAAAAGACAATTTAGTAAGCGCGTCCAAGCTTTTGACTGATAGTGTATTACTGGCATCAGTTTGTTTTTCATACAATATCTTACACAGGTAGCAGTGTTGTGTTCAGACACAGATGTTCAGCATGCTAATGTTAGATATACAACAGTAAACAACAACAATAGTAAAAGTGAAGCATGTTCTTAGAGAGTGAGATACTTTGCCCTGTTATAATACCTCTGAGAAAAGCTATATATGGCTGTCTGACTCCTAGACAAGTCTAAACAGGAGGGTATGAAGATAATTATTCAGTCTAGGATATCCCTTTATCATTTTTGCCCTCTTTCCCTCATCTTTTTTCTCATCTGATATATTCATTATTCATTCCTTCATCACAGCACTGGCCCCTCAGGATGGATGGGTAAAGATCACTCCACATAAATGCTTCCTTATTTCTCCCTTGGTGCTCCCTCGCTGTCCAAGAAGAAAGAGAGAACAGAGGCAGACAGAGAACAGAGCACAGATAAAGGTAAGGAATAGATGAGAAGGAAAGAACTAGAGAGAAATATTAACAGAGCGGTTCACCCAAAAATTAACATTTTGTCATTCAATTCCATTTTGTTCTATTGGTAAACTGTTTTCTTTCGTACACAATATTAAAAAAAAATGATTGTAATTTTAATGGCAAAAGACTGTAAAAACACACTTGGCTACTGTAAAATCTAATAACTGGTTAATGGAAAGTTTTCTTCATTTAATGTACATTACGTTTTATGTTACATCTTACGACGTTAAACTAATGTTTATTGCATTATTTTAATGTCATGTGTGTTATCATGATGGTGTTTTGTATTTGTGTCTAGGACACCTTTTATATATTAGTATTTCCTCTTGGAAAAGTTACTTGTGATAAACTTGTGTTTTTAAGGTGGTCGTCAGTATATTATAAATGATTAAAAAAACAGGGCAACTGCTGAGAGCTTCCATTTTTTTTTTTTTACTGTAACTTTAATGGATTTTGGATTTTTCATGGATCAGTGCATGAAACATAAAAATAAGTGTTTGGCAGAATGTTTGAGGTTTGGATCATTATATATACACACTGCCAAGCACAATAAATAACAATTTCACAAAAGTGTTCTTCAGACTTCTTCGCAACCGGTTACATGACCCATGAGAACCAATTTGCCGTAAGGCACATCAAACCTGCTGCAGTGTTCCTAAAGGAACCATTTCTGAATTAAACATGCTCAAATGAGATTTGAACGCTCCATCACTGACGTCAAACACTACTGGTGTTCGTGTTTTGTGTGACAGACCATGAGTTTAAAGACCATCCACTCAGAAGCTCAAACATCTAATTTTGTGTTTCATGGAAGAAAGAACATAATACTGGGCCAGAACGGCATGACACAAATGAAAACATTTTCATTTTTTAGTTAACTCTTCTTCTAACCATGCCAGTGTGTCATTCATTCTCTCTTTCTCTCTCTCTCTCTCTCTCTCTCGCTCTCTCTCTCTCTCACACACACACACACACACACACACACACAGAGAGAGAGACTTCGAATTTGTCTGTCCCCTTACTCAGCCTCCACTGCTTCAAAGAGGCTGAAGCCCTTTCCTTCATCAGATCTGCTCATTAAAAGCAGCACAGCCTCTCTTCTTTCATTCTGTCCTCCTCTTTCGCTCGCTCACTCACTTACATTTCACTCTGTGATGTGACATGATGAATTTATGATTTCAATCACAGACACTTGGGGTGGGGTGGAGGTCTTGCCAAAAAGAAGTGCTCAGATATACGCCACATTAATTTTGAAAAGAGAGCTGAGGAGACTATCTTCACCAAAGGGCTGCTACTGTAAGTGCAAATGAGGGCAGGAAATATTAATCATGCTGAAATAATAATGTGCAAAGAGAACAAAAATAAGATTGTGATGTCTGATATAAAGTTTAGTGCAAAGGCAATTACTCTTAAGAACAGCCAAAACCAAATTAAATATGAGCTGAGTATGAATGTCTGACAATGAGCAAGTTATAGTTGTGCGTATACTTAATGTTCTTACAATGACTGCGAAATGCAATACCGAGAATATCATGATGAGTTTAATGAACTTTGTAGAAGTTAAAAATGGTTTTAGAGTTGGCAAACTGTTGAGTTGGTAATTCAATTAAGCGAAGTGATTCAATGACTCATTTATATCATCAATCAACAATGTTCACAGAAGTTTCCACGTAGTAATTTAATATTTAATATAGTAAATAATTTCATATAGTAAATTAATTTTGCATAGTAGTGAACTATGTATTGGGGCCAAATAGCCTACATTGCCAAGAGTCAAGTCAGACATTGGACAGTCATAATTACTGACGTTAACACACAGGGAAAATGTGTAATGGACGCCTCGCAGATACAAAAATAATGTTTTATGTTTTGATTAAAAGATAGCATTAAACGTCAGCAAAACCCTAAGAATTCACAACATTTTTTACAACACTGCTCTCATTATAATGTTATGTATATGATTGATTAATGTTCTGCAGTTCTGTTTTGAGCTGCGCGCGCTGACGATGACAAGGAGAGTGAAGCATCTGATAGCAGGTTTTTAATCAATGGGATTTAACTCACCATTTATCTCATACAGAATACGCTTCGTTATTTATACAACATAACGTTAATATTACGACTTATAGGCTAGCTGCAAAAAAATGCCCTGAATGCATGAACGTGTCTGCGCGGCTCTGAATGAACTCCTTTTGTGGACGCATTCTTCATGCAACAACATGCAGAAACAGGGCAACTAGACTCTAAAAATTCACAGCGTTTTATTATAATAGTGTTCTCATTATAATGTTATGTAGGGGAGAGCGGGGCACAAAGTAACACTTTTTGACTTTCTCAAATTGTGTAAATCGACGTGGGGTTCAGAGTATAATCTTTTATCCACAGTAATTTCACACTTGTCTAGTACAAATATGTCGCTTTGTTTCATAATTACAGTGTATACGTTTTTCTTTATTTACCCTGAAAAACTGGAAGTGAAATGTGACAACTAGCCCCGTAGGTGGGGTACATTGTAACATCTGAGGGGCACATTGTAACATGACCATATGACAGCTTAAAATGTTATCTGATCTCATGAAAAAAAAAATTACAAGACAAACTAAAATATTTTGTCAAAATAAAATAATTATTTATTTCAAATAAAATAATGGCGATTTTTAAGAATTAAAAATAATCTGATTTTTGAGTTTGACAATGAACACATTGCAACCAGGCTTGGGACGGCCCACATACACGAGCCAAAATGCTTTACATCAGTGGTTCCCAACCACGTTCCTGGAGGCCCCCCAACACTGCATGTTTTCCATATCACCTTAACCAAACACACCTGATTCAGATCATGAGCTCATTAGTAGAGACTCCAAGACCTGAATTGGGTGTGTCAGAGAAAGGAGAGATGTGCAGTGTTGGGGGGCCTACAGGAACGTGGTTGGGAACCACTGCTTTACATGTCTTGAAATAATAATTTCTGAACATTAAACATTGACTGTCAGTCTTTATTCACCGGTTTCTCATCGTTTCTCATTAAAATCTATTAAAAGTAAATAGTGTGAATTACATCGCTAATGTCATAGAATAACACGGCAGGGTACATTGTAACGCAGTGTTACAACTTACCCCATCTGCGCAACTGGAATTTAAAACCAGTCAGTGTCTTCTGCTAGTTATTGAAACATTAAAAAATCATTTAAACTGATAAATAACAGATTGGATATTAAAATAATAGCAGATTTGTCTAATTTTAAATGATTAATAAAACGGAGATGAAAAATTTACTTAAGCCAGAAATATAATTTTACTATGGTAAAATAAATGTTCAGCGATATCTTCAAAACACTTTTGAATTTTAGCGCACTTTTTTTCTCTATATAATGTTGATATGGTAACTAGTAAATATTGTAAATTTGGTTATGCTAGCATGTGTGGAAATATTTAAACCACGTGTGTTACAACTAACCTCGCGTTACTTTGTGCCCCGCGCTCCCCAATATAACAGTCCCAGTCATAGTTAGGCTATTAACATTCTGCATTGTTGTTTGTTCTGCTCGCGCTGCGCGCTGAAGAGATAGAAGTGTTTTACTGCAGCGTAACTCAACCAAATGCATCTTATACAACACAAAATAATATTACACAATATATAAACCGGCTGAAATGTTTTGAAATCACTTGTATCCTACCTGATAGAAAAAAAATTCTGTCTTTCACTCTGCCTGTGTCTTGCTAAAGATTTAAATCTTTGCTGCCAAAATGCTCCTCTGTCTGTCACGGATTATAGAAAGTGAAACTTAAATCTATAGGGGTGGTTGGATTTATTCACACACGTTAAAATATTTATTTAAAGCTTCTTTCTTTTCAGATTCTTATTTAAAGCATTATCTTAATAGGCTGTATATTAACTTATTGGGAGAAAACCGGTAGTTCTATGTGAAATCAGACATTTGAGCATCCCCATATAGCCAAAATGGCACGATCATAACAAACACCCCGCTAATATCCGACTAATTGAGAGTCGAATCAGGTTCCTTATATCGAAGCATCGAATCTTCGACTATTCGGAGTCACCCCCATATTATTTATATATATATATATATATATATATATATATATATATATATATATATATATATATACACACACACAGATACTGTATATACCAAAAATACCAAACAAAAGTGTGGGTTGGTATATGTTTTAATGTTTTTGAAAGAAATACTGTAAATACTACTAAGCACATTATTACAGTTTTACAGTATTTCTTTCAAAAAACATTAAAAACGTAAACCCCACACTTCTGTTTGATATTTTAGCTATAAAATTTAGTCATTTCCAATATTGTCTACTGACATAATCAGTAATGATAATGTTTCCATACTAATAAAAACTTGTTCAAGGCCCTCTCCCAGGACCTATTTCATATAGGAATAGAGTTAGCGATAACTGCTGTGTGTTAAGGCCATCTTCAGTACACCAGAAGCAAATATCACTTGCGTCACCTGACACCAGTTTGAATAACCCATCTCTCATAAACTGACATTATAATACTCCTATGTATATGTGTGTTTTGTTTTACAGAGATGTGAATGGCTACTATTATGCATTTTCACATGCACATTTTAGGTGACAGTCATAATCAGATTCCTAAAATCCAAATCGAATATTGTATTGCAGTGAACATGAGCATCATGTAACACACTGTAACAGCCAGTCGCATTGTGGAAGAGCTACAGAAACACAGTACACCTTTAACCAGTCGAATAGCATGCTGGGGACAGTACAGCGTAACACCTTGTCTCTGCGCTCTGCCCCCCCTGGGGCTGGAGGGGGGATGAGGAATGTTCATTAGGGCAGACAGCACGACACTGGGAGGAGGCCAGAGCAGATAGTGGCAATCGATGGGGCAGGGTAATTAAAGAGCTGTGTGTTGGAGGAAAGGCGGGTCAGTACCGGTAAATAAAGTAGACTCACAGCCACACAGACTACAGCAGCGACACATCGAGAGCCTCTGTGATCACTAACACACACAAACACACATACACATATACATATAGATACATTATTTATAGCAGCATGGTTATGAAGTTTCTCTTTTGTCCCTTTCCTGCCTCTGCAAAATGTTTTGTGCTATTTGTACATTTGGCTTAAAGGGACAGTTCACTCAAAAATGAAAATGTCATTCCAAACCTTTAAGACTTTAGTTCATCTTCAAAACACATTTTAAGATATTTTTAATGAATCCTGAGAAGTTGCTGTGCATTTCCATTCCACCAAAACTATGATATTTCATTAAAAAAAAAAAAATTCAAATGAGTCAAGGATTCTTCAGTGGTAAACAGAAGTTAAAGTTTGCTTGTTTGATGTGCAAGAACCAATGAGGTTTGTTTTTGTGCATAAAGCAAGTATGACGTGTTCTGTTTATGTTCATTAATCAAAGTTTATGTGATAGAAAGACTACACTCTTAAAAATAAAGGTTCTTTATTTGCATCAATGGTTCTATGAAGAACCTTGAACATCCATGGAACCTTTCAAATGCAGAAAAGGTTCTTTATATTTGAAAATAGTTCTTTAGATTTTTTAAATGTCCTTCAAAATGGTTCTTTTAGGAACTGTTCACTGAAAGGTTCTTTGAGGAATCAAAAATGGTTCTTCTATGGCATCACTGCAAAAACACCCTTTTGGAACCTTTATTTTTGAGAGTGTACCTGAAATCTGTTCATCATATAAAACAATTGTGACCTTTTAGAAGACTTGGATTAAACTGCTTGATTCATATGGACTACATAAACAATCTTCTTAAGAACGTTTTGAAGCGTCAAAATTTTGGTGACTTTGAATGGATGGACAAAAATCTCTCAGGTATAAAAATATCTTTGTGTTTTGAAAATGAACAATTGCCTTGTGGGATTGGAAGAACATGAAAATGAGTAATTGATGACATTTTTTTGGGTGAACTAACCCATTAGGAAAAATGAGTTAACAACAGTTCTTGAACACAACCTATTTAAATGCCTAAAATTACATTTAACATGACTATGTGCTATTACCAGCTAGTACTTAACTGCAAGAGATTATTTTGACATCTAGTTTTATTGGGGTTTACTAAATTCAGCTAGGATTCCACTGTACACCAAGTATTTCTATTAACACATTTAATTTAATGATTCACCTAATGAAAATTCTATCATCATTCACTCACCCTCATGTCATTCCATACGACTTTCATTTTATCGACAAACACAGTTCTTAAAGGGATAGTTCACCCAAAAATGAAAATTTGATGTTTATCTGCTTACCCCCAGGGCATCCAAGATGTAGGTGACTTTGTTTCTTCAGTAGAACACAAACGAAGATTTTTAACTCAAACCGCTGCATGTATGGCAGTCAATGGGATCCACGGCTTTGAGAGTCAAAAAAAAACATACGCAGACAAAACTAAATTAAACCCTGCGGCTTGTGACGATACAATGAGGTCTTAAGACACAAAACGATCTAAACTGAACAGTGTTTAGATAATTTTTTACCTCTGATCCACCGCAATGTCCAAGTGTCCTGAGTGCGTTCACAGCAGCCGGCGCGTGACGCATCAACGTGCTCTGGCATAGTAGACACATGCGCGGAAGCGATCTGTCACGCTTATACATCACTCATTGTTTACACCATCACGCGCCAGCTGTTGTGAACGCGCTCAGGACACTTGGACATTGCGGTGGATCAGAGGTAAAAAATTATATAAATACTGTTCAGTTTCTTGCACAGACCGATCATTTTGTGTCTTAAGACCTCAATGTATCGTCACGAGCCGCAGGGTTTAATTTGGTTTTGTCTGTGTATGTTTTTTTGACTCTCAAAGCCGTGGGTCCCACTGACTGCCATTATATTTACATTTACATTTAGTTATTTAGCAGACACTTTTATCCAAAGCGACTTACAAAAGAGGACAATAGAAGCAATCAAAACCAACAAAAGAGCAACAACATGCAAGCGATATGACAAGTCTCAGTTAGCCAATG
This sequence comes from Spinibarbus caldwelli, assembly GCA_039654775.1. NCBI lineage: Eukaryota > Metazoa > Chordata > Actinopteri > Cypriniformes > Cyprinidae > Spinibarbus > Spinibarbus caldwelli. The sequence goes on from CM077242.1 coordinate 14,100,646, forward strand.
CAGTACACATAGCAAGGTTTTTTTTTTTTTTTAAGAAACAAGTAGATAGAATATAGAAAAAAGAAAGCTAGTGTTAGTTTTTAAAGAAAAAGTAGCAGTTAGAGAATAAATATGCAATTGATGGAGGGGCAAGGGTGTGTGTGTGTGGTTTTTTTTTTTTGGTTTGTTTTGTTTTTTGTTTTTTTAAATAACAAGAAGACAGATAGATAAAATAGAATTAGAATAGAGAGTGATAGAGTTAGAGGGTCAAATAAAGAGGAGGAATTATATGACTGACAGACTGCAACAGTTTGAGTTAAAAATCTTTGTTTGTGTTCTACTGCAGAAACAAAGTGACCTACATCTTGGATGCCCTGGGGGTAAGCAGATAAACATCACATTTCCATTTTTGGGTGAACTATCCCTTTAAATGTGTGGAACCACGGTCCACAAATTAATCAAGTTCAACTGAATTACTGAATTGAATCATTAAATGTAAACCAATTATTTATAATAAGTGAGTAAATGACACAGAAAACTTATATTCTGTTTAAAAGTCAACTGAACACAAACTAAGTATTTGTGCATGTACTACAGCACAAGGCCCAATTTTGATGTGATATTCCTAGCCATACATGAGATTAGAATAGAAGGCATCAAATGAGACCACCACCAGCAGAATGATAACTCAACATGTTTCACAGAGATTTTGTAACATGCTTCTTTTGGTTGAAACCCTTTCATGGCCTGCTACTGCAAATTCTGTAATCCTCTCTTGAGCCCAGGACGCACTCAATCATACTTTGATCATCTGAAATGCAAAAAAGACCCCACTCAAAGCCTGTCATTATTGTTTCCTCTGAAGAACGGGTGGTTTATTAACTACTACTAACCCTGTGGATGTTATATTTCTGCTCTTTTAAGCCAAACAGAGAAATTAAAGTTTAGATGAGGACAGTAAATGATAAGACTAAATCCTTCATAGTACGCCTGTTATAAAACCATATGGACTTTTGTTTTGTTTCTATCCCATTAACAATGTGACAGTTGATTGAATCTAGCATTTTTTTAAAAATCTTTTCTTTTGATTATCCATAATCCAGGTGTTATGCAACAAGGACAAAAAAGCATGCTTGTTTCTCTTTAATTTGTGGTTAAATAGCTTTTTAATTGAAACTATTGATGAATAATTAACACAAGACTGATTCTGTTTACCATAGTGAGGTGTCAATCACAATGAAGGTTAATGGCTGTTGTAGAATGAATATTCTAATGTTGTCTAATTACTTTGACATATTGTGTGCGTGTAGGTGTGACCTTTAATAAAAATAGACTTTTTACCTGAGAAAACTCTGGAAACTGTAGAGAAGGAGCATTACAGCGTAAAGAGATGCAAAATGTAACTTGTTTCAATTGTGACGAATCAATGTAATGACATGACATGCTACTTTCAAGAAAAAACAAAAAACCAAGAAATATATCAAAAACCATCTACGTTTTTCTTTGAAGACTACTACCACTCAAGTCTAAAGAGGTAACGGTGTAACTCTACTCAAAAAGTGAGACTTATGCCTTTGATGGTTTGAAAAAGAGGACATAATTGAGTCCTGAAGTGCACAGACTTCCCTGTAATTGCAAATTAATTCAGTCTACTTAAATTCTGTTCCCTGAGGACAGAGAACATATATACACACACACACACAAAAAAAAAAATCAATTAATTTAATTTAATGAGATAAGGTACGGATTGTTTATCTGACTGTTTTCACTTTGCAAATTCAGAATTTAATGAAATTATCCTGCATGTGTGTGATGTACGGTATATTTCAAAGTTGGGCACTGAAAGGGAATGTGTTATGGTTATGCCACCTCTGCCTATTCTAGGTAAGATATCGCACACGCAGAGTCTCTTAATTCCAACGCAGTTAAAATACACTTGCTTAATGAGCCAAATTGCTCAAATCATACGTGGGATGCAGGTTGGAGGCTGATTGCCTATAGTTAACACTCAAAAGCAGCTGGGAAAGATGTTCTTCCAATTTAAAGGTCTCCCATACAAGCAAATGGGTTTTGCATGCACCAAGGAGCACAGAAAGTAAGCCTAGGGATTTAGAATAAAATTGTTAAGTGATTTTCTTAACTGGCCTGATACTGTTTCTTGAACGGAGTTTGATACGTGCACTCTTCACACACGGTTTGTCATGTATGCAGCTCAAGACTTGAGCCTCAGAGACCGCCTTTACATCCCACCCTTTCCAGTATTGACCTCTTTGAATGATTAATTGATTTACTCTGCTAACACCAAGGGAGAATGTTAGAAGAGAGGATGGATATTAGGATTAAGAAGAAGCCGAAAAGAGGTAAAGAAAAAGAATGCGATCAATCACAAGTAAAATGTGATCACTCAAAACATGGCGACACTGATGAGATGTCCCTACTTGAAGTGATAATTCACCCAAAAAAGAAATTTCGCTCACTATTTAATCACTCTTGTGTCATTCCAAACTTGTATGACTAACTTTCTTCTTTGAAACACAAAAGTGATAGTTTTGAAGATTCTTCAAACTGTTTTCCTCCATACAATTCTTCTGAAGCCATACAATATGTTTGAGCAAGGAAAAGACTGATATTTAAATCCTTATACACTAAAAATTTAGTTTGGCCATCATGTTCATTATTCACTTTCATTGTATGGAAAAGAGCAGCTTGGGTTCAGCTTCTGCAGAAGAGTCTTTAACAATATAAAATCAACTTTAAATACCAATAAGTGCTTTTCGTAAAATGTTTGTCAAAGTCGATATGAAATCGAAAGTCAACATATCAGTTTTCTAAATGCATGTTATTTAACTCATTGTGAATGAATCATCAGTGCATGTTTTTAAGCTTGTATTTTTAAATGACTTCTCCAATCATTTTATCCATATAAAACCTTTTCTTATAGTCCACTGCAAGCTCATGTTCAGATTTCCCTCCAACCAATCAACCAATAAATAGAACCAAGTCCTGACCTACATATTTTTTTTCTTTTTCAATAATCCGGCCGTTTCATTCGGCTGTACATAACAATATAGAAGAAAAGATCTGTCACTACTCCCATTTCAAAGTGACTTTAAGTGACATTTTATTTTACCTAGCCTTTTTAAAGACATATCCAGACAAAATATATTAAATGAGTAGCTAGCATTTCCACAGACTTCTGCCTCTCATTTGTTATTCCAATTAAAGAATGACCCAGATAACATGCATGTTCCACAGAAAACAAATGAAAGTCAAACAGGTTTCAAAAGACATGATGGTGACTAAATGATGACAGACATTTTTGGGCAAACTATCCCTTTAAAAGGAAGCACTGACAAAAATATAATACAGAAATAGCAGAGCCGCTTAAGAATAGATTTCGAAAAAACCCTAGAGGCATGTTTAACTGTACACATTCCCAATCGACAGTCTTATCCGAAGCGAGACCGAAGAAGATCAGGCCCATTTGATATGTCTGTGAAGAGACAGAATACAACAGTGAGAAAACTCCGGAAATTATGGGTAGGGGGAAAAAAACAGCCAGGGTAAACAAGACGTCCTCGCATATTTCTGGCGACACCGCAGAGAAGCTAATCTCTATTGAGGCCCGTTGTCACGCTGACAGAGAGAAAAGCAGAGGCGATTGATCTGATCCGCTCTCATTAAAAGCCGAGCGGCAGATTTCCTCTGAGCTTTGGTCCCTACAGTGCAGCATGGGTCAGCCATTAGAGCCGGAGCTGCAAACAGAGGGAGAAATATTAAAAGCTTACAGGCAGCTTTAACACAGTGGGAACTGGCCACGCTGAGGTACTAAGGGGGCTGACAAGGAGAGAAAAGGGGCATTAAGCCTCATTTCGGGGCTTGTGTTTGCAGAGGCGCATCAGCATGAAACGGTGTGAGAAATGCAAAGTGGCACAAACTGCAAAATCCACTCATCATGACATGAATAAATAAAAACAGTGTTTTCACAAGTAAGATGATGGCTGGCTCACAGGGCATGCTTTGCAAAAGAACACTTTGAAAGAAAAGAATAGAAAAAACTTGAAAGAAGCTCTCTCTCATTTTCATTTTCTGTGGAAAATGTCAAAATATATTGCCTCGGGGATTTCACCAAAATACATAAACACTCTTCCTGTAAACAATCTGGAGCTGATGGCTCCTAAGTACACACACATTAGGTGGATTCTGTGGTATGACAGTTTCCTGACAGCAAATTGTCCTCATCACAAGCTTGTTTTGATATCAAAGCCCTTGTTTGCATGAAGCATTAATGAGAACTGGAATGCATAATGTTACGCTAATATTTGAGTGTGACTTTCGAGCAGCAAAAACTCAATAATGATGTAACCAGGCCAGCGGAAAAAAAAAAAAAAGGAGAGATACACAATCTCTCACCCACTTCCTTGACGGAAGGCAGCTGCAGCCGGTGCTTTGATTTAGCTCACATTAATGTCACAGCCCTTCGATATTCGATCATTTGTCCTGAATCAGTGGAGCTAATCAAAGCTAATAAGGCCCAGAGGATGGACAGCGGGCAGAGAAAACTGCATGTTTGTGGTGGAAGCAAGCGTGGGTGGTTTGTTTGTAATATATAATAATATCTCATTTCATGCGAGCTACTTCACCATTTGTGATATACAGTGTGGATCACACACTGTGAATGTCATCTTTTGAGCTATTTTTCATTTGTTTCCCGAACCCTATTGCTTTTTAAAATGTGTAAAAGTTGTGAGGCGGCATGCAGAATAAATGTTTCATATCCTCAATAACCAACCCATTATATCCTCCATATCTACAAAATTGTATTCCTGTCCATGGACGTAATTACACTATGACAATTAGCTACAGCGCACTGAACTATGGGATTAATGGCTCTCTCTCTCTCACCTATTAGATCTGTTTCGGCACACTGTGACCGCTCACATTGTGCGTCAGTCACCTTGAATGGACTAAAACACACGTGCAACAAATAACACACTTGAAAAGCATTCAAAGCGATGCCTGGTATGCCAATGCTTTTGCTGAACTGTCGTTTACACATTGTCTTTCTGTCAGAACAAAAGAAATGCTGTATTCTTTGGCTTGGTTTTTATTTTATTATTTATTTATTGATTGAGTAATGAAGGACTCATGAATAATGTTCCCCGGTGAACATTCACATCATTTGAAATGTATGGACGGCCGTTGCAGCGATCTGACATGCAGCCAATCTGGAAAGCAGACAGGAAAGGTGATTGAAATTCATTGCTTTTGTATGTGTGTAATTTGTTACCAGATCAGATCTCGCATGCCAATTCCAACACGAACTAGGCTTTTTCAAACCCTCGATTAAATAAAGGCACAGTAAGAAGTTTGGGCTGGATTGTATGGAAGCATATGTGTAGCAAAATTCAATTTGCAATGTAATATGCAAAATGGCAATGCAATATGTAAAATGGCAATGTATTTCTGTATTTAAATTTACATTTTCCCATACCATATGTGCAACATTTAGTGCAAAATGAAAATTCAATTATATAATTTAAATTTGCCATTTTCTACACTAGTTTTAATATGCAAATTAAAAACATATTTTAAAGCTTTATAAGTTGCAAAATTAAAATTAAAATGTATTACCCAAATTGACTAGATATGTTTAACATATCCAAGCAAAACCTGTAGCAAAACTATCATTTACTAAACACATTTAGATTTAGGAGTAGGACACTTGGGATTGCATTTTCATCGTGATACTGTGTGATAATTGTAGCAAAATGCAGTGAGAGTTTCAAAATGCATTCTGAGCCAAAGGTGCATCAAAAGGGTAGCAAAATTGCGATTTAAATGTCTTTTATTTTTCTTAAATGCATTGACACTTACATATGACGTTTCAACTGCATTTTCATTAAATACCCCGCAATGAATATAGCTTAAAGGAAAACGCCACCGTTTTTCCATATTCCAATATGTTTTTCCCTCAACTTAGACGAGTTGATACGTACCTCTCCCGTCTCAGTGCGTGCACTTAATCACTCTAGCGTGCGGCGCCACTATGCTAGCGTTTGGCTTAGCACCATTCATTCCTTAGGATCCAAACAGGGATGAATTTAGAAGCTACCAAACACTTCCGTGTTTTCCCTATTTAAAGACGTTTACATGAGTAGTTACACGAGTAAGTATGGTGACACAAAATAAAACGGCAGATAAAAAATGATAAATATAATGTATGGCGGAAGAGCACTTCGCAGCACTTTGACCTCGGCGCAGTAATATTGGTTCTATTGATGGAAGTTAGAGGGAGAGGGAGAGGGGGAGTTTTCAGGAGTGATGATATTACTGCGCCGAGGTCGAAGTGCTGCGAAGTACTCTTCTTATACTTACTCGTGTAACTACTCATGTAAACATCTTTAAATAGGGAAAACACGGAAGTGTTTGGTAGTTTCTAAATTCATCCCTGTTTGGATCCTAAGGAATGAATGGTGCTAAGCTAAACGCTAGCATAGTGGCGCCGCGCGCTAGAGCGATTAAGTGCATGCACTGAGACGGGAGAGGTACGTATCAACTCGTCTAAGTTGAGGGAAAAACATATTGGAATATGGAAAAACGGTGGCGTTTTCCTTTAAGTTATTGTGGATTTGAAAAAGCATACCGAGCACGCCCCCTACCTGTCAATCATTACATCAAGGCGGGGCTCGGCAACAGGACCCACGATAGGTCAATATTCACCATTAACCAAACGCTTTTCACCTGAACATCTCTCACCGTTTACACTCGGATTGATGCACATAAGCAAACAAACAGTGCTGTTCTACACTTATTTATTACCTTACCTTATATTTTATTACTCTTTTATTTTTAATCTGTAAAATAGCACGTGTTCCGTGGCACCTGAACAGGGACGTGCAGAGAGTTCCTCAGGGGCAGGGGCTCAAATGTAAAAAAAAAAAAAAAAAAAAAAAAAAAAAAAAAAAAAAAAAGGGGCAATGTGAGAGAAAAAAAAAATGGGTCAAAAGTTTGGATACATTAATATTCTATATTTTTGCAATAAGTTACTTATGGTCATCAAGCCTGCATTTATTTGATCAAAATTTTAATATACTTTAAAATACATTTTATGCAATGCTGATTTATTAGCAATGTTGGAAACTTTCAGGATTCTTTGATGAATAAAAATTTAAATAAGAACAGCATTTATTTAAAATATAACTTAAACTAAAATATTTAAAATATGAATTTAAACTAATAAGAAATTAGTTTTTATCCAGCAAGGATTGGTTAAATTGACAGAAACAGTGATAGTAAAGATCGATATTGTTAGAAAACATCTCTGTTTTGAATAAATGCTGTTCTTTTTAACTTTTTATTAATCAGTGAACCCCAAAAAAGTAGCACAGGTTCCAAAATAAATAAATAAAATTAAAATAAAAAGCAAAGCATTAAGCAGCACAACTGTTTCCAACAGTGATAATAAATCAGCATATTAGAATGATTTCTTAAGGACCATGCATTGAAGACTGGAGTAATTATGCTGAAAATTCAGCTTTGAATCACAGAAATAAATGATATTTTAAAGTATATTCAAATAGAAAACACATTCTTTTAAATTGTAATATTTCACAATATCACAGTTTTTCTGTAGTTTTGATCAAATAAATGCAGGCTTGATGAGCATAAGACACTTTCATAATGCTGCATAATTATCAAAAATGGTAATATAATAAAGTCCTTTTACGTCACCATTTCACCAGCCTACTCTTCATATAACAGGCCTGTAGGTGGCACTTGGGTTTCTTTAACTATAAGAGTCTCATTAAATAATAAACGGTGTAGGATAGCATACATAAATATAAGTGAATTGAATAGCCTACTGATTACCATTATTGCGACTTTTGTTTTGTGCAGTGGTTTTGTAGTCAGCATCCATATTCTCAGCGATATAATTTGATTTATAAAACGAGACAAACCACAGATTCAAATCGCTCCACAAATAACCTCATCTATCCCATGTCATTTTCTACCGATTTATGAATAAGAACGGAAAATGACCTCTCCACTTCACATTATTGTCCAATGAAATTTGAACTTGGGCCAGATCATGATTGGTTGGTGCATGACAAACAGGCATTGATGAATTATGTAATATTCTAAAATATATAATATATGGATTTTTAATTAAATCGACAAACCAGCTTTGATTATTGATGAAAAAAAAGTTTAAAATATTGTTTGGTTTATTTTTTTCCTTCCGTCGACCCACTCACTGAAAGAACCATATATGGCTCGAGAGCCTATGGTTTCTGAACAGACTGTGGACATGTCAGTCGAGCAAAACGCACGCAACCCATAGCAACGCCTCAGATTGACAGATATGTAAAAATAAACAGGAATTTTCAGACTTTTGAGCGATTAGTTACCGTTTTGTACACATTGTCATGTTAATTAGAATTCAAATGCATTTTGTTTTATTGACCACAATATCATTGATATTTGTCTGAGAGAGGCAGTTTTGAATAATTTTGAACAAGGGCAAGGGCTCGAGCCCTCAAACTTATAAAGCAACTTATAAAGCTTTAAAATATGTTTTTAATATGCATATTAAAACTAGTGTAGAAAATGGCAAATTTAAATTATATAATTGAATTTTCATTTTCATTTTGCACTAAATGTTGCACATATGTATGGGAAAATGTAAATTTAAATACAGAAATAAATTGCCATTTTACATATTGCATTTTCATTTTGTATATTACACTGCAAATTGAATTTTGCTACACACATGCTTCCATAGGATTGGAGGTGGGTGTGTCTGCAGTCACAGGGGAAAAAAGTGTTGTTTGATGGCAGATGACAGGTTAAAAGTGTAACAAAGAAAAGAAAAAATTACAAATTGTTATTCTACCTTGTGCTGAGACACTTCAATCGCTCTCTGGCGAAAGCTGCGCTGTTAAATAAGCTTTAACAGCCTCTGTGTGGCCATTTGTAGCTTGCATACTTAGAAAATGATGTGCTATAAGCCCATACCCAGCTGTTATACATTATGTCTATACCCAGATTTTGGCATTTGTGATCCATACTTACATATTGCTTGTGAGGGACACATACAGAGATTATCCAAATGACTATAAACAGGCCTCCAGACTGCGACTACAAAAATAAAAATGTATGACAACCATTTAAATCCTAGTCTGCATGGACAGTTTGGTGTGCATCAATATGCAGTTTTGTTAGATATAATCGCATTAGATATAATTTCCTGCACACAGCAATGAACACAGTAAAAAATGAATGAATGAATGTCTGATTAGCAAAGAAATGATTATTACAAATGGTAATATTCAAAAAAAAAATATTAAAAAAAAAATTCTACTGTATAGTAGGCAAAAAGTACACAGATGTCTACTACTTCTGGCGTGATTCTGATGTGTGCATACAATGGACACTTTAATATCCGTGAAGTAGAACTTAGTCAGCGATTATGTGATTTCGGATGCAGCCTTTTAAACTCATGAATTTGCTGTTTGAATCAGACTCACTGAATCATTCAGAGACACTACTGGGTTTGAAGCTAACTTTTGCACTAAACAGCAAGTCATTTATGGTTGTTGTGTGCAATTCGAAAGGAAATGGGAACCAGCTCCAAATTACTTAATATTTGTGAGACTTTTAAAATAAATACTGTATTTTATAAGTTAATAATGTAATCAAAAAAAGTATCATGCTATCCACATATGAGGTCCATACTCCAAACATATCTAATGTGACAGCTTAAAATTTCCACAAGAAACTTTCAAAAACACTTAACTTAAAGTATCATTGTCTAGAACTGATAAATATCTGAAAGAAAACACTTAATACTTCATATTCTGAATGCAAACATTAAACTAATTAGGCTTTATATATGCTTAAACTAGGTAAGCAGCACAATTAGATAGAGTTTTGTGTTGAGTCGAACAGTGGGGTCTAAGCCCCAGCGGCCCCCTCTATGATTACAGCAGTAATTGTAGACGTCCCACTGTAAGGTGGTAATTAAAGCAGATGAGGAGATTTTCACATTAAGGCAATCTGAAATTGCTGACGGGTCACTGGGCTGACACAGCACGTGGGGCAATCCTTTATCCTTTATCTCTGAGCTGCACACAGCGAAAACGCATGGCAGGGTTCAGTTAAAATAAACCAGCCTGTAATTATGTCCATCTGGGTAGGGTGTGATTGGGATATTAAAAGTAACTGAAGTGTGATTTTAAGGCTATATCAAAGAGTAGGTCCCCCCACAGCTCTCCCTGACGTTGAACACCTGAACATTTCGAGATTTTCTTTATGGATTTGGATGGGGTGCTCAAAACTGCACCTGCTCTGCAAAAGCCTTGTGAGACAATCAAATCTCAAGAGCTATTTGCTTTCTCTCTATAATGCTAATAATAACAACATGAAGCATGAATTAATGTGTTATCAGGCAAATTTATACACAAAGGCATAAATTTGAATTGCTGGTTCTATCATTCATGTGTTTAAAAAAAATCATACAAATAAATAACAAAATAAAAATATCAAATATGTAGGTTTTTTTTCCCCATCAGCAACAATACTACACTAAGTTCAAAAAGAGAGTGCCAATTAAATCCTTTTTCTGCCTAAATAAATTAACTTAAACAAACAAACAAACAAACAAACAAACAAACAAAAACTATTTGGTGATAAAACCAAAAATATCATCTCAGCCCAGGCTAACTGTCTCATCCATGTCACGTCCGAGACCAGAGACAAAGATATTCCCACTGATCTGAGAGCAAAAATTGAAAGCTGCAATCAATCAAACAAGAGTTAATGTCCTTCCCGTATCTTTAAAAAAAAAAAAAAAAAAAGGAATGTTGTTTCAGCCTGAAAAATCACCATTGAAAGTACTACATGCTGTTTAATTAAGTAATAGAAAATGAGGTGCAAAGAAACCCATAATACTGTAGTCGCGCTTCCAAGCACAAGCAATATCACAGTCAGTCCAATATTGAGTGCTTCAGCAGTTTAAAGAGTCAGGCACTGAGTGAAGATCACCTTTTCATGTATTTACTTTTCAAAAATCTGCCCTCTTGTAATACAAAAGTAATTTCAGGACCACATTTGGCTGACATGTTTTAATTTATTTTGTTGTTTAAGATGCATTGATTAAGACACACTGATGCAGCAAATCTGTCTGGTGACCACTAATATCCATAATAAAGCATATGCTGCGTATCAGTGTGAGATAATAATAATAATAATAATAATAATAATAATAATGAACCCATCCCAGCAATGGAAGCACGTTTTAGCCAATTACGTTAAGCTCTGGTGACAAATGCTGTTTAATTTAAATGGGCTTAAAAACCAGTTGCATAAAATAACTGGCAATTATCTATTTAGCAGCTCAGACAGCAGTGGCACCAATAGAATTCTCTATGAATCCATTTACCTTACATGCACAATAAATCCCCACACATGGTCATACACCCAGCGCCTGATTCATTATAATGTTCATTGTAATGTTCTACCATCCATTGCTGAGGATTATATCTGGATCATATTATGCATTAGGGATACTTGCTATCTGTGCAAAGGCCGCAACATACAATGTGCCAAAGAAGGCGTACAACCCTATTATTTATATATTTTTAGACCTCACATCCTTCCAAAAACAGAATATTGAAATGCATGTAAAGACATCCAGGGGAAATGTTTAGTCATGCTCACAGCTGCACATGAACATCGCTTATGACCCTGAGTTTAGTTCCTTATTATAATATATCCCTGCTGGCACAGTTTCTCAGGACTCTTATTCTGATTGCTTCTTCCCTCTCAGCCTCTATTTCTCTCTCTTTCTCCATTCTCTGTATCCTCATGTCCTTTCTAGGATAACAAGAGTGCATAGGGCCTACGGCTACATGCTTCTTTAATAAGAATATAAACATTGATGTGCATGTTTAACTTTTGTGTCACCATCTCTTATTCTGTGGCTCTGTGATTCATTACAAACACAATGTCATGCACAAGCACAAGTCTTTTGGAATTATGTCTATGGCTTTTTATTAGTCAGATACTGTTGTTGTAGTATATCAAAGCTGCCTATAGATCATGAAAAGCCATCATCCGTGATAAAAACATAGACATTTAACCAAATTTGTTAACACAAGAAATTGTATGAAACTTTCAAAATATCAAAGGTTTTTTTTTTTGTTTTTTGTTTTTTTGTCCAATATAACTTTGCATGACAAGCTTGGCATGTTGGGAGTTTTTATTTTGTTGATAAACTGCTTGACAACTCATCTCTAAACTCTTTTTACACCTGTATTTGAGGAGTGACGTGTATGTAACATCATATAAAATGTGTGATATTATCTGGAGCTGTCTCTAAATACACTCACTCTTGTCACTTGTTCATTATTTAGTGAACTGTGACATTCACTAATGAGCAAGTATCCCTTTTATCCGTTTTTTGGGTTTAGAATTATGCAGTAATCTCTGTAGGGCTTGTGTGGGAGATTTACAAAAAAAAAAAAAAAGTTTATAAACTAATTTCAATTAGATCACTGCTTGATCATTCAGATATGATTTTATCACATACAAAATGACAGTGCTGCTGCGGGGGGAGGGAATAAATAAATAAATAAATAAATAAAAACTTTTTTTACTTTAATAAAACCAAACTTGGAACGAGTTCCAAACTGTCATTTAAATGAGCTCATATTAACGTGTACCACCACAATCACATAAAAATAAAAGCTATTATTTCATCCTATCAATTTTGTGGGCTTAGAATTATATAGTACACATCTCTCTAGAGCTTGCGTGGGAGATTCACAAATTAACTTAAAAGATTCAATGACTATTTATAAATTACTCCAACTTAAAGTGGATTTAAATTGGGTTTTAAAAAAAACTCACAATTTATAGTGAATTGTGGATGTATCATTTTTACTTTTACCTCATTAGCATCTTACTTTGCCTTGCTGTCTCTCTTCAGTCTCTCAAAATAAATTTGCAACTGAATTAGAACAGGAGTTCACATTACTGCAGCTTAAAAACAGTATAATGAACCATTCATTTATAACCAGAAATGGTTTCAGCTTAGTGATTTTTCATTTGTAGCATTTGTAGTTAAACCCAGCCAGTCTCAGAAACCATGAACACAAATGGTGGGAATATTGTTGCTGACATGAAAGTATACTTCCTTTCTCTATGTTGTGCAATGTTAAAATCACTAATGATGTCAACAAGCTTTATACTTTCAAGTGCTCAACATATTTTCACAAGATTAATAGTTTTTGTTCATGTGAATATTCTAAATGTACGGTTTGTTTTGGCACTCCACACAAATTGCTGTCATTATTGGAACACCACAAATCTGATATTTAGAAATTATGAAAAGAATAAGCTTCATAACGAGCAATGTTAAATTTGTGCTATGTGCCCTAGTACTCAAACTTTATGCTTTCACACTATCATACCTGGTGTGTTCACGTTGAATGTGAAAACCAGTGAAGTTATGCACAGATGATTCCTCTCTTCCTTCCATAATGGCTTTAGAAGATTTGCAATATAGTTGCATGGACTAATTTTATGGTACCTACCCACAACCCAGATTACTCTCTTTTATTGTACTGCAAAAACCAACTTTTTAGCTCATTTTGAGTTCCCTGGACAAATGAAATGAGGTTGGACATATAAGGCAGAAAGACTGTGTTAAGGACATTTTGACAGCAATCAAACTATGTAGATGCACCATGTTGCACCAAGTTATTGCTTAGAAAGAGTATAGTATCCACAATCGTTTGCTAAATAAAAAGCTAATAAAACATTTAAACAATTTAGGCCCGGTTTCATAGAAAGGGCTTAGCCTAAACCAGGATTAGGCCATAGTTTAATTAGAACATTTAAGTAATTTTTATAAACATGCCTTAGAAAAAAAGCAATGCTGGTGTGCATCTTAAGACAAAACAAAGGCACTGACATGTTTTCAGATCAGTCAGTGCAAGTTTCTTTCAGTTGAAACAGCTCAGATTTACATTTTACTCTAGGACTAGGCTTAAGCCTTGTCTGTGAAACCGGGGGAGATTGTATTTTCCTCCATCCTGACTTAACTTTTATTTTTCAATTAACTATCCCTTTAAAACATCCCTTTCTGACACAGAAAATATTTCCAAATGACCATAAAACTTTTCTTAAATTTTTGTGTAGTTTAAAAAAATGCCAAAAGTTTTTATGACATGACAAGTCACACATTTAACATGCTAAAACTATCACTTAAAGACTCTTAATATAGAAGACTTTGTCTTAAGGTTCATTAATTTACACCTGGTTGAGATGTGTCAGTGACTTGACACTCAGATCCACTCTCAGATCAAGGTCATGCTTTGACATGCAAACGAACTGCTATATGCAGTCAAGTGTAGGTGGAAATGTTATTTTCATAAGTTTTCATAACTGTTAATTAGCAGCTCTAAGATAATGGAAAATATACGGTTTTCTAGCTGAATAGCACTTTAATTACACTGGTTTCATGGAAATATGATCCACACCCTCAAAACTTTGTATTGATTTAGTGTAAGAATTGTATGGAATCAATAGACAAACAATTGGAGGGGGTTTTGTAAATTATAATTATATTATTCAGGGTAGCGGACGAGTGAACGTTATAACATGGATTCATATTGTGAATATTAATCTATGTCTTTTTCTCCAGTAAAATATCTAAAAACATACATTTTACTCAAGTAAGATAAGAATATAGGCTATATTTTCACACTGGCATAAGAAAAAAAAAATACTGGAAAGCAAGTCATAATACTGATAATGCTTAGGAAATGATTTTGCTTCTAAGACAAATCTAATTTAATCTTGTCAAGAACACCAAATTTAAAAAAAATTCAAACTTTTAATTGAAACCCTGTGATCCTCCAAAACCTAAAAGAGAAATGCCAACAAACACTCTTCTGACTAAAATAGCCAGACTTTCCTATGAGAATTATTCTTTAATAATTTGTGATCATTCATATAGTCTAAAAGCCGTGATGAAGAATTCCCCCTCATTCGGTCTCCTGAAGATGGCCTCAAAGATTTATTAAAACATGCTATAAAAAGAGTCAGAGTAAAAATAACTGACACTGATATCATTTCTCACCTAGCCTGGCTACAGACCACCTCAGGAATCAACGAATGTTGAGAGAGAGACCGAGAGAGAAAGTGAGTATGTATGTGTTTGGTGGTCTTCATGCGGTAAAGAGGGTAGGCATTATTAGGATAACACTTGGGGTCAAATTCAAATCAACTATTATGGCACTTTCATGCATGTCATTTCAACAAAAACCTGTATTAATATCTTCATCACTAAATATCTTCATATTGTGTTTATTATCAACTCTGAAAATGACATTTGCATATATACTGTAATTTAAAAAATATGTTAGTGAACTTTAAATTAAAACTCATGGTTTTGCCTAACTGTATTACTTAAATGTATTCCTTACTTATTTGTCTATAGATATACTGCCTTGAAGCCATTCAGATGGTTATATAAACTGACTGTGATGAGTAAAACTTTGACATTTAGAGCTAATTTGTAAAAATACCAAACACAAGCTAATAACTCCTTTTAATTCTGAAAAATAAACAAGGGTTAATAAATGATTGTGGCAGGAGAGGGGCCAGATTGTTGTGGATTAGTGAACCAAATGAAGTGGCATTATGGGAAATATTAAAAGAACACAATGGACTATTATAGGCAGAACTCCCTTATGCTCTGATAATATCCTTATTACCATAGCAACACCATGGAGTCTGGGCTTTAAGTTATTTGCCCCTTTTGTCTTTTGCTGATCCTGACTCTTTTCACACAGCTCTAATAAATCTTAGCACGAGAATCGCAGTTAAAGAAAGTTTATCACAAACAAGTTCCACTCATTCTTTTCATTAAGCGTCTCAATAGAACATTTTACAATGCCTTATTTTCCAAGAAAAACATTAGAGAATATATCACCAATGTAAACTTCTGGTCACGAATCTCTCGGAAAAAGCAGTTCATGCGAAAACAGGAGATTGAGAGTTTGACAAGCAACTGTAGTGCCAATGTTTCAGGAGTTTAGGACGCAGAATAGGACATGTTTATTCAATAACTGTTTAATTTCCGATTTGGATGTATGTATATGCTTTATTTTTTAAGATTAACAGTTTTTTCCAAGGCATTGTTAGATGACAGTGTTTCCTGTCATAGCTATGCAAAGATTTGATTTCAAAAACATTATCATAGCTTTTAAAATGTATCTTGCTATGATTTTAAAACTGTATTTAATCTCAGAACGATCTCAAAGTAAAAAGGTGTTAAAGTCTGATTTTGTGGTGGCTGTGCTTTAAAATTATATATTTTTTAATCTTAATTCAAATGATGAAGGATTTTCAAAAATTATTTACACTTTTTTTTGTAATCAAAAAATACATTCAAATAAGATGAATGTAGTTGCATCATCTTTTACAGTGTAGCAGTATATTTCCTGCATATTACCAAAAAAGCCATAAAAAGCCAAAGGCAGCTTAGGACATAAACTGACTGCTAAGACAAAGCCACAGCCAATGACCTCAACACATCACCTGCTCAGCAGAAAAAATGCAGCCTGCACTGCATCTACTAGAGGAGTCAAGGTCCAGAGAGTTGGCAGGGCAGATCATTAGTTTTCCCCCCACACCGCAGTTATCACCTCGGAAGAACTGCTTTCGAATAAGAGAATCACAAGCATAAAACAGAAACCTCCAGGGAACAAGACCACAGTCTCCTCATTAACAACTGAACAACATACTTGCTAAATGGTCACTATTGCACTTAAAATCTCTATAGATGACACCCTTATCTCTACAGCCAAATAAGTTGCACGAAATGAACACAAGTTGTGTAAGATGAATAAATAAGTCATGCAGCAGCATTGTGTATGTCAAGGCTAGTCCAAAAGCAAGTTTCAATAATCAAGAAAAATAACACTCAAAAATGTGGAAAAATTGCATAGATTGGCTTTCTGGGAAGAAATATGCAAATAAAAATAATATTTAAAATAATATAAACATGTCTTTCAATTTGTTATTGTATTGTAATAAAATAATATTACTGCACTCATGTATTATTTGATTGAGTTTGTACATAGTAAAATGAATTTTAAATTTAAATATGTAAACATTTTAAAAATGACATTTTATATTTACTTCTTTTGTATGAAATGCACAACTCCAGATGGCAGGAAATTTTAAATGTGTTTAAAGGAATGGAGAGCCTCAAAGCTTTATCTTGGAGTTGGTTCACTCTTATAATAAAAGCACAGTTTATGCTAGTGGTACTACGAACGTTACCTGCAGGGAGCATGTCCAAATCAACAAAGGAAACACCTCTGTGAATCACAGCCCAGCAGCCATTACCTGACACCTGTGTCTCTACAGAGTACATTCACTCTGTTCTCTGCTATATTTGTCATGGCAACAACAGTAGCCTCTACTGCCTGCAAATCATACTTAGATTTGACTTAATAGAGAGAATTTTCTTATTTTTCATAGCATAGTCTATCTCGAGTTTTTTCCCCCTTAAAGCCATCAATGAGTATTGTTTCTCAAAAAGAAAAAACAGACAATAAAAGTAGACATACGAAACTATCAGCCAGAAGCCAAAAGTCAACGAGAGCGCTGTTTAGCTCACAAACAGTGATTAGTTAAGCCCATCGTTAATAATTTGTGGCAATGTTAAAAATACAGCAGATGTGTGTTATCTGTGGAAGCAAAAACCAAAAATGGTAGGACTTGTCATAATGGTAATATGTGCTGAAGAGGGGAGACACCTCAACTAATTTGCTCTGAACCATGGGGATTTCAAGCTCGTTTTGCAAGCTAATGATTTTAAAAAGGCTCAATTAGTGAAACCTGACAGGCAGGGCAGGTATCATTTGTCACAATGGTAGAAGGAGACTTTTTGAGGTTAGACAATTCAAAAGTTATTTTGAAAATGTCACTTACTTGTCCAGACAAGGGTGTAATTTTAACTCCCATACTAATCAATGTTTCTTTACTAAAGTTATAGTCTGGACATTTGCATTTTCATATAAATTATTGTGATGGATATTATAGGGAACATCAATTGTCAAAGTAACCGATAAATTAGACTTATTTGATCAAATTGAACATGAGTCAGCCTTGAATGTCGACATATTAGTAGAAACTCAGAAACTTTCAGAGAATGTTTCAATCGGTGTCACTCAGTCACAGTCAAAAATAATTTTGTAATTGTTGTGTGTCTAATTACACAACAATTACAAAATTTGTCTCATTTCTAAAAAGGTTTCTATTTAATGACAAATTAGCCTTATAGTGTGTTTTTGTGCTGGCACCTTGGCTGGTGTAGGTCTATCATAGATAAATAAATATGACAAAACTGCCAGTAGATGGCAGCAAGTCCCTGTTTTAATAAATCATTCATTGAATCATTCAAATCAAACGATTTGCTCAAAATGGATGATTCAATTAGAAACTAAACAAGTGAGTCCTTCTGAATGGACAGTTGAATCACTGGCTCAGTCGATTCGTTCAAAAATTGATTCATTCAAGGAAAATTAATAATCCAAAGGGGATGGTAAGGGGGGGATGGTGGTTTTATAGAGGGGATGATTGTCATTTTTTTCTACCGGGGGATGCCATCCCCCCTCATCCCCCCTCATTTCGAGCCCTGCTAATGACCATGCACACTAAAGTCTTGAGTATGTTTAGAATGAACATGAATATTTCTAAATTAGTACTCATATAAAATCCAGTGCTTTTGAATGAATTGTAAAACCGAGACAGATCTCTGGCATACAATTGACCCTTCGCAGGGAGTTTGACTGACAGGCGATCTGACCAATCATAATACAGAATCTGCTATTTTTGCCTATCAAACAAACCAGACAGGAGAGTACATTAACGTCAGTGGACTTGAACTTGAAAAATGGTGTGTATTGACGTCTTTCCACACAATTCTGATGTTCATTCATGTTTATTTCATGCTATAACTAGTAAAGAGGAAGAGATGATAGATTCACGTGCCGCTTGAACTGAGGCGCTGCGATCTGTCATGACACATTAAAGAGCCACAAAACAGTATTTACGGTTTGGATTTCTCAAATTACAAAATTTAAAATCTGAGACATTGTTTCATACCTAAAGTGACCTGCTCTGTCTTATATGCCAGTGCATTTTCAGTTTCCTCTTTGCTCTGCAAAGTATTTTTCTCTGCGTGAGAACATGATGTGTGGTGTGAGAGCGGCATGGCTTGTCGGACATAGCAACAGTAACGAAGGTGGGTGAAGTAACGAAGGGTCAATTGCAGTTGAAGCTACAACTGTCAAGCTCCAAAAAGGACCAAAAATAAATAATCACATAAGGAATGACAGCATATTTATTTTTGGATAAACTTTTTCTTTAAGCATACTCTAAATTCATTTGCATAAAATGAAACAATGAGAAATATCCTTTGTGCTGGTTCTCCCACTTTTAGTTTACGGTTGAGCAGGGGCCGCACAAACATCTGCTGTAGCCAGGCAGGTCACAGAACCCAAGGCATGTTGCTTTGTTCTCTGTGGCAGTGTTAAAAACAGCATTTGTGACAGCTCAGATTAAGTTGGAGCCAAGGATGTTCAAACAGAGACTGATAATGAAAGTAACCTCCAGACTGCTGACTCTGTGAACCCCCTGCTGTAACACGGCCACTATCTCCACTTGCCAAGCAGGCTTCCATGCTCAGCAGCGCTTCAGGGGAGGCCCGCTCCTCTGACACTGCAAAGCAAACCGGATACAAGTCTGAGAAAATAGGATGACTACATCATACCCAAAATAGAACGAATGTCAGATGGAGTCAGAGCATTTTGTTAAAACTTAATTTGTGTGTCAGTTTATCAGCTATATGACCTGCTGACTACAGCTGACAGAACTAGTAGCCAGGTTTACACAACCAAACAAAACATGGCAAAGATGCAGCAGACCTGGAAGCAATATGAATCCACAGAGACAAAGGACGAAAGCACCATCTAGTCATTTTTCAGTGCACTCGTTATGATGCAGCCAACACTGGGGAGAGAGCAGGGTCAGAGCAATGTGGAGTGAAAGCCAGACCCTTTCCAAGGTCGGTCTTGTTCAATACATCACACCACCTCACCCTGTGGCCTCCACAAACCGACACACCATGGCCACATACACACGTCAAAGAAACGCTTCTTGCCAAAACAAATCACACAGAGGGCACACCAACCAGATCATTCCTCTCAGCTCAGGGCCTTTGTGTGATCTTTCTGTTATGCAAACAGGAGAGAATGGCAAACTAAATACTGTAAATAATCATGTGTTTTGCAAATCAAGCACCATCCCATGTGTTCAAGAGAACAAATTTGTCACTTCCGGGGAAACTGGCACAAATGCAACTGTGGTTCATTTATTAAATGCAATAAATTACAGTTACGGTTTAGTGCATGCACACAAAACTCAATGAAATTGACAAACTGGACAGTGTTTGCTAGTGATCAGTAACAAATGTCTGGGAGTGACAGAATGTCAGACATTTCTAGGAGGTCACAGCAGCCAATCATTTTGATGACAAGCTTTGGCTCTGGCATTTCAAAATGGCCAGATCAATGTTTTCTTATGTATGAATGACTTAAGACAAAGTCACATGATTTGCTACTAGAATTGTTTTTCTTTTCCATCATAGCTTTTGCATAAAAAGCATAAAATATTTCATTTATAAAATAAAAAAGTATAAAATGAAACGATAAAAAATAGAAGTATAAAAAAGTATACAAAAAGGTAATCTAGGGAAGTATTATTAATCTAGGTCAATTTAAATGACACTATTGTTCATTATAATGCTTGCTCAATTTATTTTGAAGTGTTAAAACTGTATTAGTATAGGAAGAAATAAATTTTAACCTAGATTAATAAATGCCTATTTCACAAAACTAAATTCATTAACAGTTTTAAGCTTATTTTAAAGTGCTGTAATTCATATTTTGGAAATGAAAATTGCTTCTTGGCAATTCCATCCAGCAATTTTTAATAAACAACATCACAAAAATTTGCATACAAATATGTGGATGAAAATCTGGCCATATACTGTACACAGAGAGAGCCAATCTAAAAAAAGAAAAGAAGGGAAAAGCTAAAATGACCAATGTACGTCTCTGAGGGATACTGCTTCCCAATCGCATTCTTTTCCAGACCGGTCCGTTGTTTTTTTCTGAAGAAAACTTTTGCACGATAAATTTATCTGCTGATCCGAGTTGACCTACTTTTTTGCAGATTACACTCTAAAAGAAGATTTTCCTTTTATATAACCCTACAATGCATACAAGTATTTAATATTTTCTTTTCCTCATCTCCATATGTGCATCCTTCTAATTTAGGGCCTCTGTGTTTGTCTTTAATCACGATAATAATAATACAGTATATAACAGCGCACCAACAACGGTGCCAACCAGGTGTTCAGCAGAAGTGATTAATATTTTCTATACGGTCACAACAAAAGTTAGTTTCAGCTGTGGCACCTTTTTCCAGGAAAATGTCTTGCTGAAGCAGCCCCAGCTTCCCGGCATCCACCTCAGCAGTTCACGAGCCTCCACTCTTCAGATTTCCAGCTGAAACCCAATGTGGAGTCAGTTTCCTCAGAGACCTCTAACAGCTTTTTGCATTAGGACAGAGGGGTAACCACAAATGCCACAAACTGTCACTGACACCATTATGAAACGCATGACGTAATACACACATTCAGTGCTCACACACACTCATATCTGACACACACCCTCCCCAAACCCGGGCGATTTATTATTAATACAAGAAATCATTAAAGAATCCTAATTGGTGATGTGCTCGCGGAGTCTCCGAGGTGTGCGGGGTTCTGTCAGAACTGATCTCCAGCCTTCCAGTCTTTTGATAAGATGGCAGGACACCCTGCTTTCATGTGCTCCTCCTGCTGACTGCAAAAGATGTAATTTAAATCTTCCTTTCCTTCTCCTCTCCATCCCAGGCTGATTAGCGCAAACCTGCTCCCAGACTGGCAGATGCTAATTCAGGAGCCCTTGTCTGGGGAACGTTGCCATTAGCGGCAGGTAGCACGCCGACGCGAGATACGAAAACCTCCAGACGACTCGACCCGGCTGTCAATCACAGAACTGAAGTCAGTAGTTCAGCACGGCTAATGATACCTCACCAAAGTCGTGAGGTAAAACTACAGGAAAGATGGAGAACGATGTGAAAACAGTCACACGAGCGCTAATAACAGGGTGACCAGCGGTACAACTGGCTCTCTGGACTCCTAATGACAGTTGGTGCCCGGAGCAAGAGACCAGGGTGCTGTAAGACAACTTCGGCTGTCTAATTTCTCTCTCATTATGTCAGAAACTTCCTGTCTGATTCAAAAACTCACACTAATGGTTTAAAATAACATCAATGACGTCCATCCCAACAGCCCCCACCTGCAAAATATAGGCTAACAAATGCATTTGACTGTACAAAATCAGCAGTGACCGGATCGTCGGCCTGTCAGAAAACACAGGCATGCTGAGATTTCAAAGGGCTTATCATTACCCAGGAATCTTAGCGATGTCTGGTTTGACAAAAGCAATCATGGTGACAGCCCATAGCAGTGTCTGACAGGGCTCTCCGTAAAACCCAAAGTGTGACTGAACCAGTCGGACACTGATTATGCAGGCGTAGCACTGCTGCCAGCACCTGTCAAACCAGCTGTCTGCTGTCCAGAGGTAAATAAGAGCCTCTAGTCATTTAAACCACTATTAAAAAGATTACATTAAGCTCCAATTCCAGCCAAGGGCGTCATGAACCTATTTTTTATTATTGTTTCTTCTCCTTTTTTTTTTTGTGGTGTCTCTCAGTTTGAATCAGCTTGACTCTTCTGCTTCCAGCCATTCACGCAGAGGAATGCTAGTTGACCTGCTTGCAACTGTGCTAATTCAAAGCCAGTTCATTACATCCGAGTCTCATCATCATCTTCTGCCGCTGGTCTCCCTCTGGTAAAAGCTATTTAAATGAGTCCCATTGGTCACTTGTTAAAAATGAGGTTCCCGAAGCCCAGTTGTACATGATTGATGGCAGACAAAATCGTAGCTGGTGTACGCAGCGGATGTACTGTAGCGTTGGGGAAGTTACCTTGAAACTGTAAATCTATAAGCACAATTTCAAGTAGTTAAACTACAGTCAAGCTACTGTACACTTTTGAAAATGCAGTTAGCTACACTATAGCTAATACTAATAAAAAGTAGCTAATTACTGTACCTTGAAACTAATGGGGCAATATATTTTTAAAAGTAACTATCCAGTTATATAATTTATGGTGTATTTCAGTGTCATAGTTTTCTGGTACAAATACAAGTGTTTATGAATGAATGAACATTCCAAATTAGGGTGAAAACATCAAATTTGAACTGATAAATTTACAATGAAATCACAAATCACTTGAAAATATATAAATAAAAAGGGTTGTATGTACCAAGTGCAATTTTCTGTATGTCTGTGATCTAATTTTGAATACTGACTGTGATTTAAAAATTAATTAATTTTTTTAATTAAATTTAATTAAAAAATGAATAAAAAGAAACTCCAGGTCTGCTGTGCTTTTTTGTAGGGTTGCATCTTCATTATTATTATTATTATTATTATGAAACATGCTGCACGTGTATTTAATTAAAGTAATTAAGCAATTATGAAATTGCAAAAGGCTGTGAAAACTCTGTATGCACTGTTTTTCATAAAAATAATAACGTTCTTTATTTGATAAACTACATTGCAATTTCAGTTTTATTCTGATTAATCGTGCAGCCCTAAAATTTCAACTAAAATCTAAAAACACTAGAATACTTAACTAAAAGACATATTGATGTAGGGAGTGAAACTATTTCCTTATGAAATTAATTCCTCATGAAGCCAAAACTCAGGAACTCACAAAAAAACAGATGCCATGCAATAAAACAATAAAACTTATCTGGAGAAGAGATCTTCAAAGAGAGCAAACAACACCCCTCTCCTTGCTCATTTACGACCCCCTGCTCTCTCTGCCCCTTCCTCTTTTCCCCCAAAAGGTTTAAGAATATCCATATATCACGTGTCATATCTTGTGAATATGTGTTTTTTTCCCTTTCATGTTTGGTATCATTTTAAAGGTTTCGGTGCGATTGGTAAATTGGTCTCAATTTCACAGTAGTCACTGGTATTATGAGAAATATTGAAAACTTTTGTAGAATTGTGTTCTGCTGCTGAGGGGTGTGTCCCCCTTTAGGGGGCTGCGAGTATGTTTATCTTATCTCCAGCCAGGTGCAGCCTGGAGCACGAGAGCCCAACAAACCAAAAGGTCTTTTATGTTTTTACAACTGATCTGAAGATTCCTTTGTTTTTCTTATTTGGGTATATAAGGGAAGTGACAAAACACTACTTGGGAATTCTGTAGTCAGAAAACCCCACACAGCACATGTGAGACTCTGGACCTTTGCACTAGAACTCTCATACTGCTGTGTCTCTATGCTGTCAGGTATGCATTTCGTTTTATTCAAAAATGTAATGGTGTTAAACACATTGTGCCCATAGAGCACACTGTATAGTTGTTTGTACTACTACATGTGCACATGGACTAGTTAAGTTTATTTTCTAAACCACCTGATTGCTTTGCTGTAAGTGTTCTTTGAAATACTTAGGTAAAAGTTGGAGATACAATGCATTTAGACCATGTGCCTTGTTTTAAATTAGGATAACTGTTACATGTGTGACTATGTTAAATTTGTTTGTCTCCTGCGTAGATCGCTTGGCTATTTCCCATATAGCTACAGTGTCTATGTCCAGGAGCAGGGTTGCCACGCGGTTACAATGTGATTCACAATTGTATTATCCTTTCTAAAGTGGCTTCTAATTGTTTCATTATGTCATTGGCATGATATAACTTTACCTGACTAATAATAAATTGTTATATTTGATTTATTCTGAAATAATTTTTTCAAGTAGATTAATGTGTAGGGGTATTTCCACAAATCTGCGCTCAGGACAGATCACACCAAAGCACTAACAGATGAACCATAGGGAGCACCATGAAGGAGACTTTGGATTTCTGACTGTCACTGGCTTAACACGGTGTAGCTCTCGTGGTTATAGGAAAAAATACACTTTTTGTTATGAGTATGCAGGCGCAGCTCACTTAAAGTTATTATATCCACTCTGCACCCTCTGAGTAAGTTTAGAACTGATGAGTTTGTGTCCGTGGATTCACTAAAATCGGCCGAAGTGTAATTCCTGTGCGATACCTGGTCCCTAATGAATGAATAATTGAAAGTATGGGATTTCCAGAATAATCAGATATCTAAATTAATATACAATCGATATCTGTGATCAGTTTTTGATTAAGAATATTGCCTAAATTTAATGATCACTTGAAATTGGAGTCAGATTGAAAACGGAGCTAGACTAAAATTTAAACTAAATCCAGATAAATTCAGAAGTGCAAGTAAAAGACAGAATATGCATTGAACCTTCGATCAGGCCGCTGGATTCCATTCTTTGGGCTAGCGGGTGGACCTTACAATGATGAACGAAATATCCGGCTATATATAAAAACTATCTAGTAGGGAGTAAATCTTATTTTTTTTAATCTGTACAATTACAACAACCATTTGAATGAATGTAGAAATGTTACATAGAAGAACCATTTGGGACAAACTGAAAAACTAAAACACTCTACATATGAGAGAGAAGACCCTTTAGGAGAAACCAATTCACTACAATGAATCTATTGTTCCAGTATGAGAGCGAGAAATACGAAAGTGTGTTTGATTACCTCAGCTTGCTCATAATGTGACATTACATAAAGGCTAATCAAATGCTGGAAAAGCTATAGTGAGCATCAGTCATGCTGCTAAACAATTTAGTTAGGTTAGTTATCCCCCAACACGTTTTGTGTGTGCATATCGGTGCATAATAAGACTCAGTCGCGGGGCGGAAGGGTCATTGAAGCTGCCGCGATACACATCAACTCATTTTCCCTTGAAACGCAGCACAAATATCACAATAACACACACTTTATGTGTACAGCCTCCCAAGAGATGGTGCTGAGTTTCATCCTATTTGCACCCAGAGTGTCAGCGTAGCACCCAGGCTGACAGTTCCATTTCTCCATCTCCCTGCGGTCAGACTCACGGAGCAGCAGGCCACGGAGGCTTCTGAGGTGGGCGCAAGCCTCCAGATCGCCTGGAGTAAGGTTTGTAATTAGCCACTCGCTCCATAGGGCTGATAGAGGAGAGAAGGGAGAGTTTACTTGCATGAGTGTGTATGTGTTAGAGCATGTGTTTAATGCTAGGCATGTGTGACCGGGGGTGACAGCCTGGTTTTGGGAGGCGAGAGGAGAGATTGAGTGCGCTGCGATGGTGCCTGGTGTGTCACAGTTCTGTTGGTGAGAACGGCACCTCGGGCTCTGCTGGTGATTGCTTTGATGTGAAATGATTTCACTCTACCCGCCGGTGGAGTCCGCAGACCGTGGGCGCATTTCGATGCCACCAGGCCTTTGCTTAAATGGGCTCCCTAATGTTAACTCGCACACTCGACACGCACACCTCTACAACACAAACTGAGTTAAGTGAGAACACAGCTGCTGTTCTGATCATCAGGTAATGTCCCTGTAGGACAGACCTGGCCCATCAGCTTGAGAGGTGCAAATGAAACACACGAAGGGTGACGGCCATGAAGGGTGGGAGACACACGAACAGGCTATGAGCTCAATGACACTGTCTTCTAAAAGATATTAACTGTGAAGTAGTCCCTCTAGCTAAGGGATCTTTTAACTTTACTAAATCTCCACCTAGACTCTCAGCCCTCAAATAAAAGAAAACCCATTATAATAACTAGAAAAGAAGTCAAAGAATTAAGAAAAACTTGTACTTAATAATAAAGAAATATTTACACTTAATAAGGTTTAATTTGTTAAACACTAGTGAATGCAATAACATTCAAACTATGGTCCGGGAATATTCATGTGGCCACAAGTTCAGTTCAAAATAAATTTTATATAAAGAAAATATAAATTGATTATTTATTTTTATTTTTTTTAAAAAAAGGTACTTGAGGATCAAATATTGATTGATTGAATATTTCAATGTAAATATTGATTGATTGATTGATTGATTATATACACTGGTGCGTCACGATGCCATAGAAGAACCTTTTTGTCTAAATGGTTCCATAAAGAACCTTAACCTTTCACAAAAGTTTCTTTGTGGTGAAAGAAGGTTCTTCAGGTTATAAAAAGGTAAGGAAGAGATGGTTCTTTAAAGAACCTTTGACTGAATGGTTCTTTGTGGAGCCAAAAATGGTTCTTCTATGGCATCGCTTGAAGAACCTTTTGAAGCACCTTTATTTTTAAGAGTGTATGTGTATGTATGCATGCATATATGTATATGTATATATACACACACATACATGCACATATACTGTATACACACACTGTATACACACACACACACACACATATACATGCACATATAGTATTAGTATTTATATACAGTTTTTCTCATTTTTAGTGTGCTCATTGGAGGTTCCATAGGGCTCAATTCCTGAAAAACTCCTTTAATAAAATACATTAAAAAGTGATCACAGGCATTCATGGTTGCATTTCAATACTGATGACGCTGGTAGCTAATTTTCGAACTAATTATATGGTCAAGTCACCCAGGTGTGTGAGCATATGTGCGGTGTGCATATGTTCTGGTGTGTGTTTGTGGATGCGCTGTGCTGCTGGAGCACCTTGACTAGGGTGGAGGTCTCTAACAGACCGCCAGCATCTGCTGCAGTTCGACACCGCCCTGCCTAGACACCGTGAGTGAAGGTGCAGGTATAGCCATCAATTAGATTTTAACAAATGACTTTCTAAGTGCATTACCTAGCAGCTGCTAAATCGGTCAACCCCTCCCTTTCCCCATCTCAGAGGGGACAGCAGAGAAAAAAGCAGGAGATAAGAGCAGAACTTTTTTCCCCTTCTTTTCCACAGTGTTTTGTTCCACATCATGGCCAGCTGCTTGTAAAGTCAGCTATGGCCAGGGGCACCGAGTGGTGGATCGAGAGGGGTGGACCTAACCCCATCTCTGGAGGCCGAAACGGGAGGTAGGGACACGGAGACACTTACTACAGACCATGTCCACCCCAGGCTAAGGCCGTAAAGGTCACTCGCTTTCTCTCTTCCTCCTCCTCAAGCTTCGTTTAAAGAGACAGTTCACCAAAGAATTTAAATTCTGTCATCATTTACTCACCCTCATGTCTTTCGGCTTCATTCAAATGATTTTTCTACTTCAGAATCAGGAGAATATCATATTACAAGCACTGTGAACCATTTCACCAAAATTAATGATAAAACTGTTCATTAAAGGGTTTTTATGATTTAATCAACAATACACACCAAGACTATGGTATTCAATTTCAATTAAAACATACTCTTGAGCATAATATGATGGAAGACACAGTAACACCCCAACATGATAAATCAAATATTTTTGAAGATAAAAAAAATCTAGTAAGAATGTGACTTTCAAATAAACTAATCATAGTCAATATAAGAGATTGACCAGTTTGAGTTCCATGATGCTGAAGCTGAAGAGTGAACGAACAGTAAACTGAAGCAATTTGTTAGTGCCTAACGGGGTAATTAACTCACCAAAACAAATCTAACTTATACTGTATATGAGATTATTCAAATATAGGCTATTTGTACCACATAAATGTAACATTACAACTTACATTTGCATAAAATGACACAAATGTGACAATGAATTCAACGTGTTAGTTAAAATGTGTCACGTTGTGAATACCCTCTTTCCATAAAGCACGCCTAAATCACTGAATAACTAAAGCATAAGCAGGATTCATAACTCTGTATTACAATAGTGTATTCATTTATTACAATAGTGTATTCATTTTACTGAGAAGACCTGGTCACAGTGGTTAACAGCTCTTTGGAAGAGAAGTTTATCGATGAAAAAATCCAACTTGAGAGACTTACGAGTTACCACAGCCTCACTTTTTTTTTTTTTTCAGAAGAACACAACGCACGCAAATTCTCTCTCTCAATCTATTTAAAGCATA
This sequence comes from Spinibarbus caldwelli, assembly GCA_039654775.1. NCBI lineage: Eukaryota > Metazoa > Chordata > Actinopteri > Cypriniformes > Cyprinidae > Spinibarbus > Spinibarbus caldwelli. The sequence goes on from CM077242.1 coordinate 14,129,764, forward strand.
TTCACACAAACGCTGCCCTTCAGAGCCATATATAACTCTTTTCTCATCTTTCACTGTAGTGCATTTGTGGAGCCTCTTCATTTCTCTAAGAGGCATAACAGTGTGACACCGGCAAAAGTTCAACGGCTTTCACTTTATCACAAGTTTCTGAGTCACACACTCCTTTCAGTCAAGGCATTATAGCAGTAGTGATTTCGCAGAAATGACACGTTGCCATAAGCTTCCACAGACACACAAAGCCCAGTGGTGATAACTGCTGCCGTTAAGGCTATATTTCAGTCTTGTTATCCTCTTTGAATGATTTCACCAAAATGTTTTTGTGCCACTAATGGCACTGTAGGAAGCACTTAAAAGCTTGCCAGTATGAAATCTGTGACATTCAGAACTGAACTTCAACCACTGAAAGCTTCCCTTTTTACTCTTTAGAAAGACATTCTGCGAGTGTGACTTAGACTTTGCTATTTGTTTGTGCAATGAACAGCAAGAATGCATGAGATGTTTCTCCAAAAACACAACAGACTTGCCACTAAGACCTGGGTTGTCATGGTTTTGTGCCAGCAAAGAGCTTCCTGCATGGTGCATTATTCCTTATCTCTCATAGAAACAAATTAAAACACAACATTCAGCTGCAGCCTAAATTGATGAACTGAGCTGAGTGAAATAGTCTTACTCAGAATCTGATTGACTGCACTGCATTTGCTTCACATGTGGCATAAATGATGACAAATACAGGTTTTCCTCAATGGCTCAGACGCTAAATTCCATTCTACTATCCACAAATCCTAAACCATAACATCATTTTTCAAAAGACAGACTGCAGTATATACACTATTTGTGCATTTCACAGAATATATAAGTAAGTCAAACAAATTTTTTTTTTCAACTTTTTTCAAACTGAATTTAGCATTTTACAATGTGGTCTTGTGGAAAGATTAGCATAGCAATTTCAAAACAAAAAAAAAAAAGAACTGACATTTGGACATTACTAGACATTTGGCTGTTTGAGAAAAGAAAAGAAATGTTGATTACCAAGACTACAAAGCCAAAGTAATTTATTTTTTTTTTTAATTACATACACTGAAAAAACTTATAATAAATATGGTTTAAAATGTATTTTGACTTTAAAATACTTTGGAAGTGTGTCATTTAATATCTGATCATTTTCTTAAGCATTATCTAATGTCTATATAGTGCCCTCCAAAAGTATTGGAACAGTAAAGACAAAATTGCTCTGTTGGCAAGACATTTGCAAATATGATTAAAAGATGAATATGAGACAAAACTACAGAATGTCACATTTTATTATTAGCCGTTTCAATACATACATGTTGTACCAAATAAAAAGAACAGCACTTTTAAAGTTCATCCCACTCATTGATGTGAGCATAAGTATTGGGACAGTTGAACATAAGGCAGATATAAAAGATTAAAAGCTATTATTTAGTTGCAGATCCCTTGCGCACAATCACAGCAGTGAGTCTGTGACCCATAGACATCACCAGACTCTTGGTCTCATCCTTTGAAATACTTTTCCCAGCCTTTAATGCAGCCAATTCCAATTGTTGTTTGTTTTGGGGAGTTTCTGCCTTTACTCTCCTCTTCAGCTGGTGAAATTCATGTTCAATCGGATTTAAATCTGGAGATTGACTTGGGCAATCTAAGACTTTCCATTTCTTTGCCCTTATAAATTCCTTGACTGAACTGGCAGGGTGTTTTGGGTCATTGTCCTGATGCAATATGAAGCACTTCCCAATGAATCTGGTGGCATTTTCTTGAATATTGGTAGGCAAGATGGTTTTGTACCCTTCCAAAATTCATTCTGCTACTGTCATCAAGTCATCAGTAAAGTTGAGAGGGCCTGTTCCAGAGACAGCCATACATGCCCATGCCATGACACCACCTCCACCATGCTTTACAGATGAGGCTGTATGCTTGAGATCTTTTGCAGTTCCCTTTTTTCTCCACATTTTTGCTTTCCTATCACTTAGATAAAGGTTCATCTTTGTCTCATTGGTCCATAAACACAGTTCCAAAACTCTTCTGGCTCACCTTTGTGCTTTTTTGCAAACTCTAATCTTGCCTTTCTATTTTTGATGCTGGTCAGAGGTTTACATCTTGCTTTGTAGCATCTGTAATTCTGTGTCAAAGTCTCCTGAGGACAGTAGATTGTCAGAGCATCACCCCAGCTTTCTGGAAGTTGTTGGTAATTTTACAGACACGTCTTTTAGGGTTCATTTTCACAGCTTTTATGATTTGTCTGTCATCAACTACTGTTGTTTTCTCAGCCGATCAGGTTGTTGGTTGCTGGTGTTGCTGGTGGTTTCCAAACTCTTGATTTCTCCATGCCACTTGTTTTTGCTATAGCTCTAATTGACTTCCTCTTTTCTTTTAGCATCCAAATTGCTTGCTTTACTCTCAAAGTCAGCTCCCTCATCTTCATCCTGGTTTGTGTGTGTCATCATCGAATGCAAGATTCAGAATGCAGAAGTAATGGATATAACTGATACGACACATTCCCTGCTTTTAATATCTGAAGAATGAATGCAACAGGACACAGCTGATCACTTAGAAAGACCTGTGAGGCAACTGTTCCAATACTTATGCTCACATCAGATAGAGGGATGAAACTCTAAAAGTGCTGAACTTCTTAGCTGGTAAAACATCTATGTGTTGAATCACCCAATAATAAAATGTGACATTCTGTAGTTCCCCTTTCAGTCGGTCACTCCGAGTCACGTCGGATGACCGACGAAATTGGGATCTCGCCAGAGAGACCAATCCACTTCGAGTGTAACTAAACGAGCCAATGGACATTGGCATGCAATTATTGCATCCAGCTGCCGCTGATCACAGTGTGAGCATAAGAGGCAGCTGATGCACCGCATCAATTATCCTTTCGCTTCGGAGCCGAGCGGTAGTAGTGAAGCTACTGCTCCCTTTCCCAAGAAGTGTTCCTGATCGAGTGCGGGCGTTACGGTGCAGCAGCGGTGGTCACGGTGTCCGGGAGAGCAGAATCGTCTTCCCGCTGGCAGCCACACTTGGAGTGTGCGGTGGCCAAGCTCCCCTGCGTGCTTCAGCACCTCAAAAAAGAGCATTTCTAAAAGCAAATTTCTCTAAGAGAGTACACGGGTGATCGCGTCTTTTTAAAGATATCTTATCACCCGTGCGTTTCTGGCTGTGGTCGCTTCCTGGCGCCTCAGGATGGTCACGATTGCTGCCCCACGTGTCTGGGCATTCAGCACACTGAGGAGGCTTTCGTGGATGGCTCATGTTCTTCTTGTGGGGACATGACCATCTCGGAGTTGCGTCTTAGACTCCGCTATGTCAAACATGGCGGAGTCCCTCTGCCTCTGCCGCGGTTCAGCGTGCACGCCGCTGGGTCCGGTGGGGGCAGAGGTGATCTGAGGATTACGGTGAGGGCTTCCCCAAGTGGAGCTCCTCGCCCCTCAAGCACTCCGCAGCCGGTGGAGCTGCCGAAGGAGCGTGCTGGGCCCTCTGCTCGGGGTGCACCAGGCGTCTCCTTCGGTGGTCCCCCTGACGACCAGATGTCGATCACTGCATCGGAGGGCGGGCCCTCTCTCTCCGGGGATGACGACTCGGCTGCGCTGCCCCCTTCGGGTGTGGTAGCGTTGTCCGAGCCAGACCCAGAGATGACGGCCATGCTTTCCCGGGCCTCCGAGAATGTCGGGCTCGTGTGGAATCCACCACCGCGTCCCGATCCTTCGAGGCTGGACGAGTGGTTTCTCGGTGGGGGTCGCGCTGGTTCTCAGCACCCCCCTCCGGTGCCATTCTTCCCGGAAGTGCACGAGGAGCTGACAAGATCGTGGAGGGCACCTTTCACTGCCCGAAACAAATCTTGTAGTTCTTCCGCTCTCACCACCCTCGATGGTGGAGCCGCTTTGGGGTATGCGGGCATCCCCTCGGTGGAACGGTCTGTGGCCATGCAACTATGTCCAACAGCCACTTCCACCCTGCGGGGTGATCCGTGTCTCCCCTCACGGGCCTCTAAGTATTCGTCAGGTCTAACTGGCAGTGCTTATAGAGCCTGTGGGGAGGCGGCTTCCGCCCTCCATGCTATGGCGTTGCTGCAGGTCCACCAGGCCAAAGCACTGAAAGACCTGCACGAGGGTGGTCACGACCTGGCGGTTCTACATGAGCTGCGTGCTGCGACGGACCTCGCGCTACGAGTGACGAAGGTGACCGCACAGTCTCTGGGTCGTGCGATGTCCACGTTAGTGGTCCAGGAGCGCCATCTCTGGCTGTGTCTTGCTGACATGAGAGAGCTGGAAAAGGTACAGTTCCTGAATGCTCCCGTGTCACAGACCGGCCTTTTCGGCGACGCTGTCGAGAGCTTTGCCCAGCAGTTCTCGGCAGCCCAGAAGCAGACTGAGGCGATCAAACACATCATGCGCCGGAGGAAACCTGCTGCTTCCACTCCGGCTGCAGCCCCTCAGCCTGCTCGTCGCCGTGGGCGCCCCCCTGCGGCCGCCCCCACTCCCGCGCAGCCGCAGCAGCCTTCCACTAGGCCGCGTCGTGGAGCCGGTCGCAGGCAGGACGCCCAGCCCGTGCAGGCCCCCGCCAAACCTGGCGGCAAGCGCAAGTGCAAGAGGCCCTGAGACGGGCGACCCAGAGATGGAGGAGACTGCTCTTCGGGAGATGGTGACCGCACCACTCCCTCCCCCGGTGGAGGGCCGGGTGGAGAATCCTGTGTTTCAGTTTGTTTTTGTTCCGCCGCTGGCCCAGCAGCCAGCGGTACCCAAAACATCAGTAAAGAGCGGTTTCCTCAATCTCTGGGTCTCAAGAGGAGGAGAGTGGTGATCCGTGCATCACAGGATCGCTTCCCTCCTCCTCTCTCGCCAGCAGGCAGCAGGTGGTTGCCCAAGAGCACCCCTCCTGCCCATTCGTGGAACCAGGTAAGGGCAGTAGCACTTCATTCCCCGCTTCAAGTCGTCAAACGCCGGGCTGTCACAAGCCTCAAGCCGGGTTCCTGTGTCTCCTCCCACGCGAGGAGAAATCAGGTGAGTGCTACACTACACACCCAGACCCCGCCCCCTGCCGTCACAGGCCAGGCCGTCACAGGCCCTGGGGCCGGTCCCTGTGTTCCACCTCGCTGCCCCACCGCGGGCGCATCGGTGGCCCCGTTGGTTCCACTGGTGCGGTCTCTCGGAGCCTGGTTAGCGCTCCCCAGCCCGTCCCGGTGGCTCCTGCGGACCATCAGACTCGGCTATGCGATTCAGTTTGCCCGGCGTCCCCCCAAGTTCAGGGGCATCCGGTTCACTTCAGTCAAAGCCGTCGATGCCCCTGTCTTGCTCGCGGAGATTGCAGTCCTACTGGCGAAGGATGCAATAGAGCCAGTCCCTCCAGCCGATATGAGGTCGGGGTTTTACAGCCCTTACTTCATTGTGCCCAAGAAAAGCGGTGGGTTACGACCGATCTTGGATCTGCGAGTTTTGAACCGTGCACTTCACAAGATGCCGTTCAAGATGTTGACGCAGAAACGCATTTTTGGATGCGTCCGTCCCCTAGATTGGTTTGCAGCGATCGACCTGAAGGACGCGTACTTTCATGTTTCGATTCTTCCGCGGCACAGGCCATTCCTGCGATTCGCGTTCGAAGGTCGGGCATATCAGTACAAGGTCCTGCCCTTCGGGCTGTCCCTCTCGCCTCGTGTCTTCACCAAAGTCGCAGAGGCGGCCCTTGTTCCCCTGAGAGAACAGGGTGTGCGCATTCTCAACTACCTCGACGACTGGCTCATACTTGCACAGTTTCGAGAGCTGTTGTGCGCACACAGGGACCTGGTGCTCAGGCACCTCAGCCAGTTGGGCCTTCGGGTCAATTGGGAAAAGAGCAAACTCGTGCCAACGCAGAGGATCTCTTTTCTCGGCATGGAGTTGGATTCGGTCAACCAGACAGCACGCCTCACCCAGGAACGTGCTCAGTCGGTGCTGAACTGCCTCAAGACTTTATCAGGCAGGACAGCGGTCCCACTGAAACTCTTTCAGAGGCTCCTGGGGCATATGGCTGCAGCTGCGGCCATAGTTCCGCTCGGTCTGCTCCATATGAGACCGCTTCAGCACTGGCTCCATGGCCGAATCCCGAGGTGGGCGTGGAAACGCAGTACTCACCGGGTTCAGATTACACCGGCCTGCCGCAAGACCTTCAGCCCGTGGTCAGATCCCTCGTTCCTTCGGGCAGGAGTGCCCCTGGAGCAGGTATCCAGGCATGCTGTGGTATTCACGGATACCTCAGCCACCGGCTGGGGTGCCACGTACAACGGGCACGCAGTGTCAGGGGTTTGGACGGGCCCCCTTTTGCGTTGGCATATCAATTGCCTCGAGTTGCTGGCAGTACGTCTTGCCCTGTGCCGCCTCAGAGGGCGCCTTCGAGGCAGGGACGTTCTGGTCCGTACGGACAACACTGCGACCGTTGCGTATATAAACCGGCAAGGCGGTTTGCGCTCCCGTCGCATGTCGCAACTCGCCCACCACCTCCTCCTCTGGAGTCAGAAGCATCTGAGGTCCCTTCGTGCCATCCACATCCCAGGAGTGTTCAATCAGGCGGCCGACGAGCTGTCTCGAGCGGCACTTCCTGGGGAGTGGAGACTCCATCCCCAGGCGGTCCAGCTGATTTGGAGTCGGTTCGGAGTTGCTCAGGTAGACCTGATTGCATCTCCGGAAACCACCCACTGCCAGTGGTTCTACTCCCTGTCCGAGGCAACGCTCGGCACGGATGCACTGGCACACAGCTGGCCCCAGGGCTTGCGCAAGTATGCGTTTCCCCCAGTGAGCCTGCTAGCACAGATGCTGTGCAAGATCAGGGAGGACGAGGAGCAGGTCCTGTTAGTGGCTCCATATTGGCCCAACAGGACCTGGTTCCCGGAACTCATGCTCCTCGCGACAGCCCCTCCCTGGCCGATTCCTCTGAGGAAGGATCTGCTTTCTCAGAGATGGGGCACCCTCTGGCACCCGCGTCCAGACTTGTGGAAACTTCATGTGTGGTCCCTGGACGGGACGCGGAGGTTCTAGGTGACCTGCCCCAGGAGGTAGCGCTCACTATCGCTTCAGCACGAGCACCATCCACAAGACGGGCCTATGCACTGAAGTGGAACCTGTTCGTCGAATGGTGTTCCTCTTACCAGGAGGACCCCCGGAGATGTTCGATCAGAGCCGTGCTTTCCTTTTTGCAACAAGGGTTGGAGCGTAGGCTGTCCCCCTCCACCCTTAAGGTATATGTTGCTGCTATTTCTGCCCACCACGACCCCATAGAGGGGAGGTCAGTGGGGAAGCACGATCTGGTCGTCAGGTTTCTTAGGGGGGCCAGGAGGTTAAATCCTCCGAGGCCTCCCTCCCTTCCCTCTTGGGATTTGGCTTTGGTGCTAAGAGCCTTACAAACTGCCCCCTTTGAGCCATTGCAGTCAGTCGAGTTGAAGTTTCTTTCTATGAAAACCCTACTCCTGACTGCATTGGCCTCAATCAAGAGGGTGGGGGACCTGCAGGCATTTTCGGTCGACGAGTCGTGCCTTGAGTTGGGTCGGCTGACTCCAGTGCAACACTGAGGCCCCGGCCCGGCTATGTGCCCAAGGTTCCTACCACGCCCTTCAGGGACCAGGTAGTGAGCCTGCAAGCGCTGCCCCTGGAGGAGGCAGACCCAGCCCTAGCTTTGCTCTGTCCTGTACGCGCACTGCGTCAGTACGTGGATAGAACTCAGAGCTTCAGGACCTCAGAACAGCTCTTTGTCTGTTACGGAGGACAGCAGAAGGGGAAGGCTGTCTCCAAGCAGAGGATGGCCCACTGGATAGTGGATGCCATCACCTTGGCCTACGAAGCACAAGGTGTGCCCTGCCCGCTCAGGTTGCATGCTCACTCCACTAGGGGTGTCGCATCGTCCTGGGCGCTGGCTCGTGGTGCCTCGCTAGCAGACATCTGTAGAGCTGCGGGTTGGGCGACTCCCAACACGTTCGCTAGGTTTTATAGCCTACGTGTCGAACCGGTTTCCTCCTGTGTTCTCACCTCAAACGGGTAGTGGCACTGAGAGGGCCGGCTCAGAGTCGGCTTGCGGCGTCCTTACGCCTAATTCTCCAGAGAGTTCCTTAACCAGGCAAACCCTGTTGAGTCCTCCAGCACTCCAGCGTCCGGACGCGGCGGGGCGTCCGGCGCCAGGCCTTCAGCCAATGAATTCTTGAAATCTGGTGCGAGGCTAGTGCCCATATGAGAGACCCTGTCGGGATCCCATATGTGTATTCCATGGTATGCTTATTAGAGCCGTGTTTCCCCTGGCGGACCACGTTCTGCCATCTCTAAAGATGCAGCCTGAGCCATCTCAGAGACTTCCATGTGCAATAGGGCCCTTCGGGGTTACTTCACATGTCTGAATGTCACTTAACCCCCTCTGGGAGGAGGTGACTCCGCAGTGTGCCTCTTCCAAGTGTAAGGGCACGCTTCCCAGTGTTATCCTAGTCCTACTGTTGGGTTGCTCAAGGAACACCAGTAGTTGACCTTCTCTGTGTAGAGCCCGGTCCTATCATCTGCCTTATAGGAAGGGTCAGGAGCCCTACACAGGGCACTGGAAGGGGCAGCTCCTGTGGCGCTTTGGTAGGGATCCCAATTTCGTCGGAGAACTCGGAGTGACCGACTGAAAGGGGAACGTCTCGGTTACGTATGTAACCCTCGTTCCCTGAAGGAGGGAATGGAGACGTCACGTCCCGTCGCCACAGTCGCTGTACCACCGCTGAGCTGCCGGGTCGCCGGCTCGGCTCCTCAGCGAAAACATAATTGATGCGGTGCATCAGCTGCCTCTTATGCTCACACTGTGATCAGCGGCAGCTGGATGCAATAATCGCATGCCAATCTCCATTGGCTCGTTTAGTTACACTCGAAGTGGATTGGTCTCTCTGGCGAGATCCCAATTTCGTCGGTCATCCGACGTGACGTCTCCGTTCCCTCCTTCAGGGAACGAGGGTTACATACGTAACCGAGACGTTTTGTCTCATATTCATCTTTTAATCATATTTGTAAATGTCTTGACTCCACAGCCAACAGAGCAATTTTGTCTTTACTGTTCCAATACTTTTGGAGGGCACTGTATCTATCCTTCCATCCAACCTGGCAACTGAATATTAAGTTTACACACTTTTTTTTAACCATGCATGTAACTGGTCTTTGACCTCTGACTGAATACAAGGCCAGTGATATGAATACAGTCCCCATGTTGATGTGTTGTTCAGGAATTATGTGCGCCTTCCCACAGGCATCTTCCACTGACAAGCTGTCTTTAAATTCTCGTCTCCGCATAAATAAGAAGATATAAATAAAAAAACAGTCACAAACAAATCACAGATTCACAAAATAATAAACATCTCTGGATTGAAGGCTGGTTTAAACACGGCATTCTGTGGAGAGCCACTTATTCTGTGAGAGAAGCGAGTTCACAGATCCTTCATGTGTGTACACCCCAGCTTTTGTTTATTGATAGAATTAGTGTGGAAATTAATTTCCACTGCACAGACAGTGTGACCTCACCTTTGAGTCTGTCTGGTTGTTTGGAATGTGATAAAGCAGAATGTAATTAAATCATTTATAATGAATTTTTACAATTATAAGCCATATTTTGTTTCTTTAACTCACAAAGTTTTTCATTATAATTTTTAATGCATAAGCCTCAGGCGTCAAACACATCAAGATTGGTGGTTAAATAATTAGATGGTGGCCCACATTACGTATATTACATTTTTAGGACATGCTTCATGCTGTCCAATTAGCCAAAAATATGGCACCCAACAGCACTCTGCTCCTCCGCTCTCACCTGTCTTCAGGGTGATGAATCATCCCTTCCGTCATGACTTTAAGTGTATATATATATATATATATATATATATATATATATATATATATATATATATATATATATATATGAGAACAATTTTTTACCTGTTTAGCACCGGATGGGAAATCATGAGTCTTAAACTGTCTACTTAAACTGCTAGAAAAGGGCAAACACACTTTTGAACACAAGTGCTTACTGTTTATACTCACATATGGGGAGTGTGGAATTAAAATGAAGGTTCTGACAAGCTTTTCCCAGTGAGGTGTTGTTATTTTTGTCGCCGTCTGGCTTCTCGGGTCATTTGGGGTGGGCTTTTAATGCCTGTGCAGAGTTCATTAGGAAAAACACTAATGGAGCAGCCATTATTGAAGAGCACAGTTTTAAAGAGACCTCAGAGACTGGCTTAACAGTTTTAGACAACTTACTTTAGCTGTGCATACAAGACATAGGAAGCAAACTATATACAGAAAAATTATATTATTAATAATAATAATAATATTATTATTATTAATTACAGAAAAAAACAAGTGTGCTTACAATGATTTATCCATATGCATTAAGTTATATTATATTTTATACAACAATTAGTGCTGATACTCAAATAATTGTCCAAACTAGGTAAGTTCTAAGAGTACTGATACACTGTGCATTAGTGATGAGGATTTTTTTTTTTTTTTTTTTTGTAGGTTACATTATGCCAAGTAGATGCGACAATGACTTGTCTTCATAAGTGAGTCATTGAATTATTCATTCAACAGAGTCATTCAACAACACTAATGTATTCAGAAACTAAACAATTGTTTTTATGAATAAGTCACTGAATCATCTACTGATTCACTCAACTGATTAATTCTGGAAATGCACAATATTATTCTGAGACTTTTTCATTAGCAAAGCAAAAATAGACAAAGTAGCTGCCAATAAAATGCAGGTTATTCAATAACTGTTAAGGGGCATATAATTACATTTGTAAATGTGCTGTTGCTGAATATCAGCCATTTTTTTTATATTTGGAACAACAGCACTCTTACTTGTGTGATACTGCCTACAGAAAGATTAGATTATAGAATATAAACAAACATTTTGAATTACTAAAAACAAGTGATCTAAAAAGATTATTTGCATATATATTGTGAAAATGATCTACCAAACTTAAGTTAACAAGGTTTAATCACTCCACAACTGATGTTTCATTATTATGTTAAAAAAAATATGTTAAAAAAAATATGTTTACTGACCTCGTCATAATAATAAATTAAAAAAATATACAAAAAGTTAAAGTCTGATAGCAACTGAGTTTAAAACCCCTATACCTTTTACCAACCACTGTTTTTAAATACACACATTTTTCTAAATGTGCTTATGCACATCTTACCATTATTTCACTTCATGTCTCAAATGATTTCTTCTCAAAAGATTGTATGACTCGTGAATATTTCTAAGTGTGAAACAGCTGTTGTGTGAAACATGGAACACACAAACACAGTAAAGTGTCTGTGATTTTGCAGAGCTGTCGTCAACACAGAGACTGTTTTAAAAACACAAGCGAATCGAACGCACCCCGTCACCTTGGTTACACACATCAGCTTTGTCCACCGACTAGAGCTGAGTGAGATGATTAAAATTGAGCACATTAAAAACAGTCTTGACAAAATGACACCACATCCTGAGAAGACAGGAAGGATCACATAGACTTTTCACAAGTTGATGTGGCAAAAAATAAAAAAATAAATAAATAAAATAAAACCTGAACCGCAATGGAGTGTTAATTTAATAAAAATTACAAATGTGCAATTTCTTGAATGAGTCATGATGCAGAAGCTGTATAGAAGCACAAAGGCAGATGATCAACACATGGGACGATTGGAGCGGTCACTCCAAATGTGTGTGTCTGCTACCCCTAGTGGCACTGGAGCAACACAGCACAAAACCAGAGAGAATAATCCCTGAATGCTTCCCCTGACTCCTGTGACCCCCTTCAACCAGGCTACATGCCTTTCTCCCCTCTCTTCTCGCACGGCTCTTACAACCCCTCTTGTCTCCCCCACAGAGAGTAGCTTAGGTCATTACAGTGTGCTGTCAAAACCTGTGACTGCTCTGCGTCAGAGGATTAGGAGTAAGAGAAGAAGCATAGTCTTAATTTTTTCCAACCTTCTCTTTCCCCCTCCTAAAGTTGACCTCTCACTGTGTTTTGTAGCTACTTTCACAGTGGGTTCCATTAAGGCACAGAGGATAGGGGTACATGGAACGCACGGATATGGACAACAGGTCAGGATCGGGATTTATGCAGCAAGCGTGTGATGATTTCCAAAACATCACAGCTTTGTCGGGCATAAAATTATTTGAAATACCGGTACCTAAAATGCATTTAATTTTGTAAAAACAAGAGTTGTAGTGTCTAGTAAAAGCTCCAAAATAACTCAAATCTGACCAGCGTCATTTCACCAATTTAATTCCCCCTTCTTCCCATTCATTCTTTATGAATTATATACGCAGGACAGTTTCTGAGTGAGAAAGGTTTTAATGACATTCGCAGTGTGATTTAAACTTTTTAGAATTTAATGCAATTTCATACAACTGAGATGGTGAATTTGATTAAAATAATGATATGATTATTGAAATATTTCATACTGAGATTTTTTTTTGTTTGTTTTAATTAAATACCACCAAAGTTTTGGAGGTCACGTGTTATTTTGCAGGTGCTGTCATTCATTTAAAAAAAAAAAATAGGCAATATAATTTCAACAGACTAAATATTTGTATTTCTGATCATCAGTTGGTGACACTCTAGGCCTAGTATGTCTATGCACAGAAATGGCTCTGTATATCGTAGCACATGAGTTATCAGCTAATAATATTAATTTATTTAAGAGGTTCGGCTGATATTAAACTTAACAGTGCATGCTAATTTACCCATATTTTCATGTTTGATACCCTTGGTGTTAACTAATGGTCACTTAAACTTAGTCTCTTAAATGTAATGCATCAAATCGGTATTGACCAAAATGTCAACATCAGTGCATCCCTACTTTTCTATACATTACGTTAATTTAACATGCTTGTATACAAGTTTCAAGAATGAATTAGTTTAATACAAGACTATAGAAGTGAAATACAGAAAAGTAGAGAAATAGTTACTATAAATTATTTACCAGTCAATAAACAAGGCAAAAATTACAAAAGTAATGTTAAAATTACAAACAACTTGAGTTTTGGTGAAACCGCCCTAGTTTCCAAAACATTAAGAAAAGATATATGAATTACAAAATGAGTTCTTCTTCTAACAGAAGACATGACCCATCCAAACTGCCATCTGAGCAACTGCTGCACCTTATCAAGGTTACGTGAGGAGAGTCCTTATAAATTGGCAGTTTCTCATTAAGTGTAATGTCAGCCCACTCAACAGGCGTGCAAACATAAGATGAGCCCAACAGAATGGCAGGCTTTCCTGTGCAAGAATAAGAGCCAAGAGTAGGAGCGTATCATAGACAGATACACACTAATGACAGGAGTCTGAATATATCATCTCGTAACTGTCTGCCGAGGTCTGTCATTGTCTACCAACCCTGCAGGATCTACCAGCCCACTGCAGTCACTGGATGAACTGAGTGGGAAGGAGACAGAGTGTAAACATGCCGGAGCGGAACCCGGGGTGAAACCGCATCTGTCAAGAAAACTTTTAATGAGGGTTTAAATGCAACGGCATTTGCGTCCTTAAACGGGGGGATGGGAACCTGCAGAGACTGATTTTAAGGGATAAATCACACTAAAATCATTATTTAGTCACCCTCTTGTTGTTCCAAATGTGTTTGACTTTCTTCTGTGGAACACAAAATAAGATATTGTGAAAAACGTCTCAGTTTCTTTTTCTCCATAACATAACAGTCAAAGAAGTCCAATGTTGTTTAGAGCCCAACATATGTTTTGTTTCTCAGAACAAAGAAAATCATAAACATTTGATAAAGAGTTTGATGAGAGTGACATCCAATTCAATGTGTGCAAATAAGACGCTTTCCTTCTCATCATCATCATAAAAGGAGAAACATGAAGTTTCTTTTTCATTTATCCAAAAACGTCTTGCATAAGATAGCATCACGACTTAAAGCCTGCACTTCATATTAGTTTAATACGCCGGAGAGCTTACTTGAAATAAGTGTGAATCAGCTTGCTAACAAAGGCCTCGGATGTGAGTGTTTTCATGCAAAATACTTTTCTGAAAGCCCTATAAATAGTTCCGAGAGGCTTAAGCTCCACTCTCTGTAGTTTTCAGCCAATGGAGGCTGATTCAGGCAGAGCTCCTTCAGTACTGTAAATGCCAGCAGTCTAATGCACCCTTATGTCCTGCAGTTTTCATGCCCTCTGCTAATCCAAGTTTGGACTCGAAATACACCTCTGCCTGTTCCAGAAAAGCTGTAATTGAAAAAGATGAGAAAAAGAAAAGTGATATGACCTGCTAAGTGCATCGTGCGACAGGTAACAGCACGCTATCTGGCCTTGTGCTTCGACAACGCAGCAAATCAAGTTCATTTCTAGTCCAAGCGATGAGTCATGTAGAAGTTGGCCAGTCAGTTGGACGGTTAAGAACATGGCCAGCTGTGCCTCCTCCATTATGGCACCTGGCAGCCGCTGCGCCATGCCTCCGTCTGTTGGTAGCGCCAGGCTCCCTGTTCTCGCCCAGTGCCACGGGGTACAGACTGCACAGGCCTGAGAATCCTGGCCCGAGGCCCGTCTCTCTCCCCCCTCCCTGACGGTTCCCTTTATTATCTCATGGTATTCCTGTATTTGCCCTCTTCTCTTTAAAGGACTGCATTACTTCCACCTCCACAAACTTGTCAAAACCAATTTGCTCCCCTATTATCCCCTGAACTGATTTCGCAGTGACCTCCTCTCTCTCCCCCACTTGCTCACCCCTTTCTCCTCAACCCATTGCATCTCTCAACTGAAACCCCAACACGACCTGTGCTCCAACTAAACCGAACACCTCCCCCCTCAATTCACCCTTCCTGAGCTGGGCTTTACCTGCACAGCGCCCGTCTTCCTCCCTCACTATACTCCTTTTCTCTGGCTTTACTCTGCAGTCCTTTATCCTTCCAGTCCAAATCTGGAATACAAAACAAAGGAAGAGGAAAACAACAAATGCAGAGTCTGAGGAAACACGCTGAACCTCCATAAAGGCAAAAAGAACATAATATACTTGACAGTCTATGACGGAAGCGCAGCTCTGTCACCCCTTCATGGCCTCCGCTTCCGCCTCCCTTCAATTAGCGTCTCACTAGTGACAACATGGACGATCTTCATTAGGGGAGAATGCTCAATTATATCAGTTGATATTCGTTTCCAAAACTAATTATCCCAGTTGCATGGCATGGCTGACTGAGCCTGCCCCTGCCCCAGGGCGCAGCGGTTACTGATGTGACTTGGCTTTGGTTGGGAGTTTGGCTCCACTCCATCCGTGCCGTTTCTATTTGCTCTAAAGTGGCTAAATACATCCTCTACATGTAATTCTCATTTTTCAGCAGGTTTAGTCTGGCAAAAACACATAGGCGTATTAGCAGACTCTGACTGGTAGGTAATCACTTGCTGCTTTTGTAATCATTTTCATTCTTTTAAACACTAGCATTACTATGATTATCGACAAGTGCAAAACTACAAAAATACAAACTAACATAACAATTATATCCATGTTTCCTAAACTAACTGAAATAAAATACAAATGAGCACAAATTAATTTTATTTAGGTTTTTGATAGATGGTTTTAAAAAACTTTTAATTCAGTGCATTAACTTTGGAGCCCTAAAAACCTCAAATAAAAAAAAAACCTATTAAAAAAATTGAAATTGAAGGAAAAATTTCGACAGAAACTAAACTGTACAAAAACAAAATCTATTATAACCATGATGAGCACAATAAAACATTTTTGTCACTACCAAACTAACTTAAATAAATAATGACCACACGTTCATTTTAGTTTCATATACATGGTTTTCAAAAATTTTAACATTTACGGCCATAAACTATTCGAGCTCTAAAAAAATAAATAAACACATAAATAAATGTAACCTGTGACATCTAAAACTAAACTGTTAAAAAATAATAATACAAAATTTAAAAAAGAACAATCAAAACTGTAATAACTGTTGAACACAATGCTGAGCTGTTCACTTGACTATAGCGGACAGTGGGACTGTTATAATACTTAATTACAGTTAATTTACAGGATTTCTCTGCAGTACAACAGACTAAATCATATATAATCAGAGGGAAGTGCTAAAGCAGACTCACAGTTTGAAATATTCATGGGCACATTTACCAATACCATCAACATTCAGTGTGGCCCAGAGGGGGATGAGTAAAAAGAGCCTCTCATTTATGCTGAGTATTCATATTTGTTATTTTAAGGCAAACAAGCAATTTTTCTTTACTTGTTTATTTATGATTTTCTAAGAGCTTTCTGAATATACAGGTGAATACACGTGCAGGAATAAATGATGTCTCTTAAATATAGTTGCAGAGGAAATAAAAGTTTAATCAGCTCTCTTATTAAATCTCTGAAACACAGCAGAGATTGTGTCATCTTACATACGTCAGATGTACCAGCCTGCATAGAACACTAATCTGGAATAATTATCACGTGAGTAAAAGCATATAATTAAGTCTTTCAGAGGCACTGGTCCAAATCTTCAGTCAAAATGTTCTAGACTGAAAAAAACCTCTTCTGACAGGGAAGAAAGCAGTTAATTGTGGAAACCGAGTAGTCGCCTGCAGTGACAAATGATTAATCATGGTCTAAAGTGTGAAACAACATGTGAGAAAAAAACTCATTTAATTAGCTAGACTTCAATTTCACAGTAAACGAATCTATAGATTTCATGTTAGATAAAAAATAAAAAACTGCACAGGGGTGTTAAACGCATTGTAACACAGAACTAGATTTAAAAAATGTGTGAAATTCAGTGAAATCACATCCCTAAAACAGTACTCTTTGCAGATGGCTTATTTCTCAGGTGCAAAATTTCTTCTTAAATCAATTATAAATGAAATATGTTTTAGTCTCAAGTTTAAAGTTTATGACTTCGTGTCTCTTTTGTGTGCTCAGTTGCTAGCCATATAAGCTCCACAGAACAAACTATTAGGTTCATTTCAAAGTAGCTGAGGCCAGACTGATTATGCATAACTCTCCAATTCCTACTCTCCCTCCCTTTCCCAAACCCTGTTTCTGAACTTACCCCCTCTGCCCCTCTTCTATCAAGCCTCTGTGCCCTCCTCCTTCCCTGGTTCCAAAGCCCTGGGTCCGCTGTCCGGAGGTAGATCACTTTAATTCTGCTTCATGGATCTTTTTCAAAAAGGACCTGAGACCCGGAGACCCCAGAACCAGTGACCGCGGGCTGAACCCAGACCAGCCAGCCGGGCTCCACGCACTCGTAAACACAGCCATCATCTCACATGCTCCCTTTTCCACCCCACACTTTTGCTCCCTCCCAATCAGGCACAGAGAGTATTTGATTCGGCCTTCTAAAGTAAGTGCCCCCACTCAGTTTGTGGGATATATGAATATGACACACTTGACCCCATGCTGTTGTTCATTACCTATATGGTCAATACATGGAGGGAAGAGGAAAAGCTATCAAATAATGTCCCAAATTCTCTTTTTTCTGATTTCACACATGGCTTTCAACAGATTAGCTCAATGGGCTCTTTCTTCAAAACACAGAGTAGCCCTGCATATGGGTCAATGACATACTGTACAAAAGTGTAAACAATACAGAAAAGGAAAAATCTTTTAAAAACAGATGTGGCAAAAAATTTACTATTTGTATTCACATTGGCTTCTTATGGTTTTAAAAAGCTTTTATACCATTTGCAAGTATAAATTTAATTTCTCCAAAAATGTCATGTATTGTAAATGTAAATAAAATAATAGACCTTAAATGTGTACAATTAATCATTATTAAAAGTTTTTAAATACTTTTTTTTTTCAAAATAAAAAGTACTTTTTACAAATATCATGAATAGTTAATGCATAAGTATGATTTAGTTTTTTTCAGAAGTCTCAGCACAACCTGAACTAAATAAGACTCAGAAAAGCCAAATTATGAGATTTTAAATAACAAAAGTCCTGACATTTATTTAGAAATGCAAAACAAGTTTACTATAGAATATGTGTATTTAAGTCATTGTACGTGTGAATTGCATATTCTTAAGTACATGAATAGACAAAAATGAATGTTATGTCATTAAGCCACATGTTAGTTACACCTTGAACCAAAACTTTGTACTCTCCAATGGAGGAAAACGAAATGATGCCCAAATCCACATGAGATGGAGGAATGAGGTTATTCATCATCTTTTTAAAATTCTAGTAGTCTGCAAAAAGCAATTACGAGTACCTAACATGATATAGTTCATGTGTGGACCAAAATATAACATGCACCGTGTACTGGCAAGACTTTCTAGGAGATCAAAACGATCATCATCTGGTTTCCAGCATCCCAATAAATGACACGGCTTAAGGCTTTCCATAGTGAAAATGGGATTTACAGTAATAGTGTCCCTAGGTGGAAACGGATTAGACTTGAGCAGCTACCTAGCGATGATCAAATGAGCAATTTCTTCCTAGATGGTCACCATAGCAATGACCTTTATGCATGCCACAGATGATAAGACATTTTTTGGATATCGTTTTACCTATAAGCTCAAAAGTACCTCTCTGGTGTACTACGATAAAATTTTACATTTAAATGTTAACTGTTAGTCAATAGACATCAGAAAATCTGACGAACTTTTCATGGAGGAAAACTCCCATACTGCCATTTCAGGAGCCCTAAAAATGAGATCGCTGAATAACTGGAATATGCACACTTGATTTTACTCAGACTTCTCTAGCCTAGTGATCTTCAGCTTTACCCGCAGCACTATCAGGTCTTGTTGAAAGTGAGAATGAAATCTCCAAATAAAGCTGATGAGGACTGACACAAGCAAAGCAAAGCACCCAGTGAAACGGCCCTGGAGCATCACAGTTTGGGGTCATTCTTTATCCCCCTCTGGGGCAGCTCGTTCACACTATCACACCTGTCTGTCAAAAGAAAGACTCAGCCGAGGGAATGAGAGAAGAGAGAAGGTTTATCCAATGCAAAAGTGAGAGAAATAAAAGAAAAGCACTGTCGCAATGGAAATCACAACAGACAGAAAGGGCAAGGTTTAAATTACAGCTTAAATAACCTCATGTCCTGTTTTGACTTAATGACCAACAAGATTGTAAGGCTCTGAAATAAAACCTCCAAAAGAAAAATAGCCAAAGCTAGTGATCTGACAATAAAAAGTGTAACTAAGTGATAGATAGCCTACCATACCACTGTAATTAAAAAATACATCAGCCTAAATAGGCTAAATAAAATTAACTAAATTAAAATTACAAAATGATTCTGAAAGCTTCTTACACATTTTGAAGGACAGCCCATATTTACTACTAAATACGAAGAAATTGGGCTACAATAATAGTTAAGGAGAACAATGCTACTCTGGGAAAAATATTTGAGAAGCAAGTTTTATAAATGCATTTTGCTTACTTAAAATGAATTTTTGGCCACTGTTAATTGATGGATCAAGAAAAAATAAGCAAGGAGAGTTAATCATAAATAAACAAGACATAAACTCTCAAATTCTTTAAATAAATAAGCACAACACATGCCACGTGGACTCTTCACGCCGCCACACCCGTGACGATTAATAGCCTATTACTGGTAAACTTTAAGAAGGTTGTAGGAGGTTAAGCTCAAAAACTTTAGAAGTACAATGCATGTTCAAACAATTCGTCCGTAGAGGTGCCTGCCTTGGCCAGGTCAGGTGTTCAGGGTGAGCTGGAACTTGCTGAGCTCCGACAGCGTCCCTATCGACTAAAGCCTTGATTACTGTTGATTTGTTAATTTACAGCGACACCTTGTGTTGAGTAGAGGTAAAGCACTTGAGGACGTCGGTGGTAACACTTTATCCATCCATCAATTCTTTAAGGAAACACTTCATTTTGAATAGATTTTGAATAGAAAAAAAATCTGAAAATAAAAGACACATTTCACCTTCCTGGTAATGCTTAAATTAGCCTATATGTTCTCCAAAATAAGATCTGCAGACTGATCTAAAGATGTTCAATCGTTTTTATCACGATGCCAGGTAACATTATACTTTTCTCAGTAATTATAGGCTATATGTGTATTAGCAACAAATACTCTGATTACCCATTTGTCACGCTCACTGTTTCCTGACTAAATCCTAAATGAATGAATGAATGAATGAATGAAAACACCCATTGAACCATAAGGAAAAAGCAGTGTTTATTTACAATCAAGCACAAAAGCCAAACAAGCCAGAGAGTGTTATCTTCATGTTCATTTCCATGTATAGAGAGACATGAAAATTAAACTACACATTCATTTACAACATATTTGAAGCTCATCTTAAAACATCTCTTTTTTAATTATACCAAACTCTTTGTTCTTTACAACAAAATGGCTTTTAAATAGATAACTCACCAAAAAAATATAAATTCTGTCATCATTTACTTAACTCTAGGTACATAATTGGAGTTATCTAGAAAAATGTTCCAGCTGTTTTTTGCTTACAGTACAATGAAAACAGATGTTGACCATGGAACTATGTTCAAAAACTATGTTCAAAAAAAGCTTTATAACTTTTTCTGTGCTTTGGACTGACAGGAGGGTGAGTAAATGACGACAGGGGTTTCATTTTTAAGTGAACCATCCCCATAATAGAGTTCATTTAGATTCATTTGGCCTACAGAATAAAAGGCTTTTGGCTTTTTGAATTCCTAGAAAGTCTGAGCAATAATAAATACATTTGCTTTATGCAGAGTAGAAATGTGACAAAATCTGTGTATGTGAAGTTCTGTATGTATGTGTGTGTATGTGTGTGCGCGCTTTATTAACCTAATACGCATTGCATGCACAATCCCATGGCAGTACACTTGCTGACATTTGCAGTGTGGGATTTTAACAGTATGTATGTTAACAATCACAGAGTATACAGAGTTCCATCAAGTCCCACAATGGTAATGGTCTTTAATAGCCAGGTCAGTTTGTCTAGGGTAGCATTAGTTTGACAGCAGATGCCAGACAAATAACAGAAGGCCCAGGAGGAAACTGAAGCCTGTGCTGATTCTGGTGGCGTGTCCTGCCACATTGCAGTCATCGGAGTAGCAGCAGTGAACTTTGACCCCTGGAGCTCTGTAGCCCTGGCTGTTAGCCTGGCTGCAGAAGGATTTGTACGAGCACGACTTCATTACGCCACCTAAGACAAGAACAGTATGAGAGCATGATTACATATTAATGTGCCTTGATCCTCATAAGGAAGCTGTAGACCTCCTGCTATTTCTAAGCTGGAGCCAGACAGAGCAGTCTGTCTTCCTTAAACACCAACTTGATCCAGTGCCTCCCCTTAAAACACACACACACACACACAGTCGTTAATGATTTTTCTAAAGATTTATCCCTCTGTGATTTATCACCCACATCCAAGGAAATAAAAAAATGTTCTCGTTCAGTTTCCTCTCATCCATCCATGCAGGAAGATTAACTATTAACTATGTACCCATTAAACTTACTGCCATGTCCACGGACAACAGCACATGCATCTGAGTAGCTCGGACATGTTTTGGAGCCCTGGCGATTACAGTCTTCATCTGTAGAGCCCATGCAGGTGTAACACTTCAGTGCCTCACCTAAATAGAGACAAATTAGAGGCAAAAGTAATTCAACATTAAAAATCCTCAAAAAAGGCCTGAAGTGTAAGTACTGACCAATCAATATTTATTGCTTTTCGTGATTTTGTCTTGATTTCCAGTTAAAATAAAACATAATAATGAAGTTACTTGAGAATAAAATCCATTTATTAGTAGTAGTAGTAGTATCAATATGATGATGATGATGATAATACACTAATTTGTTTAATATTTTACTATTTCTTTCCTTTTTTTCCAACCAAGACATTTGAAGTATGTGTGTTCTTGTATTAAACAATTAACAATAAATTTAAAAACAACAATTTGTCAGTAATAATAAAGTAATAACGTAATAATAAAAAAAAATTTTACCACATAGATTTCTGTTATTTTAATGTTTTTAAACAAACACGAAGAAAAACAATAATTAAAAAAATATATCTCCACACAATTTATTTTTTTAACTTATTTTGCCTCTTTTTTGACCTTTTTGTCACAGATATTAAAGAGGATGCATAAATGATTAAATGAAAGGAAGGAAATATTCAGTGTCCAGATGAGAAGCATGGCTCAATGCAACGGCTCCAACAATCAAGTCAAATTTTACTTTGTCTCACCAATGACAATAATTGCAAACATCCAATGCATCTGACTAAACAGAGCTTGATGTATTTTATGCCATTTCATTTCTAGTGTGGAGACAGGAAAATGTCACTGTACTTCATAATGATACACATATAATGATGCACACTGTTTCTATTTCCCTGACGAAGCAGCTTTAAACAACAAATATGCTATCAACAAGAGATCATTAAAAAACAAATCTTAGAAGATCCTAAAAGATAATCTACAGATCTTGATCTTAACTTCACTGACGTTTTATCCCTTTTTTCACTTTAATTTAACAGACCCCAGGGAAGTCAACAGAAGTCACAGCAGAGAAACATGTCAGTGTTTTAAATGCCCAGCAGTACATTATGGTTAAGCCTTTTTTCATGTGCCTCTTTGCTATCATCTCCCAAAAAGTGCATTTTTTTTTTTTTTAACAAACATGCTTTGAAGTTCAATCCAACAAGATCAGACACATAAACTCAATGACTGTAACACCTTCAGAAAAAGACATTCCTTTTAAAAGTATCTGCTATGTGTGTCTTAGCACTGTTAGTTCACCCTAAAGACATCCTTCTGCTGCTTCTGAGTCACTCTCTTTGATAGCTAAACCTTCAGTTCACAGGATAGACTCAAAACGATTTTACAGGCAGGCTATTCAGGCTGTTTGAAACGAGGTAAACTTTTAAAGTATAGCACCAGCATGAAGGTCACATTCTTTTTCAAAGCATTTATCTAAAACGTCATACTTTAACTCCTAAAATGGACAATAAACTGTTACTTCCTGTCTATTGAGTTGGAGTTCCAACACTAATAACAAGAATTTTTTTTTTTAACAAATCATTAGAATGATTTCTAGATTAACATGTCACACTGAAGACTGTAAAAATGTAATATTTCAGAATGTTTAAGAGTAACATTTATATAAGAAATGTATTGAACACTCTGTTGAATTGTATACTCATCCATGATGTCACAAGTCACTAAAGGTATTATTCAACTATACACACACACACACACACACACACACACACACACACACACACACACACATACACATACACACACACATAAATATATGAATATTTGAAACAAATCACTGGTTTGGAATTAATGATGTTGTCTCCTTTATTCCCCACACCAAAAACCTTCTGACAGAGGTTAAAAATAAAGTTATGCATCATCTGCACACAACATATGTAACAAGAAAGAACAAGCAGCCTCCAGTTTCTCTATGCCTGACCTCAGCTGCCATTTGTCAACTATATCCAGACAGTTCTGTACTATAGTACAATCACACTTGATGTTAATTGGAAATATTTTAGCTGTCGTTTGTCAAATATATTTGAATAGTTTTGGACTGTAATAAATTAATTTAGCCCTCTAAAAGAAAAAGAAAATTGACCTGATCTTAGCTCCTTAGCTAAATTACCCCCATTTGCATTTAGAATTAGCTTCAATGTGTAATTAAATAAAACAACTGCTTTTTCTACACTTAATTAGCACTTGGTTCTCAAATTTCACAGCAGATGCTTTCACAGTAAGGTTTCACTGTTGAATTGTGTTTTACACCATTACTTTTTAATGCACTGCTGGTTTCTGAATGTACTCTTTTTTGGTCCAGCAATCTAATAAAATTAAGATTCCAGTCCTGCAAACTCTTTTAGCCCTCAATCTGTTTAAGGGATTGAATTGCACCAATTCTTTTCCGTTAGTCCTTTAACACCTTCCTCAAGGCCAACAAGATATTCTCAGTCATAAGGAGGACACCTCAAAAGGAGGAAACTGGAGAAACTAAATGAAATAAAACTGATGAAAATGAACAAAGAAAAAAGCCAAAATATCAGACTGAGAAGTCTTGAGTGAAATGCAAATCAAGACTTGTGAGTGTGGCACACATGCAGTAACTGAGAAGACAGGAGTGAAAAATCTTAAAAAGTAGAAAAAAGAAACAAGAAGAGAGAAGTACTCACTGTGAGCAGCGAGGAGGATGAGGCCCAGGCCCAGCAGCATGAAGAAATGGAGTGCTCTCATGTTGCCAGTAGTCTATGGCTGTCAGGTTAGCACAGTGAAAAGTAGGTTGTTTGCTCTTAAAACCCCTGAGCTTAAGCCCTGCTTTCGGAGAGCTAATACCCAACGGCAGGGAGGACACACAGATTACCAGCCTGTCCACTGAGGCCTGTGCTTCGGTCTTAAGATCTGAATGAATCCTCACCATCTCCACTAATCAGAGATGAGGGATCGGTTACTGTGCTCCACCCATACAGTGCTGCATGCTAGCCGGGGGTCTGATGCTCCCTACAGAGTTCATTCAACTAATGCCTCCATATACCGTATTAGTTTATCAGTGACCAAACTCACATCATTTCTCTTTGTGACACAGCAGAAAAGTGGACACAACCAATCAAACAGTTGATGCAAAGGCTATTTGAATAAGCGTAACCAAAACCAAACCTTTACTCCAAATTAATAAATAGATCAGCTTATAACTGTTACTTCCGTTTATCTCTTTTTCTTAGTTATTCTTCCCACATTAACTACTTATTTTTTATTATATTCCTAAATGTAATCTCATTTGTTTGCATTTTCAGTGATAAATTAATAAAATGGAAGATGTTTTATTATATATAATACAATTCTATTTTTATACATATAGTAAAACTGCTTTCATTTTATATACTGTATATTATAGTATATATTATAGTATTCAGTAAAGTGATTTAAAACATACGTAATATTGTTAGTATGTTTGCGACACCACCTATAAAATTAAGCAGTTTCTTTCTGTTCCAAAAACATTTCTGTTGTTTAATTTTTCCTCCTTCCACTATTTTTTCTTAAATTCTACTTTTACCATTTATTTGTTTATTTTGTTTCCTTATTTGAATATGTGCATGTGGTAAGGGTAACCAAAAATCAAACCTTTAATTCATATCAAATTAATTAAATAGATAAACTTCCAACATTGACTACATCCTATTTTTTATTTATATATACAATATTTAATAAAATGATATAATAAAATCGATTTTATTTATAATGAATTATATAGTATATTTATAATGTATATACATATATTTATAATGTATACAATCATGTTAATATGTTTGCGACATCACCTATAAAAATAATCTTTCCCTTTCTTAACATTTCTATTTATTTTTCTTTCATTCCAACATTTCTGATTCTTTTTTCATCCTATTTTTCTTAAATTCTACTTCAATTTTTTTTTTCTTTACTCACTCAGACAGTTTGGTTCTGTGCCAGCATGTAATTGGCACTAATATAGTCTGTCTGGCGTGATTTTAAGACCCATCTGTCATCTAACTAAAGCATCTTTTTATGCACATACGTAGGATCATGTCAGCAAGATTCATTGTTTGTTCATTAACAACATTATTGCTTTCTTAAAATGCCCTAGTGGGAGGCTAAAAGCATCTGCTAAATGAGTAAGTAAATGTGATTGTTGTCATTACATCAAACATCAAGCCTTTAGATTTTGCATATTGACTGTGTCTGTGATATGGGTCAGATAAACAGAAGCTGTATTGCCATCTTTTATTGCACTTTGTAAGCATGTCCTGTTTAGCTGACAGAGCTTCATTTGTCTGAAACATCAGCTATAGCAGGACTGAGACAAAACCATTCAGATTAAATTAGCTCAGAACCACTGACAGTGACACGTGGGTTCATTTATATATCAAAATAAATCCAAAAATAAAATCACACATCAGTGTTGCTAGAAGACAATGAAACAAATTAACAACAAGTATCTACAAAGATAAACAAGGAAGCAGATAAACTAACAGTATCAAAATCTGCAGTTATGTTCCTTTACTATTTTCAAATCATTTTCATATTTACAAAACCGTCAAGGCCTACAACATGCATTTTTTTTAGGATAATGAATACCACTTTGTGACAACTGAATGATTAATTCATCTGTTTTATAGTATACATATTCTCTCTGGTCATTTCTGTTTTCAAGTTAAGAAGAGGGAACCACAGGAATCAGATTAACAGTCGGCTCCATCAGTGGTTGTCATGGCAACAGCACTCAACCTCAGACTCACTACAAACACATACTCTCTGCGTGCGTGTGTGCGCTATACAGACTCTTAAAAAAGTCTCTACTGATGGGGAGTACTTTCACAAGACCCTCAACATAGGTAAGGTGGTGTACATTAACACAATGAAGAGAAAATAATTACAGCCAGAAACTAGTATGTTCTCCCAGTCCTCGAGACTCCAGTTTATGTCAAGACGTCAGTAGTGTGAGAGCCTTTTGTTTGGTTAGTTCATTGTTCTGTCCATTAGCAAGAGGAAAAAACAATACCAAACAAGTTAACCTTGTTCCTCCATCTTTACACTCTTGTCCAGTTATTGTTCTTTTGTCCCTTTGTGGTACGAACAGAACTCTGTCGAATGGACGGCTAGCTCTTTCCCATCTTGGCAATCAGTTCATCACAAATTTTAGTCAGTTCCTCGATCTCTTTGTTCTATAAACAGAATCCAAAAAATCATGTTAACCTCTGAATGTTGGTCATTTTATTTTATTTTTTGAAAGATGTCTCTTACAATATGTTGATCAAAAATACTGTAAAATTGTGAAATATTTTAATTTTTTAAAAAATCAGCTTTCTATACTAATATATTTTAAAATGTAATTTATTCCTGAGATGGCAAAGCTAAATTTTCAGCAGGCATTACTCCAGTCTTCAGTGGCACATGATCCTTCAGAAATCATTTTATTATGAAATATTTTTACTATTATATGTGTTACACTGTTTAATATTTTTGTGGAAATACTTTTTTCAGGATGTTTAAAGAAATTGTTTTTTTTTTTGTTTTTTTTTACAGTCTGTGTTGATATATATATATATATATACACACACTGTGTGTATATATAATGTGTATATACACACACACACACACACACACACACACACACATAGATTTAGAATTGCCATCATAAGAATAAGTTAAAAGTATAAAATATATTTTAAATTCTAATTTAAAACATTTTAATTCAGAAAATCAATATAAAATTATAATATTACTGTTTTTTAATGTAGTTTACTTCAAATAAATAAATGATCATATAAATGGAGCCTTGTTAAGCATAAGAGACTTCTTTCAACAACATTTACAAAACTGTAATTATTCCGTAACTTTCACCGGTAGTATATACAGCCATAAATAACAACATATATTTAATTAAATAAAATAATTGTTTGCTGTACTTAAAAACTGAGTGTTTTAACAACAACAAAATGACTTTAACAGATGAGCATGTGGATTTGCAAGTATGAGCAAACCTTTTGTTCCAGTGTGCGCTCCAGTGAGTCCACCTTCATCTGTTCTTTCCTCAGACTGGCCTGATACGCTGCCTGCTCCTGCTTGGCTTTGGCTCTCACATGAGCGATTTCAGCATTCGCCCTACGGATGCAACATGGTCAGAGTCATTCCATCATTTCATATTTCTAAGGACTCTCGCACAGTGCAAGTCTAACCCTTAATTAGGCAAACAGTTGTTGTTCCAGGCAACAGAAGCCTTGTACAAAGCAAAGCATATTAAAACATATGCATGTGAAAGATCTGTACTAACTTATCCAGTTTCTCCTCAGCATGGATCTTCAAGGCATGGTAGCGCTGCTCCTCCTTACGGACACGAGACAAGTACTCCTGCGCACATTTCTTCAGCACATCCTCATTCTGAAGGGGAAAAAAAGGAATTGAAGTGAGTAAATGACCCTTTCTGCTTAAGCATAAGCTATTAGATAATGTTAACCAACAGCCTAACAGTTATTGTTGTAAGTTTGCATTTGTTTGGCTCCATTTTTGTCCGTAACGCCCACAATCAACAACAATCAAGTCTCGACCTACATTTTTCTCATTGAATATTCCATTTATCTCAGAATTACATCAAATTACTGATCTGCAAATGGAAATTCACAATGATTTCAACCTTTATCAATCTCAGTGTAAAGTGCCTCACCTTCCGAAAACCTTCCAAAACATCTTTCATCTTTTCATAGCGACGGAACAAGTCAGCAAGAGATTTCTCCACAGAGTTGAGATCAGCCAAAGCCTGGTCCTTCTCTAGGATCAACTGCTGGATAGTGTGATGAGACAGAGTCTTCTCTCTCTGTTCACCCTCTGAGACACACACAAAAACATAAACGCATTAAGTTCACATTACACTAGATATACAATACACAACACACAATACAATCAAATTGATGTGCAAATTTTCAATTGGATGCAGCAGAAGTTGATTTTATGCTCCTCTGGGTACTTCAGAAATGAAATTATACTTTACACCACTATGTCTAAATCGTTGATAATGACAAATGAAAATGCAGTTTTCGACGCTGCATCTCCATGATGCATGCAGACAACACACACACACACACACACACACACACACACACACACACACACACACACACACACAAAGATGGCCAAACCACGGAGACATGGTGAGATGAGAAGACCGTTGAAAGACTTACTCAGCACCTCTTAATTCGTTTTAGGGAAACGTTATACAAAAGATTTATAGTCACAAATTTTATTTAATTGTAACAAATCTGCTGAATGAATAATTTTAATGAACTGGTTTAAAAAAAAAAAAAAAACTGATTCACTGATTCAACTGAATCATCAACCAGTGTGGATCTCCCTTCCCTACCTTTATATAAATACTACTACATGTTTTCTAATCAATTATATAAGTTTTATTCTAGTTTTATTACTTTAGTTTAAATGTACACTGCCGGTTAAAAAGTTTTTTTTAAAGAAACCAATACTTTTATTCAGCAAGGATCTACTAAATTGTCAAAAGAGTTCTATTTCAAATAAATTCTGTCCTTTTGAAATTTGTATTCATCAAACAATCTTGGGAGAAAAAATGTATCATGGTTTCCACAAAAAATATTACGCTATTTTCAACAGTGATAATTAAAAAGAAATTTTACTGTTGTAGCTACTTTTTTCTAGCTTAATTGTACTTAATTGTATTTAGGCAACCTTACATTATGATGAGCTTATCTGGAAAGTTACAGTATCAAAGTAGTTTCCTGAACACTTATGAGCTGGTAATGGAAGATGTTTGAGAAATGGTCTATAAAAAGACCAGCAGAGCAAAACCAAATGAGACTAAAATGAGAGATAGACCATATCAGATTATAGTAAGAGAAAACTCTGCCTGTCTGTCACTAACAGATGTGGTGGATGCAACACAAACAAAGAAAATAAAGAGTTGCTGTTACTTACCAGGCATGCCTGAGTGATTTATCAAATATTTATGGGGGACGGAAGGAGCAAAACAGAAAAAAGGGACGGCATTAAGTCAAGCCAGCAGGGTGGGACATGTGAGAGAGAAAAGCGTGTCAGGAACATAGACACATTTTTAAATTAATGAAAGTGTCATAGAATAAAAAATGACGTAGGTGGTGAGAGCCAGAAAAGTGGACAAGAAAATGAACCATGGAAAAAGAAATTATAAGCAAAGACACAAAATGAAGTGAAAATAAATGACCGCCAGCTGGGAAGCGGAATATCAAGGATGGTATTTTATCATGAAGAATATAAAAAGGGAATGAAAAAAGTTTTTTTTTGTACAAAGAGAGAAAAGCATGTCAAGGTTAAACCAGACACAGTATAACAATCTGAAAATGTAAGAACACACACAGCCTACAGTATTTACATGGACGTAAATACTGGACAGGCAAAGAAATCAGATTAATCTGTCAGTGGGTGAGGCCTGGTAAGGGACATGTTTTGAGTAGAAACATGTTTATGTTTTTTGAGGTCAAGTCAAGTGGAATATAAAAGGAGACATGAAGGCTTGTGCTTGTAACTGACCGGTGTTTGGGTCCAGAGGCACGAAAGATTTGTCTGCAAATTAAATGAGAAAGTAACAAAAACTTATTGCATATGTGTGTTGGTGTGGCTTGACTGGGTAAGGGTTGTGCCTGTTCATTTACAGCAGTGTAGCAGAAGAACAGAACAGATAAACAGAACCAAAAGTGCCTGACAGTATTCACAAAACACAAAGACTGAAAATCCCCAGGAGAAGATGAAATCGTATTTAGCAATCAAGACTCACCAATCATCTCTGCGATAGTCTTCTCATACTCCATAACTATCCTCCTGTAAAGAATAAACAAAAATCAAGTTACTATTCAAATAAGGTGCATATATACTGCAAGATATGATCAGATCAGATCTTTTTAAGCACACTGATCAAAGGTGACAGTAAAGACTTTTACATTGTTACAAAAAATCTACTTCAAATGAATGCAGTTCTGTTGAACTTTCTATTAATCAAAGAATCATGGGGAGAAAAATGTAATTCTTTTCACAAAAAAAAAAAATCAGTGCAAGTGTTTCAACACTGATAATTCCTGAAAATTTAGCTTTGCTATCACAGGAATAAAATGCATTTTAAATTGTAATATTTGACAATTTACTGTTTTACAGTATTTTCATCAAATAAATGAAGTTTGCTAAGCATAAGAGACTTATGCTCAAAACATTTAAAAAACAATGTCCTAGAGTGCATTCACACCTGTATTGATTTCAGATGATCCGATCACAAGTGATAAGCATTGAATACAGGTGTAAGCAGGGTCCAAAATGTTTTGTGATCTGATCACTGGAACCACATACTGTGGTAGTTGAATAGAAAATACGGATGGGCTTCATCTCTAAAATAAGTAATCAGGTTGTTTGTCAGATCATTCCTTTGTTTTATTATTTCCTTTTTTTTTTTTTTTTTTTTTTTGATTTACCAACATGCAGTAACACACTGATGTAGCAAGTGATGCACGTACTCACAAAGTCAGAGACCCTCCCTTCAAAATCCAATCACAAGTGATCACAGTTGGCGCATTTGACACACGTTACTGCTAGCTACAGTATGTATCTTGGCTGACCATTTGTGATCGGATCACCACAGACAGATCTTAATACCAGGTGTAAACAGGATTTAGACCCGCATTTGAAAGTGTCCCAAATTGGAAGCCAAACAATCCAAGTTAGAGTTTTTATCTGTTTGCACGCATGCAGCAAGATCTGCTCTGTGCCAGATGTCAGGACTGGTTGATAATGCATATGCAAACTAATAGAACAGTGGATTCTGAGGTGACAATGACAATGAAATTCTGAATAAGGTTGATTACATGAAAGGTCAGGAAACTGGCATTTGTTATGTCGTGTTTGACTACAAGAGTTTGGCTGGCAGAAAGACGTGCTTGGAGAAAAGCAGGTTGCCGGCACAGTAAGCGGATGGATTAGCTATGTCTTCCTTAGCCTCTTAGGCCTTCCTTATCTTGAGCCCAATCAGGCTAATGAACTAAGCCCCATTCTTATCCACACTAACAAGGCCCAGTCCAGCTGGCTGTAATCCCCAACCCTTCCCGATTACCTTGTTCACTTTGCCCCTTGAATACAAAAGCTTTAAAACATGTCCTGTTCAATCAACTGTCTTCTGAATTAGACAATATTTTTATTAAAAGTACAGTGAGATGAGAAATACTTCAAAAATGCTAAACACGAACTAACACAACTGTCACCTGATTTGAACCCTTAGTTAGGAGATTGTAAAGCAGAAACTAATATAAAACACCTTAAAAT
The DNA here is from genome assembly GCA_039654775.1 of Spinibarbus caldwelli. Classification (NCBI taxonomy): domain Eukaryota; kingdom Metazoa; phylum Chordata; class Actinopteri; order Cypriniformes; family Cyprinidae; genus Spinibarbus; species Spinibarbus caldwelli. The sequence goes on from CM077242.1 coordinate 14,161,565, forward strand.
GGCATTTAATTGCGACAAGATAGTTCCATGTGTTTCCCAGATCGATGAAAACAAATTTACACAATCTTTCATCTATTCCCTCTCTTTTCCTGCCCCCAACTGGCACATCTGACATGTTAAGGCCCTCTTTAATTGGCTTTCTGCTTACGCTCGACTTCAAAAAACAAAACGTAGGAAAGAGATAAACAGATTGAGAGGTGGACTGAGGTTGATGCATGGAGCTGTAAGCAGAGCCTTTCTGGTTGAATGCACAGGGATTTGTCAGGTGTGTCATATCAGCTAAGGAACATTTGCAGTGAATGAACGTTTCTGACAGTTTTATTGATTTGAAGTTTATAGAGAGGATATTAAGTGATGGAAAAAGTGGGGAGAAACGGGGTCGGCAAATGACGCAAGCTTCACTCGTCATAGCTTACAAGGGCACAGGAATTTCTGTCCTTTGAGAACACCCACCTCATCTCCTCCACTTCCCGTCTACTCTCTTCATATTTTCTCTTCCACTCCATGGTTTCTTTCTCTTTCACAACAATCTGAAATAAGAAGAGCGTTACTTCACACACTTTACACCCTGGAAATTGTGAAACCAGTGTCATTCTGGGTTAACGCAAACCTGGGATCTCCTTTGCCATGTTTCACACTGTAAAAATTCGTAGTATTTTCATATTTATGAGGGCAATATTATAATATTTTAAAAAAGGCATGAAACATTTTTCAAATAATCAGTGGAAATGTAACCACATAAACTGGCTGTGATTGTCTTAAAGTAGCGATGAAATGGAAGTAGCGACAGATCTTTTCTTGTGATGTACATCTGAGCAAAACAGTTTATCGAAAAAGATACAATTTAAAGCATAGACTCGGTTCTATCCATCGGTTGTTTGGAATTGAGATGTGGGCGTTGCAATCAAAAATGAGTGCGAGCTTGCAGTCAGTCGTAAGGAAGGGGAGGGGTTTAAGCAGACCAAATCATTGGAGAAGTCTTTCGTCCCATTAAAAAACTGAAATATGAGAAATTGAGTAATCTCGTTTCATGTTGACTTTAAATCTTCTGAAATACAGAAGAAAAATAACTCTCTCTCATCACTCCAGTATATCAACATATTGAACTTCCCTCCGATGCTGAAACTGAACACAGCATGGGAGAGTTTCTAATACTGTCTAATACAGTTTGTGAAAATTTAATGTGTACATTGAGGCCGTTTATGATTGGTTGTCATTTTGCAGGGTTTCAGAACCCAGAATTAAAAGTGGTGTTAACCAGCCCTTAAAAATTAAATATTACCTAACCCAGGGATTTAACCACTTTATTTACATTTACCGATTTACCTTAAGTTAAATTTTCATCAAATGTGAAATGACAAGACTAAGGTTTTTTGATACAGGTTTTTTGATACAGGTTTTTTTTTTTTTTTTATTGTGGTGTGGCATCATGCAATGGGTGAGTATATACCTCTTCTCGGGCAATGCCAAGAGAGCGGTCCATGTCACGTGGCAGATGAGGGCTTTCCTCTTCAATGTATCCTGTTCGTGAATAGAGGGAGCTCTTTGAAACCCCGCTGTCCCCCGGTGAGGCCGTTTCTCTCTGCTGCAGAGGAGAGAGTTGTGGAGAAACCATGAAAAACCTATTTATTTGTCTAGAACAACATTCACTTTATACATTTTGGAGGGAGGCAGCACATCATCTACAGGTTCTACTCAGCAAAGCCATAATGCCATGGAGCGCAGGCTCTTAGTTTGGGTTCAAAAGCCTCCAGCAGATTGCGACTGGCCCGCTGGAATGTTATGACTGACAATCTCCAATGTGAGATGGATGTGAAAAGCTGTTTGTCATGAAAGGTTTGCGTCTGTGACCGGATCAGAGAGGGAATGCTGTGTCAGATGAGGACTGTAGGAGTACAGGTTGAACCTTATGTTAGTTTTCAGAGATTAAATAATGTGCAGAGTTGATCTATTTTGCATGAAAACAGACTGTATCCTAAAATACCCTTAATGCAACCAGCGACAACAAACGACCGTAAAAGACCATACAAAACACACTATCCGCATACGTCCTACAGGAAAAGACAGATATGTTTTATGAATATCTGCTTCAAAGGCACAAACAAAAGCACAAATGTACTGTCAGTAAATGTACTGTAATTTAATAACTAACTTCTGAATATTCACATGTACCATTTTCAAAAGCAATTGTTTTCATAAGGCCTCTTTATAGCCACTGATGGGGTGTAGTTACTGAATAATCATCATGTTTAGCCCTTAAACCCACTTGCTGATTAAAGCTGATTAATTCTTCCTAACAGAGCTGGCTTAGGAGATTAATTGAGTTTGACTCTTATACAAGGTAGTGGGCCATGTGTTAGGGTACAAATACAGAACGCCCACCAAATGTTTGGTCTGCAAAGAGAATTTATGCCTAATACCATTTACTGCATTATTGGAATGCACTCAGATCATGGACGAGGCACATAGACATATGGGAGGTACAAACTGAGCTTAAAACCTAATACAAAATGTTGAAATGTCTATCATATTTAGAGTTGGAGTGTTGATCTCAGATCTCCTATGACCACATATGATACATTAAACATGGTCTAGATCTGAGTCTTGGCACTCACTGCATAACTTAATATAGAAACTCCCTGAATGCCCAATTCAGCCCAAAAGAACATTATGTTTGTCATCACCAATCATAAACACAGTCAATAGAGGGGGAGAAATGAGGCAGAGGAATGACTCTAAATGCTAATGAGAAAAAAAAAGCTTAAAAAATGAATATTAACAAGACAGAGTTCAGTACAGCATGGGATTGTGATGTATTCCTGTTATCTTCAGAGCAGCTGTGCATGTATTTCCATGAATGATAAATTACTGCTAATGAAAAGGTCAAATAAAGAACACGTCATGGAGAATGTGCTGAGGCAGCATGTGAAATGTGTCTGTGAGACTATTTCAGGAAGAGCGTTATCTAATAATGTATGTTAAAATATTGAATATTTTAAGAAGATCATCAATTCAGGGTAGTCATCACTGAACCTCATTACTCCACTATATAATACAGTGTCACTCTTTTTATATATGAAAGCACTCCATAATCCTAAAATGTATCAGCACTATTCCAGAAATACTAGATACATTAAAAATCAACTCTATTTTGGAAATGAAGTCTAGAGGTTATTCAGGGGCAGAAACAATACCTGTGGAATACGGGACGTCCTGCAACAGAGTTTGCTATCTGTCTGTGTGGATTTTCCTGCAGTTTTCTACAAAAATAACCACACTAGTTTTGACAGAGTGAGACAAAACCTATTACTTTAAAAAAAAAAGTTATGAGATCTATAAAATGTTATGTGGATAGTCATATTAAATGTGTCTGAAAAATGGGTTAGAGTTGATGTGTTTTTAATATGTATGGGAATGTCCTTTAAAGAGTTTAGATTCTAATTTGAGGTTACATTTTGTTGTCAAAAGTCTTATGCTAAATAAGGATGAATTTATTTGATTAAAAAAAACAGTACAACAGTATTGCTGTGAGTGTGAAATATTATTACAATTACTGTTTTCTATTTTAATATATTTAAAAATGTAATTTATTCCTGAGCTCGCAAAAGTGAATTTTCAGTATTCAGCGTCACTTAATCGCTTCTATATGCTGATTTGAAGCACAAGCAACATTTATCATTATTTGTTATATATTTATTATGTCTTATTAATGCTGAAAACAGTTGTGTTGCTTAAAAACCATGATACATTATTTTTTCAAGATTCTTTGACAAAAAACAGCATTTATTAGAAATAGAAATGTTCTGCAACAATGCGAAAGTCTTAGTCATTTTTAATCAATTTAATGCATTTTTGCTGAAATTTATTTATTAGTAGTAAAAATTATTTAAATTTTACTGAACCCAAACTTTTTAAGGTAGAGTATATATATATATATATATATATATATATATATATATATATATATATATATATATATATAATGTTTCAATATTTCGAATAGAAAAAGGACAATTAATAATTAAGATTTTTTTTTCTTGCAGTGAACAGAAAGGACAAGAGAAGGATGAGATGTTTCTTGTTTGTAGACCTAGTTTTCTGACTAATGGTGGTTTAGTCTAAAGGTGGTACAGGGACAGAGGGATTAGAATATATGGACTAGACCTAGTTAGACTTTAGAGGGAACGTTTTCTGTCCTTCTTACTTTAGCCATGCGAGAACCGTTGAGATTCCAGCGGCGTGGGCTGGGCTTCTTGAGGCGAGACTGTGAAGCGTGCAAGACAACATGATGAGAATGGAGCGGCAAGAATATGAGGTATGTTAGAGAGGTTGTAGTACGTGTGCATGTTTGTGTATACGAGATTAGTCTGTTCATTCCATTTCCTGTACAAATGCTGAGACAGAGGTGACGGTCACTCATCCAACATGACTGAAAGCAGATCTGAGCTAAGCTTCATGTGAAGCCACGCCAGCAGCCTCAAACCAGGCATACAGATGGCCTGTATACCCACTGTATTCAAATGAGTTAGTGTAAATTAGTAACAAATCGAAACCAGGAACTAGCATGAATGTGACGAGGAATTCAGCTATAAACATTCTGTTTAGGATAAGCATATAAATTATGAAATCTGCAAACCATTCATATTTGATGTAATAATATATTCTATATACAGCGTAAGTTTCCAAGTCACATTGACCTTTGTTTCTATTGATCTCCTGTCCAAGCAAACATGCAGGATTGTCACAAAGCCCTGGGAAAAACACACCTCTTTTGCTCAAGAGGGTGTTGGATTGGGAAAAAAGGAGCACCAATCGGGGGACAGGAGCCAGGTTAAAGAACCAGGGGTGAGATGTCACGTCCACAGTATGGTGAGGTAGTTTATGGGTGGGTATTCACACTCATACCCAAGGGTGCAGTCAGGGGGCTCGGTTCAGAAGGGGGTATCACACACACACACACACACACACACTCGTGCTTGGACACACACACACACACATTCACACAGGTTCGGGCTGGCTCAGCGCAGTACCTGAGGGGACACAGTGGACAAAGTGGGGCTCTGAGAGATGTTTTTGGCTACCTGTAGAGCCTCTATCCTCAGGGCTGCGAGCACCAGCTCCTCCTGGGCCACAAGGGAGGGTTGAGGGGAGGAAAGGGGGAGTGACCCATGAAGTGGGGATGGGGTAAGGAGGAAAAGAGGGGTTAGAGTTGTACCGGCCTCACGCAAATACTAAACCTGAGGGGGGAAAAAAAACTTACATATACTGTACACACACAAACAGACACTCATACGCATTTTACTGTGAACGTTGTGTATGCGGTGAGATCCACTGATCCTTTCTAGGAGTTTTATTACTTCTTGGTATTTTTTAAAGGAATAAATCAGCCAAAATGAAAATTCTGTCTTTCATTGGAACACAAATGGAGATATTTATCAGAATATCTGAAGAGATGCCTTGTAATAACAGTGAATGGGGACCAGCGGCTGCCAAGCTCCAAAAAAAGCATCATAACAGCAACATAAAAGCTGTCAAAGTGACTTATCAAACTTTAGAAGTCTTCAGAGGGCTTGAAACTATACATTTAAAAAATCTGTAGTCATTAAGGTTTTTTACATGTTTTTGAAAGAAGTCTATTGTGCATTCCAAAGCTGCATTTATTTGATCGCAAATACAGTAAAAACAGTTACTGTATATTGTGAAATATTATTACAATTTAAAGTAACTTTTTTATTTTAATATATTTATCTTTTTATTTCATTTATTCCTCTGATGGCTTGTGGATGTGACATGACCCTTCAAGAAACTTATTATTATCAATTTTGAAAACATGGAAATCATGATCTTTTAGGATTCTTTGATGGATAGAAAGTTTAAAAAAAACAGCATTTATTAAAAACTAAATTTGTAACAATGTAAAAGTCAATCACTTTTGATTAATTTATTGCATCATACTGACCGCAAACTTTTGGATGGTAGTATAATTTGATAGTTCTTTTTACTAATTTCAGAGCTTGCCAGCCCCAGTTACTATTTACTTCTAGGAACTGGGGCTTGTAGGGAACTTAAGGATGAATAAATATGACAGAATTTTAATTTTTGGTTGAACTATTCCTTTAAAAACAAAAAATGAGAGACAAAACAAAGCAGACAAGGTACATGAAAGACTGGAGGAACAAACAAACACACAGCGAACCACAGCTGAGTGAAGACACGCACTCTCACTCACACACACTGCTGCAAAGGTCCAGGGAAGAAAGGATAGTTGGCTGGTAGGCTTCTCTCTACACACCTGCAGTTTTTGAGCGAAGGCAGTGGGGTTGGTCTCTGCCAGATCAGGCTCCAGGTAGCTGAGAGGGGCAGGTGAATCAGACAGTCTGTCTAAGAGGGGTAGATCTGAGGGATCCATGGGGCCCTGGATGGGGGACTGCGATGTGACCGAGAGCAGAAGAGGGACAAGAGCAAGAGGAGTAGGAGGTGTCTGGGTGTCAGTGAGGCAGGGCAAGCTTGTATTTAGCCTAGTGCAACATAACACTTCTATGATGGGTTTACGAAGCTTATGAATAAACATTCTGCGGTACTGATTCTGGTGGGGAGACCCTAAGTAAGCTGCATGCCTAGCAAAATAATTGTCTTAAAGGGAGAGTTCACTCAAAAATAAAAAACTGTCATTATTTACTATCGTTATTATTGAAAAATAGACAGTTATATAGAAAAAAGGAGTGTACACTGGTCAAAATGACTCCTTTTGTGTTAAATTGAAAAAAAAATACAGCATACGTTTTTGAAGTAACATGGGGATGAGTAAATAATGACAGAATTTATTTATTTATTTATTTAGGATGCACTGTCCCTTTAAGACTGAAAACAAAAATGTGTAGCATTGTAAATGTATCAGATCAGATAAGCTGTGCAATCATTAGTAACAAAATAAAAAATAACCCCATCTTACACATTTGTCGTGTTTTCTTGTATTTTGACTGTATGAGCTCCATATTATCTGAGCTAATGAAATAAACACACTCTTAAAGGTGCTGATTCTTTTGGTGTTTGACCGGTTTGCACTTACCGCTCCATCTCTCTCATTGCTCTGCGTTCGACTCTGAGACTGACTGTCCCTCTTTCTGCTTTTCTCTGAGGCCATGGAGTCATGAGCACCACGTGGTGGCAGCACAGGTGATTTCCCCTGTGAGATCTGAGCCTCCATCTCCTCAAAGCTCCTGTGAAGAATCAGACCAACACAATTCAACACATAGAATACACTGCCAAAGTAAATAATTTTTAACCCCCGAGAATCAAGTTTTATAGCTTTCATTTTAAGCGAGTCAGTCTATATGATACCTTCTCAGAAAAAAGGTGCAATGCTGTCACTGGGATGGTAACCTAATGTACAAAAGCTAAAAGGCACATCTTTGTACCTTACACCTCTAAATGATTCATGTTAGTACCTTAAAGGCACATATTTATAATTTAAAATTACATATTAGTAGCTTTTGAATGGGCACCGCCCCAGTGACAGTTTTGTACCTTTTTTCTGAGTGTGGTGTACTCCTAAAAGTTGACAAAATCCACCTTTAGCAAATATATTCCTTGTAAATAATCTTCATGGTTTTACAGTTGCTCAATAGCCGACTAAATGGCAATGACTTTTTGTCGACGTAATGGTGCAATTATGTTATCTAGCACCAGATGTCAACTGAGACAGACAGACATTCTATTTGAATAGGAAATATTTCCACACAGACTACTAGTACTCTTAAGTAATTTCATTGCATTTTTAAGCAATATATGATGATAATAATATACAATATTTATTAGTGCTGGGCAACGATTACTTTTTTTTTCTTTCTTTTTTTAATCGCGATTAATTGCATGATATTTCTGCGATTAATCGTGATTAATTACATTGTTATGCACAAAATTCAATAATGAATTCAAAAGTAGTGTATTGGGCACTTTTTTCATTTAAAAGTACAAAAGTGCAATAACATTTGGTTTGCAAACACTTTAAACAAATAAGTTGCTTTTTTTACAGCAGTATACCTTTTAAATAGTAGCAGTTAAAATATTTCTTGTAAATCTCAATTCAAACATTAATGTAATCAAATTAAATATAAAACCAAAGCTATTGGCCACTGCCAGGGCATTAACATTTTTATAGAAAATATTTTATAGTTTGTTATAGAAAAACAAGTTATGCTCAGAGTCCAGAGCCTCGATCATAACATTATAACGTGCACCTTCCGAGTAGAGACCTGCACTGCACCTGCACCCGCGGGACCCAACGCAGCAGAGTGTGGCACAGGTATACACTTGATGGGCGAGTGCGGGTGCAGGCGGGTAGACACTTGTGTGTGCAGGATGTGGGAGAATTACCATGCCAGAGCACGGAACTTCTGATACCTGCAGCATGATTGCGTTAACATTTCTTAGCGGCAAAAGTGATAGATCTGTAAAGCAATATATTGTGAGAGAGCTGTGTGTTACCACGTCCCAAATGACTCAAAATAATAAAAATCACAAAGTTAACAAAACGATGCACTCCACTGTGCTGAGCGAGAGGCTTCTCTGCTGTCTTCACGTGCTATTGGAAACTTCCTATTTCCCACGTATGAAGTCGTGATTACGAGCATGTTGCATTCTTTTCTGTTTAAAAATAAGAGTGAACAATGGTTTGTGAATGTTGATGCTTAGCCTAAATAATTTTATCGGGAGCATCCATATGAGCGAGCCTGCAGTCTTAGGCCCACCCAGAAACTGGAAACTGACAATGAATTTAATTTTCTACCTATTAGATTGTGTTTTATTAACGTCTACACCTACCCCAACCCTAAACCTACCCCTTACAATAATGCAAAAATAGTAATTGTTGTTGTACAGTGTGACAAAAATTACGCTGTACTGATGTGCGCATGCCCAGTAGTGCATTTCCGGTCTGATACGTATCCATTCTAGCCTTTGCCCCCAGAATGCTCTCATTGGTTGAGATGCGTGATGACACCCATCCCAAGCCACTACCGATCAACATCCCACCCTTCCTGTGACCTGTGGTTTGTCTGTATGTGAATTCTGAGCCAGTGAGCAACGGGCTTTCAAAATAATAATAAAAACTGCGTTAATGCGTGATAAAATAAATGTCGGCGTTAATTAATTAATGTGTTAACACCATAATAACTTGCCCAGCCCTAATATTTAAAGGGGGGGAAATAATTATTTGATCCCCTGCTGATTTTGTACGTTTGCCCACTGACAAAGAAATGATCAGTCTATAATTTTAATGGTAGTAATTTTATTTAAATGGTAATTTTATTTGAACAGTGAGAGACAGAATAACAACAAAAAAATCCAGAAAAACGCATTTCAAAAAAGTTATAAATTGATTTGCATTTTAATGAGCGAAATAAGTATTTGACCCCTTCGCAAAAATGACTTAGTACTTGGTGGTAAAACCCTTGTTGGCAATCACAGAGGTCAGACGTTTCTTGTAGTCGGCCACCAGGTTTGCACACATCTCAGGAGGGATTTTGTCCCACTCCTCTTTGCAGATCCTCTCCAAGTCATTAAGGTTTCGAGGCTGACGTTTGGCAACTCGAACCTTCAGTTCCCTCCACAGATTTTCTATGGGATTAAGGTCTGGAGACTGGCTAAACCACTCCAGGACCTTAATGTGCTTCTTCTTGAGACATTCCTTTGTTGCCTTGGCCATGTGTTTTGGGTCATTGTCATGCTGGAATACCCATCCACGACCCATTTTCAATGCCCTGGCTGGCTTCAGTGCCCAGACCCTGACGGTACATGGCCCCGTCCATCGTCCCTTTGATGCGGTGCAGTTGTGGTCCTCTTAGCAGAAAAACACCCCCAAAGCATAATGTTTCCACCTCCATGTTTGACAGTGGGAATGGTGTTCTTGGGGTCATAGGCAGCATTCCTCCTCCTCCAAACACGGACGAGTTGAGCTGATGCCAAAGAGCTCGATTTTGGTCTTATCTGACCACAACACTTTCACCCAGTTCTCCTCTGAATCATTGGCAAACTTCAGACGGGCCTGTACATGTGCTTTCTTGAGCAGGGGGACCTTGCGGGCGCTGCAGGATTTCAGTCCTTCATGGCGTAGTGTGTTACCAATTGTTTTCTTGGTGACTATGGTCCCAGCTGCCTTGAGATCATTGACAAGATCCTCCCGTGTAGTTCTGGGCTGATTCCTCACCGTTCTCACGATCATTGAAACTCCACGAGGTGAGATCTTGCATGGAGCCCCAGACCGAGGGAGATTGACAGTTATTTTGTGTTTCTTCCATTTGCGAATAATCGCACCAACTGTTGTCACCTTCTCACCAAGCTGCTTGGTGATGGTCTTGTAGTCCATTCCAGCCTTGTGTAGGTCTACAATCTCATCCCTGACATCCTTGGACAGCTCTTTGGTCTTGGCCATGGTGGAGAGTTTGGAATCTGATTGATTGCTTCTGTGGACAGGTTGTCTTTTATACAGGTAACAAGCTGATATTAGGAACACTCCCTTTAAGAGAGTGCTCCTAATCTCAGCTCCTTACCTTTATAAAAGACACCTGGGAGCCAGAAATCTTGCTGATTGATAGGGGATCAAATACTTATTTCACTCATTAAAATGCAAATCAATTCATAACTTTTTTGAAATGCGTTTTTCTGGATTTTTTTGCTGTTATTCTGTCACTCACTGTTCAAATAAACCTACCATTAAAATTATAGACTGATCATTTCTTTGTCAGTGGGCAAACATACAAAATCAGCAGGGGATCAACTAACTTTTTTCCACACTGTATACGTGTGTGTGTGTGTTTGTGTGTGTGTGTGTGTTTGGTTTACCCAGTGCAGGGAGAGTTGGGCTCTGAATCTTGCATTTTGGAAGTCTTCGTTGGACTGTCTGTCACAGAGTCCAGCTTCAGATAAAGTGATGGTTTCTTCACCGAGAGAGGCTATAAAAAAAACATACATGGATTCACATAAAACATCTGTAATTTAACATTAGTTAGGTGCTTGTCACACACATAAAATTTCCCTAAGTTTAGTGTGTCAATGAGTCAGGTAGATACTCACAGGTGCAGAGGAGCCAATCTTTTCCATGTATTCAATCTCAAAGTCTGTAACTGCAGAAAAGACACCAGAGAAAATGAGAGAAGATATAACAGGTTAAATGATTTTTGAAGGTTACATAGGCATGAAAATAATATAAGGCTTTCAAAGAATATTCTTTCTATGCTGATCACCAGTTCAGACTGACAGAACCAATATGAGAGTGGCAGTATAATTCATCTGCCTCTGTACTACTGACCGACTTAGTTCCCCTTTCAGTCGGTCACTCCGAGTCACGTCGGATGACCGACGAAATTGGGATCTCGTCAGAGAGACCAATCCACTTCGAGTGTAACTAAACAAGCCAATGGACACTGGCATGCGATTATTGCATCCAGCTGCCGCTGATCACAGCGTGAGCATAAGAGGCAGCTGGTGCACCGCATTAATTCATCCTTTCTCTTCAGAGCCGAGCGGTAGTGGTTGAAGCTACTGCTCTCCCTTTCTTAGAGTGTGTTCTGCTAGACGAGTGCGGGCGATACGGCGCAGCAGCAGTGGTCACGGTGTCCAGGAGAGAGAGATCATCTTCCTGCTGACAGCCACACTAGGAGTGTGCGGTGGCCAGCTCCCCTGCGTGCTTCAGCACTAAAAGAGCAATTTCTTTAAAAGAGTAACACGGGTGATCGCGTTTTTTCAAAGATGTCTTATCACCCGTGCGTTTCTGCGTGTGGTCGTTTCCTGGCACCTCAGGATGGTCACGATCACTGCCTCACGTTTCTGGGCATTCAGCACGCTGAGGAGGCTTTCGTGGATGGTTCATGTTCTTCTTGCGTGCGCGCCGCTGGATCCGGTGGAGTCAGAGGTGATTTGAGGATTACGGTGAGAGCTTCCCCAAGTGGAGCTCCTCACCCCTCAAGCACTCCGCAGCCGGTGGAGCGGCCGAAGGAGCGCGCTGGGCCCTCTGCTGAACGGGGTGCACCACGCGTTTCTTTTGGTGCCCCCTCTGACGACCAGATGTTGGTCACTGCATCGGAGGGTGTGCCCTCTCTCTCCGGGGATGACGACCTGGCTGTGTTGCCCCCTTCGGGTGTGGTAGCGTTGTCCGAGCCAGACCCAGAGATGACGGCTATGCTTTCCCGGGCTGCCGAGAATGTCGGGCTCGTGTGGAATCCTCCACCGCGTCCCCAATCCTTCGAGGTTGGACGAATGGTTTCTCGGTGGGGGTCGCACTGGTTCTCAGCGCCCCCCTCCGGTGCCATTCCTTCCGAAAGTGCATGAGAAGCTTACAAGATCGTGGAAGGCACCTTTCACTGCCCGAAACAAATCTTGTGGCTCCTCCGCTCTCACCACCCTCGATGGTGGGGCCGCTTTGGGGTATACGGGCATCCCCTCGGTGGAGCAGTCTGTGGCCATGCAACTGTGTCCAACAGCCGCTACCACTCTGCGGGGTGACCCGTGTCTCCCCTCACGGGCCTGTAAGTATTCGTCAGGTCTAACTGGCAGTGCTTATAGAGCCTGTGGGGAGGAGGCTTCTGCCCTCCACACCATGGCGTTACTGCAGGTCCACCAGGCCAAAGCCCTGAAAGACCTGCACAAGGGTGGTCACGACCTGGCGGTTCTACATGAGCTGCATGCTGCAACGGACCTCGCGCTACGAGCGACGAAGGTGACCGCACAGTCTCTGGGTCGTGCGATGTCCATGCTAGTGGTCCAGGAGCGCCATCTCTGGCTGTGTCTCGCTGACATGAAGGAGAAGGAGAAGGTTCAGTTCCTGAATGCTCCCGTGTCGCAGACCGGCCTTTTCGGTGACGCTGTCGAGAGCTTTGCCCAGCAGTTCTCGGCAGCCCAGAAGCAGACTGAGGCGATCAAACACATCATGCGCCGGAGGAAACCTGCTGCTTCCACTCCGGCCACAGCCCCTCAGCCTGCTCGTCGCCGTGAGTGCCCCCCTGTGGCCGCCCCCCGCTCCCGCGCAGCCGCAGCAGCCTTCCACCAGGCAGCCTCGTAGAGCCGGTCGCAGGCAGGACGCCCAGCCCGTCCAGGCCCCCGCCAAACCTGGCGGCAAGCGCAAGAGGACCTGGGACGGGCGATCCAGAGATGGAGGAGACTGCTCGTTGGGAGATGGTGACTGCACCACTCCCTCCCCCGGAGGAGGGCCGGGTGGAGAATCTTTTGTTTCATTTTGTTCCGCTGCAGGCCCAGCAGCCAGCGGTACCCAAAACATCAGTAAAGAGCGGTCTCCTCAATCTCTGGGTCTCAAGAGGAGGAGAGTGGTGATCCGTGCATCACGGGATGCATTTCGTAGAACCAGGTAAGGGCGGTAGCACTCCAGTCCCCGCTTCAAGTCGTCACACGCCGGGCTGTCACAAGCCTCAAGCCGGGTTCCTGTGTCTCCTCCCACACGAGGAGGAATCAGGTGAATGTTACACTACACACCCAGACCCCGCCCCCCGCCATCACAGGCCAGGCCGGTCCCTGTGTTCCACCTCGCTGCCCCACCGCGGGTACGTCGGTGGCCTCGTTGGTCCCGCTGGTACAGTCTCTCGGAGCCTGGCTAGCGCTCCCCAGTCCATCTCGGTGGCTCCTGCGGACCATCAGACTTGGCTACGTGATTCAGTTCGCCCGGCGTCCCCTCAAGTTCAGGGGCATCCGGTTCACTTCACTCAAGGCCGTCGATGCCCCTGTCTTGTGCACGGAATTTGCAGTCCTGCTGGCGAAGGACGCGATAGAGCCGGTCCCTCCAGCCGATATGAGGTCGGGGTTTTACAGCCCTTACTTCATTGTGCCCAAGAAAAGCGGTGGGTTACGACCGATCTTGGATCTGCGAGTTTTCCTCAACTACCTCGACGACTGGCTCATACTCGCACAGTCTCGAAAGCAGTTGTGCGCACACAGGGACCTGGTGCTCAGGCACCTCAGACAGTTGGGCCTTCGGGTCAATTGGGAAAAGAGCAAACTCGTGCCAACGCAGAGGATCTCTTTTCTCGGCATGGAGTTGGATTCGGTCAACCAGAAGGCACGCCTCACCCAGGAACGTACTCAGTCGGTGCTCAACTGCCTCAAGACTTTATCAGGCAGGACAGCGGTCCCACTGAAACTCTTTCAGAGGCTCCTGGGGTATATGGCTGCAGCTGCGGCCATAGTTCCGCTCGGTCTGCTCCATATGAGACCGCTTCAGCACTGGCTCCATGGCCGAATCCCGAGGTGGGCGTGGAAACGCAGTACTCACCAGATTAAGATTACACCGGCCTGCTGCAAAACCTTCAGCCCGTGGTCAGATCCTTCGTTCCTTCGGGCATGAGTGCCCCTGGAGCAGGTATTCAGGCATGCTGTGTTATTCACAGATGCCTCGGCCACCGACTGGGGCGCCACGTACAACGGGCACGCAGTGTCAGGGGTTTGGACGGGTCCCCAACTGCGTTGGCATACCAACTGCCTCGAGTTGCTGGCAGTACGCCTTGCCCTGAGCCGCCTCAGAGGGCGCCTTCGGGTCAGGGACATTCTGGTCCATACAAACAACACTGCGACCGTTGCGTGTATCAACCGGCAAGCGGTTTACGCTCCCGTCGCATGTTGCAACTCGCCCGCCACCTCCTCCTCTGGAGTCAGAAGCATCTGAGGTCCCTTCGTGCCATCCGCATCCCAGGAGTGTTCAATCAGACAGCTGACGAGCTGTCTCGAGTGGCACTTCCTGGGGAGTGAAGACTCCATCCCCAGGTGGTTCAGCTGATTTTGAGTCGGTTCGGAGTTGCTCAGGTAGACCTCATTGCATCTCCGGAAACCGCCCACTGCCAGTGGTTCTACTCCCTATCCGAGGCAACGCTCGGCACGGATGCGCTGGCACACAGCTGGCCCCAGGGCCTGCGCAAATATGCTTTTCCCCCAGTAAGCCTGCTAGCACAGACACTGTGCAAGATCAGGGAGGACGAGGAGCAGGTCCTGCTAGTGGCTCCATATTGGCCCAACAGGACCTGGTTCCCGGAACTCATGCTCCTCGCGACAGCCCCTCCCTGGCCGATTCCTCTGAGGAAGGATCTGCTTTCTCAGAGACGGGGCACCCTCTGGCACCCACGTCCAGACTTGTGGAAACTCCATGTGTGGTCCCTGGACTGGACGCGGAGGTTCTAAGTGACCTGCCCCAGAAGGTAGCTCTCACTATCGCTTCAGCACGAGCACCGTCCACAAGACGGGCCTATGCGCTGAAGTGGAACCTGTTCGTCGAATGGGGTTCCTCTTACCATGAGGACCCCCGGAGATGTTCGATCAGAGCCGCGCTTTCCTTTTTGCAACAAGTGTTGGAGCGTAGGCTGTCCCCCTCCACCCTCAAAGTGTACGTTGCTGCTATTCTGCCCACCACGACCCCATAGAGGGGAGGTCGGTGGGGAAGCACGATCTGGTCGTCAGGTTTCTTAGGGGGGCCAGGAGGTTAAATCCTCCTAGGCCTCCCTCCCTACCCTCTTGGGATTTGGCATTGGTGCTAAGAGCCCTACAAACTACCCCCTTTGAGCCGTTGCGGTCAGTAGAGTTGAAGTTTCTCTCTGTGAAAACCCTACTCCTGACTGTGTTGGCCTCGATCAAGAGAGTGGGGGACCTGCGGGCATTTTCGGTCGACGAATCGTGCCTTGAGTTTGGGCCGGCTGACTCCAGTGCAACACTGAGGCCTCGGCCCGGCTATGTGCCCAAGCTTCCAACCACTCCCTTCAGGGACCAGGTAGTGAGCCTGCAAGCGCTGCCCCTGGAGGAGGCAGACCCAGCCCTAGCTTTGCTCTGTCCTGTACGTGCACTGCGACAGTACGTGGATAGAACTCAGAGCTTCAGTACAGCTCTTTGTCTGTTATGGAGGACAGCAGAAGGGGAAAGATGTCTCCAAGCAGAGGATGGCCCACTGGATAGTAGATGCCATCACCTTGGCCTATGAAGCACAAGGTGTGCCCTGCCCGCTCAGGTTGCGTGCTCACTCCACTAGGGGTGTCGCATCGTCCTGGGCGCTGGCTCGAGGTGCCTCGCTAGCAGACATCTGTAGAGCTGCAGGTTGGGCGACTCAAAATACGTTCGCTAGGTTTATAGCCTACGTGTCGAACCGGTTTCGTCCTGTGTTCTCACCTCAAACAGGTAGTGGCACTGAGAGTGCCGGCTCAGAGTCGGCTTGCGGCGTCCTTACGCCTAATTCTCCAGAGAGTTCCTGAACCAGGCAAACCCTGTCGAGTCCTCCAGTACTCCGGCGTCCGGACGTGGCAGAGCGTCCGACGCCAGGCCTTTCAGCCAATGAATTCTTGAAATCTGGTGCGAGGCTAGTGCCCATATGAGAGACCCTGCCGGGATCCCATGTGTGTATTCCATGGTATGCTTATTAGAGCCGTGTTTCCCCTAGCAGACCACGTTCTGCCATCTCTAATGATGCAGCCTAAGCCATCTCAGAGACTTCCATGTGCAATAGGGCCCTACGGGGTTACTTCACATGTCTGAATGTCACTTAACCCCCTCTGGGAGGAGGTGACTCCGCAGTGTGCCTCTTCCAAGTGGAAGGACACGCTCCCAGTGTTATCCTAGTCCTACTGTTTGGGTTGCTCAAGGAACAACAGTAGTTGACCTTCTCTGTGTAGAGCCCAGTCCTATCGTCTGCCTTATAGGAGGGATCAGGAGGCCTGCACAGGGCACTGGAAGGGGCAGCTCCTGTGGCACTTTGGTAGGGATCCCAATTTCGTCGCTCATCCGACGTGACTCGGAGTGACCAACAGTAAGGGGAACGTCTCGGTTACGTATGTAACCCTCGTTCCCTGAAGGAGGGAATGGAGACGTCACGTCCCGTCGCCACAGTTGCTGTACCACCGCTGAGCTGCCGGGTCACCGGCTCGGCTCCTCAGCGAAAGCATGAATTAATGCAGTGCACCAGCTGCCTCTTATGCTCATGCTGTGATCAGCGGCAGCTGGATGCAATAATTGCATGCCAATGTCCATTTACTCGTTTAGTTACGCTCGAAGTGGATTGGTCTCTCTGGCGAGATCCCAATTTCGTCGGTCATCCGACGTGACGTCTCCGTTCCCTCCTTCACGGAACGAGGGTTACATACGTAACAGAGACGTTTCAAGCAGAAACTGCCCTAGGG
Organism: Spinibarbus caldwelli; assembly: GCA_039654775.1. NCBI lineage: Eukaryota > Metazoa > Chordata > Actinopteri > Cypriniformes > Cyprinidae > Spinibarbus > Spinibarbus caldwelli. The sequence continues at coordinate 14,178,721 of CM077242.1, forward strand.
TGCAAATGGTTCCCTGTTGGTCAAAGGCTAATAAAACGGGTCAGCTTTGGGTCATTTGGGGTTGTAGGCAAACGTAACACGTGGGAAATTATCTGATAGGTGAATCTAACAAAACCATTTTACCCCAAAATCAACAGAAACAATTTTAATTTTTAGGACCATTACTCTTATTTTGCATTTTAAATCAGTCCTGTTCTTACTCTTCCAAATGATCTATGTAAAGTAATGCAGGACTGTGGACGGAAAATCCATGACTCATGATTAGACAATGTAGTAACATAATAAGAGACTCCTCCACTCTCTCACCATCACTCTGTGCTGGTAAACTGTTCTCGTTGACAAAAGCTGTAAAGTCAGTCGGCTGCGGGAAGTCCTGGGGGTCAGAGGTCAGCTCCACCTCTACGTCATGTCTAGTCCATTTCTGATTGGTGGAGGAAGCCAGTTTCTCCTCATCTGTGGCATGATCTTGTGAAGGCTCGGGATTGGCATCAGGCGAGTCCTCCTGCAGGTGATTATGTGTGTGTGAAGTGGAGGGCGAGAGTGGAGAACACACAGGACAACACTGTTATGATATGAGGTGACAGCGAAGGAGAAAAACAGATCATCTTCAGAATGAACATCTGCAGTGACTGTGAGTGTGTACTGTAGGTGAATGTACGCTCATGTCTTAACTTACTTGAGCAGATGGTTCAGTAATCGGAGTCCTCTTTGGTGATTTCTTCACTCTAAAAGTGTTACTGTTAAAGAAAACAAGAAATTTGTGGTTATTCCTTAAAGTATTAATATAGAACAAAAGACAACATCCAACCATTTTTTGTCCAACCAATCAGCATATAAATCTTTTTAAAAACCCAACTATACTTATTATAAAGAGCAGTTTTTTAACAGATTCCGTACAGATAATGTTCTATTGAATACAAGTTTTAGTTAAATAATACATACCTGTTGTGTTGTTTTGATAAAGGTTTTAAAAATCCTTTTGACAATGCAAATATATTGTAATTCTTACAGAAAATGATGGTGCTTATTATTAAGGATTAAATCTCATGAGTTAAGATCTTACCATATAATGGATTATTCATGGTTTACATAATGATTGATGCTTCTATTAGTGGGATATATCAATGTTATGATTTTCAGTTTGTAGTTTTCTTGTGCAAATGTGTTTTTTATAGTAAAAATATTTTTTTGCTAATGCAGTCTTTTCGAAAGGAAACATGGCAGGACATTAAGACCAACAGATACTAGAGATCACTCGGAAATATGTTTTGCAATTATGTGGTAAAGATTTGTGGTTTATAATTAGAAAATAAAAACAAAAATATCCTTAATACTCCGCAGTCTCTGCCCTGACCCAGTTAGTTTTAATCCCTGTAGCCCCTGTTGAATTGCTCAGTGACCCAAGAAAGTGACAGATGCCTCACATAACAGAAGCATTTCAAATCCTATTCTGTTGCTGTTGTTGGCACATTTCAGTGTGATGTAAATATTTCAGGTGTATTGCTTCACACCTCATGTCAAATCTGAAAAGACATTTGTGTTGATAAAAAAAAGTTGAAAACCTTTAATTGTGTGAGAACTATAGAGGAAAGTCTGCAGCTGAGCAAAATATATTAGATGGATTAATCTGAAACAAGAGCAAATGATCCAATAAACTCCCTAAATAGCTGTATTAATTAATCAGGGTGTGCAGGGGGTCTTAGACAAGGAAAATAATGTCTTGCTCAAATGGCACAATAAAAATTCCCTTGTCAACATTCCAGGCCACAGTTTCTGTTTTCTAGCAAAACCTGCAACATTTATTATCCACTAGGCCACCCTAAGGAGGTAAGACTTCTGAAATGAGTCTCATAAAAATGTCTGGATTAGGAATTCATTCAGAGATTTTAGAGATGAACTATCGATCTTCACATCTGATTCATTGAAAAAAGCATAGTCAGCAAAGCTCAACTTGGATCACATGCACAAAATAACCAAATCATTTAATGTTTTCTTGCCTAAAGTTTGTACTCCTGTGTACACTTCTGTTCCTGGAATCGACAGGACTTTTTTGAGGGTCCACTAGATGGCAACATATTCTCATTGGAGAATATCAAACATGTAGTGGAATGATGTGATGTGAAATCAGTCATATGTATTAAATTGAATGATAAAACAACTGACAGTGAGCTCATGAGTTAAAACATGTTAAAGTGACATTTTATGTTAAGCTATATTATTATTGATGCTGATTTTTCCACCATCTTTCTACTTACAAAAAACAACACAGAGAAGAGACATTGCTGGACTTCCTGTGATACGTGAGATCAACAGACATGTGACAGAGGCTGACAAACAAGTAATAACACCCACTTACATATACGTTATCTGACCATTTAGAAACCTACACAAGAAAATTTACAAGAATTGCACACCGTGCACTATAATGGATGATGTACTTTGAAATGAAATGGAATCAGACTTACGATTTGAGAGGCTTCTTCTTGTTTTTGGCAGGTTTGTTCTGGTTGTGATCCTCCAACTCAACAATGTTATCATTTTCATTCTCGTTGTCATTGCTGGATTTGTCAAAAGAGGCAGCATTCGGAGGCAAGTTTCCCATCTTTTTGGATGATTTGAAGGGATTGACTGAGTCATCAAAGGAGTCAGAATCAAAGTTGTAAGATCCACTAGACAGGTGAGGAGAGTTGGGGATACCAGTGCTTGAAGAAAATGGATTAAAGTTAGGGTCATCCCACTTGTTGGGATCGAAGTTATATGACCCCTTGGGGATCGGGATATCATCAATGTCATTTGAAAGTGCAGGGACAGGTGCATTGTCTAGCTGCTCTGTCTGAGGTGGAGGGGCCTTCTTAATCCCCAGTTTGGGCTTTCGGATGGGCATCTTGGCCCCTGGTTTCTTGCCTAGGTTTTTAGGAGGAGGAGTACTGCGTGGTGCCTCTCCACTGTCCTCTGAATAGTCAAACTCCAGTCTGACTGGTTGGCGCTTGGTGATTGGCTGTTCCTCAATGTTGATGGGTTGCTCTTTAGCAGGGGAAGAGGCACGAGGCACCTCAACAGCAACAGGGGTGTCTGAAACCAACGTAAAGTCGGCTTTCCTGCCCAAGACAGGCGAGTTGGCGACTTTACTGCCTCCTGTACGGAATGGGTCAATATTCTCAAAGTTGTCCGGATCCCATTTGTAGGAGGCACTGGGAGGGATAGGAGACTCCTCGTCGGGGACAGTTGGAGCCTCGGGTACTGGATCAGGAAGCACCGGTTGGAGTTGACTTGATATTGAGCTGGCAGTGAACTCCTCAGCCAAAGGTGGAGGACTTTCAACTCGAGACGTTATCCTATTCCTCCGTAGGGTACCAGCAGGGCTAGGACTAGGGCTGGGAGAGGAGCTAGGCCTCTCTTGGGTTTGCAAGGGGCTGTCAGGCTGTGGTTTCCCTCTCTTTTTCTCCTCTGGCGTGCTGCTAGAGGAGACTGTTTTGGGAGAGGAATGCTCTGGGTTTGAGTTCTGCCGGGAAAGAGGTTTCTTCTTTAGGGAACCTGGACGGGGCTTCTTCACTTTACGAAGAGTTCCCGGAGCACTTTCTGTTCCTATGCTGAAGGACTCTGCTCGTGGGTGAATGGGTTTGTCGGAGGTTCCTCCTGAGGATTTGTCCCCTGGGCTCTCTAACTCACCAGACTGTAGGCTCAGAGAGCGGGTGAGAGGCGCTCGGGTTGATAGTCCAGACCCAAAATTTGATTCTGGCAAGGGGTCATCAGCAATTAAGTAATCTAGGTTGTAGGTGCCACTAGCAGCTATTGGTTTGTCCTCATCAAAGACTATAGATTGAGAGCGACTGGGAGATTGAAGCTGATTTGGGTCTTGAGCTTCACTGGCAGAGATGTCAGCAGTGGAAGCTGTGAAGATAGAGAATGACATGTTACTATACATTTTGAAAACAGATCATGCTTTCAAGCAGATCACAGAAGAGTACTCACAGATGCATTGATATTATTTTATTTTAATAACAACTGAAGAACTGAAGAAGGATAGAGTGCAAAAAGTACTAGTAACGTTTGTTAGTTTTTTTTTTCCTAGATCTTTCTTGAAATAAAAATCAGTAGCAATACACTGTATATCCACTAGAGGGAGTACAAGTGCAGTGTTTGATAACAAAGACCACAGTACTCCTGTCTGAGAATAATGGAAGCCCTTTCTTGTTTTTTCTTGTTTTGTTTTTTTTTAAATAAGAACAAGAAATTCAAAAAAAATATCAAGAATACTGGTTTAAAAAAGACACGAGGAGAAACAAAGGTATTAATTAAAGAATTTAATTAGACCTCCATCTCTTTGTTTACAACAAAGCACAAACTGACATCTAAACTTTGCATATACCATAGACATATAACATAGATCCTTAGATACTAAATAACTATATATATCTACTTAGTTTTCCATAACATTTCCTGGGTTTCAGAGTTAAGAATAGTTAATAGTAAATTCTGATTTCAGGTTTACGATTTACTGTTGCTCTGTGCTATCTGCTATAATATTCACTTACTATTTATTGTCATTTAACATACTGTCCATTTTTTTTACTTTATATTAAATATTACAAAAATTGTTCAAAACAAGACACAGTGACACTATTTGTCAATGTCCTGTAATCTTAAGCATTTCAGAGTTCAGTAAACCCTCCTAAAGCTATTCAAATGATAAATAAAACAATTTGTCTCCACTTAAGGCAATCTGTGGTGTGAATTGCGATGGAATGGAGATCTAAACGTACCTGTGTGTTCTTGGGACAATGCCTCTAAGTTGATGCAGGGGGGCTCTGTTGGGGGCACTGGTGGAGAAGCAGACTTCACAGGGGTGGTGGACTCAGGGGTTTCGAACGCTCCGTCTGAGTCTGAACTCCTGCAGAAGAAACAGGGAGACAGAAGAAGGTCTGAATAAATTGAATTAGTTGATTTAATAATCTCATTGAAGTATAAACATCAAGTCTGTTTTGTTTCCATACAACGAAGCTGCATATCAAATCCAGCACTAATACGACATCAATTTATGAGACAACACATCACAGCTCATATTTACACTACAGGATCAAATAAATTCAGATACACCTAAAGTATATTAAACAATCATTCATCGTGTGCCAGCCTTTATAAACAAACGCCTGCATCAGCATGTGTCTAGTAGGCCCTGGTGGATTATTACAGATGGAAATTAAAGCGCTGAACCTGCAGCTAGGAGACCAATAACAGCAGCTCAAACACATTATGCTCAGCCATGGAGTCTATTTTTTTTTTACTACTATCACATTGGACATGCTATTTTTACACATTAACACATTTGTCATTTCAGTCAAGACTGACGATGCCCATTTTGCTTTTTACATCAATACAACAAAACGTCAGTTTGTGAGCATTTTTCGGTCTTGGCATCAGCATACACAAATCTGACACAATCTGTGATAGCGCAGGCGAACATACAGCAACACAGGCGCAGCCTCAGACAGATGTGCAGACCCCCACCCAGTCTCACCGCATTAGTCCCTGTCCTTTCTCTGCTGTTATCCCACGCTCACCTCTGCCTGCCTTGGATCATGTAATCATGCCTGGAGGTCCAGCTGAGGCGCCGGAGGAGCCCTAGGGCTGGGTCTCCCCCATCCTCTCCAGATGTCCCTCCCAGCAGCGTGTCCCAGCCCCAGCGAGCCCACTGCAGCGGAGACAGAGCCTGCCACGCGCTCACTGCCATATCTGCCACTGATCACAGCCTCACGGTCACACATACACCTTTTCCGTATTCCCAATGGCAATTCCTGAAATCTGAAGCTTTGATTCTATCCCTTTGTGTGTTACGTCCCCTTCTCCCTTCTCTCCATCCCTCCCTCTTTTTCAATATCGTACGCTCTCTCTTTCTTCGATCTATTGCTGAAGGTGGGCTTTAACCAAATGAAACCCGTTGCAGATACTCGCCACTTGCAGACTTACTGCTTGGCTCTCTCTCTCCCTTTAACACATCCTCAGGCACGTTTCCCTCCCCCACGGTGAGGACAGAAGCAGACTTCCCACTCGGGCTGCTGTAAAATCTTTTTTTTTTTTTTTATATATAATCAATGCTTTTTTCCTTATTCCTCCATTTTATCTATTTCTTTCTCTCCATCCAAGCTGACATACCCAGCTGTTTTGCAAGTTTTATGTTAATTCCATCATGGTTTTCTTCATTGGAACTTTTGTTTTCACTATTAGTATCTACAGCAAAGACTTGACTAGAGTCATACGCTCAGTTTTGCTGCATCAAACTGATGAATGTACTGATGCTTTCAGTGCAGTGAATATACCCATTCCCTGCTTAAAAAACCTGCATGTGTTTTGGATGCTAGTCCTCAGCATGGGATGCTAACCAGGCATCTTAACCAACAACACAATCTAGACCTGGAGCAAATTAGCATAAACCAGCCTTCTGGAGTCTTCAGTAGAAATGAATTTAATCTAATCAAATAAGATTAAAGTATGCTTTAATCTAGAGCTGAATAAGTTACACAAAAAATAAATCTGTACCGGAGCTTTGTAAAAAGTTTTTTTTTTTTTTTTTTTTTTTTTGTGTAACGGGTCCTGTCTGTTATTTGTCTACAAGTCTTGTAATTGTGAGTGAACCTGCTGTAAGACAAGACAAATTTCCGACTTTGTCTGACAATAAAGTTGTATCGTATCATATCGTATCGTACCGTATGATTCTGCATCTGAACAGTGTACACTTTTGTCAGCATGTCAAAATGGTAGTGGTCTTCCATGGTGCAAAGTCAAATTTTTAGTCAATCAACAGTTAATTTATTTAATTTACTGTACCTACATTGTATTTAAATTAAACAGATGCCAAAAATGACATATGCCTGCTAATGTGACGACTGACATGAAATACACAGCAGTTTATTAGCAAAATAAGAGATTTCTCTTCATTCCACTGCTAACCTCAGCAGAATGAATGAAAGTACTCAATATCTTTTCTGACAAGCATGTACAAAGCATGGACATGCTTGCTGATCATATAATTTTATGCAAAATACTCAAACACAAGGTGTAAATGGATATACTGTAACAAAGGGAATGAGTGCAGGTCAAACCCAAAATCACTGGGATACAAAGCTCTAATTTGATACAGAGAAAATTAGAGCAATTTAAACAGTATGCTTCTTACATGTGTTGCAATATATAGTTTACACTCACTGGCCACTTTATTAGGTACACCTTGCTAGTACCGAGCTGGACCCCCTTTTGCCTTCAGAACTGCCTTAATTCTTCATGGCATAGATTCAACAAGGTGTTGGAAACATTCCTCAGAGATTTTGGTCCAAATTGACATGATAGCATCACGCAGTTGCTGCAGATTTGTCGGCTGCCCATCCATGATGTGAATCTCCCGTTCCACCATCCCAAAGGTGCTCTATTGGATTGAGGTCTGGTGACTGTGGAGGCCATTTGAGTAAAATGAACTCATTGTCATGTTCAAGAAACCAGTCTGAGATGATTTGAGGTTTGTGACATGGTGCATTATCCTGCTGGAAGTAGCCATCAGAAGATGGGTACACTGTAGTCATAAAGGGATGGACATGGTCAGCAACAATACTCAGTAGGCTGTGGCGTTTAAACGATGCTCAATTTGTACTAAGGGGCCCAAAGTGTGCCAAGAAAATATCCCCCACCCCATTACACCACCACCACCAGCCTGAACCATTGAGACAAGGCAGGATGGATCCATGCTTTCATGTTCTTTCCGCCAAATTCTGACCCTACCATCTGAATGTCACAGCAGAAATCGAGACTCATCAGACCAGGCAACGTTTTTCCAATCTTCTATTGTCCAATTTTGGTGAGCCTGTGTGAATTGTAGCCTCCGTTTCCTGTTCTTAGCTGACAGGAGCGGCACCCGGTGTGGTCTTCTGCTGCTGTAGCCCATCTGCTTCAGGGCTCGACGTGTTGTGCATTCAGAGATGGTATTCTGCATACCTTGGTTGTAACAAGTGGTTATTTGAGTTACTGTTGCCTTTCTATCATCTCTAACCAGTCTGCCCATTGTCCTCTGACCTCTGACATCAACAAGACATTTTCGTCCACACAACTGCCGCTCACTGGATATTTTCTCTTTTTCAGACCATTCTCTGTAAACCCTAGAGATGGTTGTGCGTGAAAATCCCAATAGATCAGCAGTTTTTGAAATACTCAGACCAGCCCGTCTGGCACCAACAACCATTCCACATTCAAAGTCACTTAAATCCCCTTTCTTCCCCATTCTGATGCTTGGTTTGAACTTCAGCAAGTCGTCTTCACAACATCTAGATGCCTAAATGCATTGAGTTGCTGCTATGTGATTGGCTGATTAGCAATTTGTGTTACCAAGCAATTGAACAGGTGTACCTATTACAGTGGCTGGTGAGTGTATATTACAATATCAATATGTGTTAAAAGATTATATTATTAATAAAACATACAATATAATTCAAAGACAGATGGCAAGGAGTGCATTTCAAAAGACTTCCAGTCTAATTTTACAGCTTTCAGAGTGTTAATGTCATTGGGTGAGATAATTATCAGTTGATGAGCGTTTCAGCCCGTGCAGGGATGATTTCACATATCTGGCAAGCACACTGTTGCCATGGTGACAGTGCTCTCTAGACATATGCTCCCATGTGCTAGACAATGCACACACTGGCAAACTTGCACAAAATCCTAGCCGAAGCTTCAAATTTCCTTCTCTTTCACATAAATCCACATATGCACAGGAAGTCTTTTAGCACATATAAAAACCCATTTATTTTGTGGTATGGGAAAATAAAACTCTGATTTATTTCTGAAAAGTCTGCAGAGAAAATTAGGTGGAACACTGTATCATCAAGCTTATGTTTCTCTCGGGGGTTTTAAAAAACTAAGAATGGGTTTTCCACATCCTAGGCTTTTATATTTAAAACTCTCCTTAAGATAGTGGAAAAAAATATATAATACATCTCTGTTAATTTAATCTTATTGAACATTTTTATTAATTCTACTGAGACAGAAGTAATTGCAAATTCCAGGTGTAAATTTAAAATGCAGTAAATGAAAATAATCAGCATAAGAATCTGCAAAGGCTGCAGGACAAAATATCTAGTAAATAAGTAAACATCTGCAATAAATGAGTTGTAACAATGTGAAAAGCTAAAGGTGACAGAAGACATGAGGGATTTGTAGGTGAATTCGTCTGCTTGGGAGACAGCCAGGCTTGTCTGGCACAGAACAGCACTGCTGGGTTCCAGCCACAGACACTGCTGTGAGTGTGACAACCAACAATGCTGTTCAAACAAAGCTAACCTGAACCGAAAGGACAGCTATTAGTCTGTCAGAGAGGAAAGTGAAATAAAAAACAGCTCTATAATCACATCTGCTAATAATGGTGTTAACATATCTAACCCAATACTCCAGCAGACCATATTATGTGCATCTTCAAAAATTCTAATTGTAAGCATAACTGAACTTGAAATGGGCTTAAGAAAAAAGCATCTTGGTATTAAAAAAAAAAAAAAAAAAATTGTGATATGCTAATTTTTTTGCCAGAGGGTACAATGTGTACTAGAGATTGAGGTAATGACAGAGGTTGACCAGTAGAGGGAGACAAAGGCTGTGCTCCAACTGGAAAACTAGCATTCTGCTAACTGGTGTGTACGTTATACTATGGCAATTGTAAATAGAATGCTAATATGCCATTTCAAGCACAGACCCAGTTTCCAATCCTAAATTACAAGTTAACCTGAAGTTTACCTAAAGTAAACTTGAATACATTTTTTCATGGCTATCACAGTGTTTTATGAGGTAGTCACTCCTTTTGGCAGTTTTACACCTAGAATTTATTCAACACTTTATTCATCTCTATATAAACTGATTTAACAGTTAAATCACAGAGATATAGAGGCATAATCCCAGGCAGCTCAAATTGAAGTTACTCTCAGTGTGAAATTAATTTTCCCAGTCTTGATAATCAGTGATTCAATTCCACATAAGATGTGAAGCTAACATCATGCTAACTATATGTTAATTAGTAATAATAACATTTCAAGTCAGAAATCTTGCAGTACCACAAAACTGAACTGCTTCCTCTCTGGAAGGATGCAGCAATGCTCCAGCTTTCACTACCAGAACTATCAAATAATTTAGGCATACTCTCAATATTTTATGTGTGCTAGATCTCCTGCAGCACTGAGCTTATTTAATAGTCTCATAGGCTTTAAGGAGTGATGGGAGACAAGGAGAGAGTATAGCTACTGGTCATATGCATCACCAAACCGGACATCTCAAAGCTGATTCCCCACGTGTTGATCTTTTTTACACTAGATTGTCAAAAGAGATAGTGGATGCCTTATGGATTCATGGTGACATTACACAGTGAAAATACCGTTGGAACAAAAGGACACGTGATCGCTCGATGCCCCTATGTCAGCCCTATTGTAACATGTCATGATACTGCATGAATACCAGAATGGTCCTCACAACACAATAGCAAACTCCAGATAATCTGGAAGTCACAGAAGCAGTGGTTGGCCAATAGTAGGCTACATGCCCAAATATGTATGTGCAAGTCAAACAGTTGAAAAGTTGAAAGAAAGTGCAGGTCACATGATTACAGCCTTCATAGTTGAATGCTTAGCAGTGCGTGAAATCTCCTGCAGGCTACATGTTTTCCAGTAGATCTGAATGTCAGTGCTCATGATATGGCATCAGTATTCTAAAATGGGTAAGTGCTAGTGACACTGAAGTCAGAACTGGAATATAAATATAGAGCTTTTCATTAAAAGCCTGAGGAACATCACAGTGTAATGATACAGATATTGTTCACATTGGAATGTGTTTCATTTAGATATTTTGCACTAAACTGATACGAAAAATGGAAAAGAAACAGGGAATTATGGGGTAAAAGAAAGACAAAATAGTATTAAAAAATAAATAAATCCCAGAAGCCAGATTTGAATGCGTGTTCCCTGAGCACCACAGCTCAATTCAAATCGGGTTGAAGTACTACCATCTAAAAAAGTTTGGGGTCGGTTTGTTTTTTTTTTTTAAAGAAATTAATACTTTTATTTAGCAAGGGTGCATTAAATTGATCAAAAGTGACAGTAAAGGCATTTATAATGCTACAAAAGATTACTGTTTAAAATAAGTGACGTTATTTGGAACTTTATATTAATCAAAGAATCCTGAAAAAATGTATATTAAGCAACACAACTGTATTTATCAATGATAATAAGAAATATTATTTGAGCACCAAGTGAACACATTAGAATAATTTCTGAAGGATCATATGACACTGAAGACTAATGGCTGCTAAAACTTCAGCTTTGCCATTACAGGAATAAATTACTTTTTAAAATATTTATTTTTAAAAAAGCTATTTCAGATTTTAATAATATTTTACAGTTTAACAGTTTTATCATATTTCTGATCAAATAAATGCAGTCTAGATGAACATAAGCGAAATGTTTTTTTTGGAAAACATATTATAAAATCATACTGACCCCAAATCTTGTATAATGATGTTTATAAAATATTAACATTTATTATTTATATCCAGTTTCATGGTTTTTAATATATAAAATATATTAAAACATTTACTTAAAAATACATTCAAAATATATATTAATTATATACATTAATAATGATGATGGGATAAAATTGAATCAAGTGCATTACAGTGCTTATGCAGAGGTGAAGACAACTCTTGATGAATGTAAAAATAAAGGCTTGTATAGGAAATTAAAATATTGGATAATGAATGCAATATTTTATAAAAGGCAATGCTAAAAGCTTCTTCCACCAGATTCCATTCTGTCATGATGAGCTACTTGTACAGTAGGTGAACTAAATGACAAATCTAATAATACAAAGCTTTTAGAGTTGAGGTTCAAACTCCCACATAAACTATGCAGGTATTGTTATGTAAGAATTCTCAAAAGGGGATTGCATAAGCCATAAACTTTAGACGCTAAAATCTATGTTAGTCATGGCTGAATGAGCAGCACTGTATGGTGCTAGTGCTACAATACTTTTACTTAAAGCACAGACCTCAAGAGCAGGTTCAAAACTTTCCCATCATCCCCAGCTGTGTTGCCTAGAACAAGAAGTTCCAGGTTTTTTTGAACAAAGGTCAGTTACAGCAGTAAAATAACCATTGTGGCCAATAGGATGAGGATTAAATACAGTAGAATACATTAGATGTTAGAATGTGCTTTATAAACAAAGACATACAATTAGTTAATAGACTATTTTAAAGGAATAGTTGCACAAAAAAAAAAACATTTTTGTCATCATGTAATTACCCTCATGTTGTTTTAAACTTGTATGGGGTTTATTTCTTAAGTGGAACACAAAATGAGCAGAATGTCTGAATTGCTCTTTTCCATACAATAAAAGTGGATAGGGACCAGTGTCTGTCAAGTTCCAAAAAAGGTCAAAAGAGGATCATAAATGCATAATAAAACTAGTCAATTTGACTTGCACACTATATTTAAAATCTACTTAAGCAATATGAAGGCTTTGTTCAGGCTGACGGAAATTTAAGTCATTATTTACTAAATATCTGGCCTTGAAAATCAGAGCTCACCATTTAGCAGGCTTATACCAGAAACCAATAAGGATATATAAACCCCACTTCACCTACACAAAATGTTTGTCATGATCAATGCCATTCTGCTTTTCCGAATGTCTGCAACATAAATAGCCTCTCTCTCTCTCTCTCTCTTTCCCCCTCCCCCTTTTCTCTAACACATCTCAGTGTTCTATTTCAGCAGCATCTCTCTCATTCTCTCAATGCTGCAGCATTAGCCTCCATCCCCCACAAAAACACACATCTCTCTCCTATTAAATACAGCCATTACTCCCCCGTCCAGACGTCTGCAAGCCCGCCAGACTGGAACGCACACGTCAGTATGCAAAAACACATACAGAGCCTTACTACCTCCATTAAACGGCTAATGTAAATAAACATCATGTCTGATTGTGACATCACAAAGACACAATAACAATCCCCTCCTCCTTTGTGATTGGAGTCTCTCTGACAAACACTATACTTACTACTTATTTCTCACAGCACAGGCATCGCTGAAGGAATACTCACATGCAGACTCAAACCAGGTGAGCAAATCAGGTGCTTGAAAACAACACCACCACCAACAACAATGACAACAATGAAGTCGCCAAGAATCTTCCTATCTGCTCCTCTGGTTCTTACTCACATGCTCTCGGGACGCTCCTGAGAGGGACAGGGGGGCTGTCCGTTCTCAGCGGACTCCACTGCTCCCATCCTCTGCTATATGATCTCCACTGGCACCCGTCTCCCTCCTCCTCCCCCCAACCTGCGCCTCCTGTTCCTCCACGTCTCTCGTCCTGAGGGCCCTTGGGCTGGCGTCAGACACACGCTGCTTTGCTGTAGTAGATCTGGAGCAGATGGCATCAGGGGCATACAAGCGCCCCGCACTCAGCCCTCAGCATCCCTTCCTTTCGCTCTCTCTGACTCCTTCTCCGTCTCTGTCTACATTGCATCAGGGGAAGGCTATATCTCTCTCTGTATCCTTGACAACAATAGAACAGGACTGCTAAGCCTTATGGGTAGAGATGTGGAAGGATGCGAAGAGCAAGAGAAGAGGGAGGGAATAAGCGATGCTCCTGCTCTCTAGTCTTCAACTCTGTCTTCTCATTGGCTTGTTGTGGTGCTTGGTGAAGCAGCTGCTGGTTTTCTCCATAACCCCTCCCTCTCTAACTCTCTTACTCTCTCTCTCTCTTCTCTCTCTCTCTCTCCCCCCAGGGAACAGAGTGCTTTAAAAGATGAGCAGCTTTTCCCTGTCGATTTGAAGTCTCTTGTGCCGATCAGCACAGCGAATGCAAACAATAGCTGACCCCACGCCAAGCTGAAAGACACAGGTCTCTTTTTTACACACCGAGACACAGAAACGGAGGCATGCGGACGCGGTCACTCCTGTCTTTTGTTATGTAACACCTTTTATAGTTTCTCTGTTTTCATTATTCTTTTACTGCCCTAATATCACACCACCAACTCTCCCCTGTGAAAGTAGAGTGACATTTCAGGTTTCTCACATTACAGAAACTTAACTGGATCAGAAACTTAACCCTAATGGTCTGTTTGGTGTCTGAGAGACCCTAGGGCATTTTGTATCTTGAAAAATATACTTTAAAAAATGAAGAAAAAATGAAAAATTACATTATTTACTCACCCGTATGCTGTTCTAAACCTTTTTGACTTTATTTCTTCTGCAGAACACAAAAGAAGATATTTTGAAGAACGTTGGGTCCTACCATCATTGGAACCCACTGACTTTTATTGTATTGATCACAAATCAATGAGATTTCTCAAGATATCTTCTTGTTCCACAAAAGAAAGAAATTCATACAAGTTTGGAACAACATGATGTTGAGTAAATGCTAAAAGAATTTTCATTTTTGGGTAAACTATCCCTTTAATACAGATGTTTTTGTTTCATTTGTCATGATTTTTCATCATCTGATGAAAAATTTCAGCTTGATAATATGCATCAAACATAAAAAATGTTACATTACTTCTGTACATAATTAAAAATGCAATGAATTTTTACATGCTAAGATTCTTTGATTCTAGAAAGTGCATTTCTACATTGTGAGGGGTAAAGCTTTAAAAATGTCCGTCAAATGGGTTTTGATGGGGTCAGAGAAACATTTAAATAAATGCGCATCATGAAATCAACAGCAACATCCACACAAATAAACTAATAAAGTTTGAATAAAATAATTGCATGTACATCAGACTTGAGGATTTACAACTGCTGTTCTTTCATAGGTTTCAGATCTATCTGTTTGCTCAGGTCAAACTCATGATATATCAACCCCCCCTGAGAACAAAAAGACATAATGGCAGAAAACAGCCATCAGTCCCAATGTCCTCAAATGACAGATACAGTATATTCAAAATCGCAATGAACATGTTATGAAAGGGTCCGTAGGTATGATCTGGAAAAATGAAAATGAGAATGAAAACGAGATAACTCAAAGAAAAGAGATTACGAGCCTGAAGGGGAGCAGTAGCGATTCACACAGGTCGAGCTAATCCATATTGATTTACAGAATGAGACAGCAGCAGTTGTGGGAAATTGGGACATTGGTGGGGGCATCTGAAACATGAGGATTATAAAGCTATTGTTCACTCATGAGAAAGCAGAACAAAGAGCTTTTTGCACAGATCTGCCTATTCACTTACAGTATAGAGCCTTAGGACTGTACACAGTGTAGGGAAAGTCTTCATGCCCCAAAGTTAACTGAAGCTTTGTTGTGTTCCTGTGTTTGTATATGACATGGATATGAACCACTATTAGCTAAGTTGAGATGAACCTGAAACCCTAAGTAACGAGCCTTTTCACAAAAAAAGGAAAAATGGGCAGTGACTCTTCAAGAAAAAAAATGAAGAAATTATTGACTGCACAAAGAAAACATTATAAAATACAAGATAAAATATTTCATAAAGCATTCATTTTTCTACAGCAAACAACAGCAGTGGATAAGGTTTCAGAGAGAGGGAATCTGGCTCCTTAATGCTCATTGAATTTTCATTGAGCTTCAATGGCATGGTGTGAATGCTTCAGCTTCAGATTAACTGCTCCGTTATCTGAGAATCTGTTGACTAATGGTCCAAAAAAGAAGGTGGCAGTAAATAATTAATTACAATAGTCAAACAAAGTGTAGTAAAAAATAAAATCAAGACATGCATTTTTTTTTAATGTAGGCTACTATTTATTTTAAAGTTTTCACATTCTTTTATGAAAAAAAAGTTTAAAAATGTGATGATCATGTGGCTTGACTTCAATAAATAGTATGCTTATATGATCATAAAATATCATGGTACAAGGAGCCAGGTAAATAATGACCCATATGCCCTTAGCCCAGAGAAAAAGCTGGTACTAGGCAGGAAAAAAAAAACAACACATTTCTTCTACAAGTCACTGCCTGCCATTACCAAAACTTTTTGAAAATAGAAAATAAAAAGCAGAAAGCAAAAACATGCACCAGTACACAAAGGGTGATAATACTGTAGCTTGAGGGTGTTCACACAAATGAGATTCAATGGTATGTTCAAGGCTCTAGGCTAGTCAAGGTCACTGGTTCTGTAGCCAACTATCCTAATGCTGGAGACCGCTAGTCTGTTCAAACCTCTCATCATATTATGACTTCCCTTCTCTCAGCTCAGTGATTTAAGGACATATGCTTTATTACTTCTAGAAAATTATGTGCCAGCAGAGGAACTCAGTGTTCTACAGCATCTATATGCAGCTTTTGTTTTCTTCTCAGCAGAAGCCAGGGGCTACTTTTCTCTCACTCTGATTTTTAAAAGCAAAAGTGATGAAAAACACAGCCGTCCATGATAAATTATAGCAACAGCAAAGGGTTTTTTAAAGACCTGTCACCAATTTATTGGCTGTCTGTGTCAGACAGCTGGAAGACACGTGACAACTCATTATTTTACAATAAGAGACATTTACAACAATGCTGTCACACGCAGAGCGAGAGTGTATAGTGTGTACTGACAACTTAATCCTATGCTCAGACGCAGGAAATTGAAAATTTAATTTTCAAGCGGTGTAGCCACTGAAAGACATTGTAAAGGCAGTTTTTTTTTAAAGATTCACAACATGGGCTTTTAGTATCTAGGCTGAACTAACAGAGTCAAACATAGAATAAGAGTAAAGAGAGCATATTTAGTTATTTCTTTTTGGTCTGGGAACCATATTCATATTTGCTATGAATTATGAATCAATCAGTTTTTTTTTTTTTTTATTCATTCGCTAATGAACAAGTTAAGATAAAAGACCATAAAACCCTTCAGTTTGCCACCAGTATGAAAAATACAGGTATATAGGGCTACATTGTGCCAAGACAAAAGTGTAAATGTTTACCTGAACGTGTCCTAAAAACTGAACTGTACTGTGTTCAAATACTGGCAACTTATACATACAGTAGTGAATACAAAATCATACATAATGCAAATGACCTTCCAAAGAGAAAGAAAGAGAAAAAATGTGAGAGTGTGAGAGAAATGATAAAGACAGAATGCCCTTGGTGCCTTTGCAGAGGGCACAGGCTTCATTCCGCTAATGGATGTTTTATGCTGAGATGCATCAAGCTGGTGCCCCAGGGCATCGGTTTATATTTGGCTAGATGGTGGTGCACTTCTGAAATAAATCTCATTATGCAAATGCTCCGTTTTACTTGTAAGATTTTAAGATTAGGTTCTTGCTTCTGCATTTTGCATCCCTTTATGGGTAGATACAAAGGTGCACCTTTGAGGGCATATAGGGTATATGCACCAGCTACAAACTAAAGGTACAATTTTTGCACATTTTTTTCCTGACAGTGTAGGTCAGTTTTTAGGCTGTATTCCTGTTCTGATGTGTGTTTACAAGCCGTGTGCTGCAGTAGGCAGCAGAGTTCAGATCCAACGCTGAAAGAAACTCATACACACTTTCTCGCCCTCTGCTGTCTGATAGAAGAAATGCAAGCTGAGCTCATCGCCTGACAACGTGGCTGAGTCATCCTGCTCTCTATCCAAACACTGCACAGCCTCCGATTGATGTAAAAACGTTTACAGCAATGTGCACAAATGGAAATGAGTCACCTACAATAGTAGCAGCACATTCCATGACAATACAGTATCTTAAAGCAACACAGAGAAGTGACTTCAACCACTAAAATCACCAGTGGGTTAAAATTAAAATATCTACAAAAGGGAATTTAGTCCTGAGAAAAGGTCTAGAATCATTTGCTCAGAGATGACAGTTGGTTTGACATTTTGTTGTATAACAAGTGGATGTAATGACTTTCATACATTTTAAACATGAATTAAAAATCGGGCCACTATAGTGCTGTAAAGATGCATACAAAGCCTGGTGCCAATAGTCTTCATGGTAAATTAATTTCTGGGTGCTTCAATTCTTTCAGATCCAGAGGAAACAGGGTGTTATGAGGTACTCTGTGCACAGTTCTGTACATACAGTACAGTACATACAGTGTATGGCACAAACCCCTCAGGATCATCACTGCTATTATTATTATCAGCACAGTCAACAAATCCCTCCAGATGCAAAGTAAAATTACGTCTTATCAGTATTCACAAACTCTCACCAGTTTGATAGTTAAAAACAGACTAGAAGGATGAAGAGAATTTGAAAGCAGCCTCATGATGTGAACTGTATTGCCCACGCAGGGAGGGCATATGAGTGGCAAAATCATCCAAGGTTCTTAAAATAACCACAAAGCAAAAATAATACAAACTAAATTTGAGTGTACAGTATCTCTACACTTGTGGCATCCTCACAATCTCTAAAGAAGAAAAAACTGTACACTGTTAAACAATCAGTTAGCACACTCAGCAAATGATCATATCCTACCTTGCTGAAGGCTCAGAGTGTTGGAGCTGTTGGATTTGAGGAGGCACAGGGGCAGCAGGGGGAGCCTCGGGTAGACCAGAAGGAGCAGGAGCAGGAGGAAGGGTCTGAGGCTCAGGGGGAGCTCTGTCCGGAGGGGTAGGGGGCGGTGTGGGGAACTCGACTGTGTCTTGGAGCAGATGGGCAGGGAGGGCAGGAGCAGTGTCGTGCTGTGGTAGGGGTGATAAGGGAGAGGGGACAGGCTCACTGCTCTCAGCAGCTTCTACCAGAGGAGACCTGCACAACATCACAAATACACAGGCAAACACACAGGGAATGGTGAGGAGAGATGCACTGTTGCCTATGAAATCGTTCATATAAGAACCATTATCATAGCACACAACAGAAATAAGGTTTTTTGCTATCTCAGATTTCAGACATCATCTAAGCAAGATATTTATTCCATTTATTATTATTATTATTATTATTATTATTAAACAATTATTAAATAAATAGACAACCATTCAAAAGTTTGGAGTCAGTATGATTTTTTAAAATAAATTAATAATTTTATTCAAAAAGTAAATTATTACAATAACAATAAAGACATTTATCCAATTTATACAAAACATTTATACAAAAGGTTTATATTTCAAATAAATGTTGCTCTTTTGAACATTCTATTTATCAAAGAATCCAAAATGTATCAGTTTCTGCAAAAATATTAAGCAACTGTTTTCTACATTAATAATAATAAATCTTGAGTACCAAATCAGCTTATTACAGTGATTTCTGAAGAATCATGTGATACTGAAGACTGGAGTAATGACAGCTGAAAATTCTGTTTGTTTTTAGAGGAATAAATTACATTTTAATAATTAATTATAAGAGAAACAAATATTTACAATTGTAATAATATTTCATAATAATACTTTTTACTGTGTTTTATTTTTAACGTACTCAAATAAATACAATGATAATGAGCACAAGAGTCTTTTTTTTTTAAACATTAAAAATTAAAAAAATTACCAGTCCTAAACTTTTTAATGGTAGTGGATTCATATGTGCTATGAATTATAAATCAATCAGTTGTTCTTTGATTTGTTCTCCAATGAACCACAAAAGACACGTTGTATATATAAATTTATACAAAACTTACAACTTTAATCAGTACCTATCAAATTTCTCATACAATAATAAAACACATAATGATATACATATCATTCCTACCATCCCTACTCCACTCTCGGCAGGGAAAAAATAGCAATCGCTGAGCAGCATCACAGACAAAACCTAATCCAACAGGCAGAACAGCAGACAGCCCTTCAGCTGCTCCTGTCAAGGGGTGTGCCTCATATCACATACTAAAAATACAACTCACTCCACCACACAGCCTAAACAACTGTACATAGCACTGCTCTATCTCATCAGAAACAGTTGTAGACAGTCGCAGAATTGCCCTCTAATCAGGTCTATGCACGCATCAAAGTATTACGATACTCTCCTTCCTTCGCTTTAGCCGGATAGTGGGAGATTGCATGTTAGACATAACCACAAACCACAACTTTAATGAACACAACAAGGTTTCTAATGCACCAGAGTTAATGGGAAGAGCACAAACACAAAATCTAATCTCCCAGGAGCAGCTGTGTCCATAGGAATGAGTCCAGACATGGTTTTTAATAGCAAACTGACTGCACTAAATAAAGGCAGCAGGGGGGAGCTGGAGTGTTAGCAGCCATAAAAATAACGACGTCACTACTGTTAGCACAGCCGGCGTACAGCTTTTTCACAGTCCTAACTACAATCTGACTGACAGCAATATTTAAGGCATAATTAGATAAGTACAGTGTGGTCAGTTTTGAGCTAAGAGGGGCTGCGTCATACTGTTATCTTTATAATAAATGCAATTATTAAGGCCTATTGTCTCGTTTTATAATGTAAAACTGAAAACAATTTGAGTAAGAGTCCCTTCTCAAAGCGTCACTAACATAATTGTGTTCCATTAACACAAAATAATTGCAATGGCTAATAATTGTTGCCATGGTAACTGTTGCTTAGCTCTTGTCACACATCACAAGGTTTCCAAACCACCTCTCTCTCTCTCTCACGCACTCACACACACACACCCACATCCACACAGGAGCCATTCCATCCACACAGTTTCATTTGTTCATAAAATCACTCGTAGATTTATAAAGTAGACTGAAATGAAAAACAAATGTGGAATAAGCTAGCTAAATGACATCGAATAGTTTGGAAATTACATATTCATCTGCCCTACATAAAATGTGTGAAAGTTGAGAACACAGAAGCCTGTTGTATGTGACCTATTTAGTAACTTTGTGGTAGGCACTATAAAAAATTAGCATGAGTTCTCAAATTTAACATTGCTGTGTTTTCATTCAGCTGTTGTGGGTGAGGCGCTAACAGCAAGACTTTATAAGTAAATTTGCAACTTCCTAAATAACTACAGAAAATAAACATATTCTCTAGTTTCCACTGAAGGGTAACCTAAGGCATTTTATAGGCTTTTATGAAAATCTGCACAGTTATCTTAAGATAATATTAGCTTGTACATATGGAAAGTTTGTAACTAGCCTAAAACGTCTGACTAAAACCATCAGGCTATAGTTTTGCACTGTATTTCATTTATATACAAAGCCTCAAAAGCCACATAGTTCAAAATACCATCTCCAAAATAAAATAAAGTAAATTCACATGCCACAAACTATATGTATCACAGCATTTTATGGGTTCATGTATAAAAGCGGGTTTAGTACAGCAACACAAGTTGTCTACAGAGGTGTTTATCGCACATTACCAAGAGCAAAGGTATCTTAACTGCACCCATAAAGTCCTGTGTAATCTACTTCATTCCTTACAATAACAGAATTTAACCTTCTGTCAACACAGAGCAAATCATTATCATCAGGTGTCTGACACTGTCAAAACAAACAGAGTGAGCAAGCTAGCAAATTTGAAAGAATGAGAGACAGACTTCACAACACACTTCCTTCTTCCCTCCCTGTCTTCCTACTGTCCCTCCCCCCATCTATCCAGTGAGATCATCACAAACCATCTGTAATTAACATCTCTCCAAATATCCACAAGGCTGTATTCTCCAACATTTCACACTATTAGCAAAATTCAAAAGAGAAAAATGTAATTTTAAACAGCAAAGGAGGTATAGTAGAACTCACCCGAGATCAGTTCCCAGAGTATAGTGTGTGACTATTCTTTTAGGCAAGCCACTCAAAATTCCTCAGGCAGCCACTTCACACTACCTCTCTCTTTTATTTCTCCGTATCACTCTCTTTCTCTCTTGACTGCATCTATGTATCTACACACACAGAGTAATATTCTCAACTGGAGCGGCCCTGAACTATGGTTTTTGTTCCACACTGACAGACCTCTTGGTATGACCTCATGTGAGGGCGTTGGTGCAAATAGCAAACACATATGCACACTTAAACAAGACACGTGCGCACACACACACATACTGACAGATACATGCAAAATTCCTTTAGTCCACATCTGTGGCAAGCAACAAAGAGTGGGCCGTTCAGGGATACTGGGACAAATGCACACAGTCAAAGTTTCTCTCTCTTCTTTCCCCTCATTCTCGCTCCCTATCACTTTGTCCACCACTCTCTCTTTCCTTTTATCTTTCTTTCTCTCCGGCTCCGGCATGTCTTTCTAAATGAGGTGCTAGGCTAAAACCTCTGACTGACAAGCACCAAGTGCTCCACTTTCATATGTTGTGGCTGCTGCAACAGAGCAGATATAGACTTATGAGAGGGAGTGGGGAGTAATGACAAAACGAGAGAGAATAAGAACGTCCCCAAAAGGAAGCTAAGTGTACATTCAGGGCTCCAGACAAAAAAAAAAAAATCAAGTAAGGAGCCATTGGCTCCTATAAGAAAAAAACTTAGGCACCAAATTATTTTTTTTTAGGTGCCACAGAATAAAAGTGTTTTACTTTATTATTATTATTTAATTTTTCCCCCTACATTTCAATCATACTGTGTTTATGTCTCATCTTTTCTTGACTTTATCAGCATTTTAATCCATCTTGTAGATGATCAGGTCAACCTGGGAACTAAGGTTCACTTAAAGTGGGAACTAAATGTCTTTTCCAACCTGAAAAATACAGTCACAAAGAATTGTTCGTTACACAGAATCTGTACCAATATCTTGGACCATAAGCATCACTTGGCCACTGAGTGTAGTTTGAGCTCCTCCTCAGTGCATCCTATAAATGTTGTCTTTCACACATTCAGTGTTTTTCTTCATTAGTAAAATGCAATTTTATAGGAGGAATCATGTAGACAACAGATTAAGTAAAAATATTAATATGCAATAGCGCATAAATATAGCAAAATGCTCCTCTTTAAAGTTATTTTTCTAGCTGACTGATGAGCTTATGGACACTGAGTGGTTATTCTGAGGTAAATGTATTATTACAGTGCAATGTTTACAAGCTTTACACGTTTTCCGCAGTTTGAAACACTGAATGAGCTTTTACATGAGACATTTCAGTAAGTTGTACTGTAGGCTCTCATAAAATAGCCTACCTTTTGATGTTAAATCATGTTCATTTCGTACTATAGTAGTAAATAGAAAGATATAATGGGTTCACTTGGTGCTGAACTGAGGCGCTAAAGCCATCGCACCTGCCGCAGTAAACCTGTGTTATACTTTGCGCGCGCGCAATCCGGACGCGTACACGGACAGCGCGCACGCGGACTACTTGTACAGTATTTATACTACTGAAAGTGTACGCTGGTGGTCCGCATTACCGTATTGTTTGAATTTCGTTATGAATTTGGTATCATTCTAAAGCTGATATTGTTTATTAAAAAGTAACAAAGCACAAAGCTTTTTGCGATTACTGGACAGCAAGTGCGCTTCAAATATTATGAAGTTCACGCATTAACAACACAGCATAGACTAAGATCTTGATAAGAAGCCATATTAGTAATGATTATAAACGAGAATTGTTAAGGATATTGCCAATATCCACACAGCTGACAGATTTACCTGTAGTAGTTTTTCAAGTTGTGCACGAAATAGACAGCTTTTCTGTACTTTTACTTGCACGTCTCCGTCATTTCGATCTCTCTCGCGCTGCGTTTAGCAGACTGTGCGTCAGCTCTGCTGTGCGGGAATGTTTCAAACATTACTGTCTTTTAATTTTAAGTTTAATACGTGAACATAACAAAAGATGTGATCGCAAAACAATCAGGAAAAAGGCCTTACATGCAAATTTTTAAGTCATAACATGTAAATATATATAGGCGCCAGTGGCGACCTCAGCAAAAACTTAATTAATTAAACGCAAATGCGACCGTTTTAGTCGCAGTCTGGAGCCCTGATCATTGCAATGCTCCAAAATTCAACAAACAAAAAATCTACACCCATGTAGCAATTTGGTTCATTTAAGCAATGAAAGGAACAAAATCCATTACCCAATATCCTATTCAGCCAATCCAGACAAATATTGAACACAAAAAAGTGACAACCCCAGATGCAATGCATGACCCTTCTATCAATTATGTCATTCCCTGGACCTAAACACAACTATTTTGGGATCCTGTAGTCTAAATTAAGGGGGATTTCTTTGTGGAAAGTAGCAGCTAACTCAATAACAAACCAAGAAAGTGTTAAATAATTTCATGAAAGTGCATACGGAGCATTTGGGAGGTCTCACCTGCAGTCTGGTGGTTCTTCTGGCTGCTTAGTAATAGGGATAAAACTCTCCTCCGGAGTAGGAGGAAAACTCTCCTCAGGTGCAGGAGGAAAACTCTCCTCAGGTGCAGGAGGAAAACTCTCCACAGGTGCAGGAGGAAAACTCTCCACAGGTGCAGGAGGAAAACTCTCCTCAGGTGCAGGAGGAAAACTCTCCACAGGTGCAGGAGGAAAACTCTCCTCAGGTGCAGGAGGAAAACTCTCCTCAGGTGCAGGAGGAAAACTCTCCTCAGGTGTAGGAGGAAAACTCTCCTCCGGAGCAGGAGGAAAACTCTCCTCGGGAGCAGGAGGAAAACTCTCCTCGGGTGCCGGGGGAAAACTCTCCTCGGGTGCCGGGGGAAAACTCTCCTCAGGTGCCGGGGGAAAACATTCTTCAGTTGGGGTTCGGAATTCTAGATCAGTCTGAGGCGAACGGAGGGTCTCAAATGGTCTAGAGAGAAAATAAACAAAGAAGAAATTTTGCTTACTGTTTGTCTCAATGAAAACTCCTTATAGCCTGTATGCATGTAAGTGTATGTGCGGTGCTCAAATATGTGAAGCCCAGTCTGTGTTTGTGCGTGGGTATGAAAGGATTCTTTCTTGCCCTAAAGGGCATGAGTTGATGTCACTGTTGAGGTCACCCTCAGGAGATAATGGGCTGTAGTACTTGTACTTGGCTCCATTTTCACTCAAAACGTCACATGAGAATAAAACATACTTTTTTGTAACTGTGCCAATGAAAAGCACTACATTTCTTTCGACATATCTGTGAGTGCAACAAAGTCAATTTCCCTCACAGTCTCTCATTTTAAAAACAAACATCAAATGAAATGTACCTGTTTTCTGTAGATCCACAGGTAGACTCATCTCTGTGGTCTGGAATGATCTGAGACATGGAGGCTGCCTCCTTCAGAGCTCTGAGCCAATCAGAACCTTCAGAGGAGTTGACTGCATCTGACTTCTCAGGTACAAAGACTGCACTGAGGACTTGGCTGTCTAATAATCTGTCGATAACCTGTGATACCTGCTCTGTTCCTGTGCCTGAACCCACCAACACATCTGCAGCTTCTGACACCTTGCTGACTTCATCTTCAATAGCTTTCCTGTCATCTTTCTCTATTGTTTTTTTTATTACAAGGGATTCTGTGTCTCCAGGAGAGTTATCTGCTATGTCAGGACTTTGCTCACTGCTACTTTCAACTGTCTTTGTCACGTTTTCACGTAAGTTTTGAATAAAAGACTTAGTGGGCTGCTGACTAGGCTGTTGATTGACTGCGGGAGGGGACTGGAGGGAATCCTGGGGGTCAGTCACTAAGCAGATAGAGGTCTCAGGGTATAACAATGACACAGCCTCTTTCATTTCTGCCAGTGATCCATTAGAAACTTCAATTTGCTGGTCTACATTATCGACTATTGCTTCAACAGGGGAAAATAAAGACTGCTCCTCCAACTTGCTTTGGTTTTCTTTGGAGATGCTTTCTTCAATTATAGACTGTGAAGACTTAGGTTCAGCCCCGTTGGACATTTCTATGTGATCTTTTTCAATGGCCTTGTTCTTTTCTACATGTGCCATCTGTTTACTTATCTCTTCTTGAATTCCTTCTCGCTGTTGTACATAATTTGAAATGGTGTCTTCTTCTTTCATAGAACTGATTGTGTTTTCAGTGTCCAAACAAGTTCTTACATGTTGTAACTGCTGTTCAGAACACTGTGTATTCTGCTCCTCTGTGTTTTGTGCACCGTCTGGGAATTGCTCTGACAAATGCTTATTAAGCTGCTCCATCCTCCAGGTGGCTGTCTCAGATTGGGGAGTGGAATTAGGAGTGTTAGGTTCTAGTGCATCTGTAGGGGCCTGATTCACACTTATCTCTTTTTCCTCTTTAATACTTTTTTGGAGCACAGAAGCAGAGGATGTGGTGGTGGAGAGCTGGCAATCAGAGGACTGAAAAACGAATTCTTTCTCTTTCTGAATTTGGGAAGGTTCTGCTGTAGACATCTGTGCAACATCACTCATTGAATCAGAACTGATCTCAGTGTTTCCAGTGTCTGCAGGGATAACAGAGTCGAAACATTTCTCTTCTGTTTTTAGTCCTGCTTCATGGTGTAAGAGGGTGGGAATCACAGAGAACCCACTTGAGTGATTTACAGGAAATTCTGAGCCTTTCTTGGTGTCAGGGGTTTCGTTCCACACTTTCCCATGTTCATCCGCACTGACCTGTGATTCGGTACAATCTGCATGTTTACTCACACTTTCCTGTGATGCTGAGATGGCAGGCTCTTTTGCCTCTGTAGCCTCTATAACCCGTTTGACTTCTAAAGTTTCAGAAGCTGACGATGCTGTTACAAACAAGTTGGGAGCTGACTGAGTTTGGATTTCATTTGAAGTACTTTCACCACAAACAGGAAATTTCCCACCATTAAGATCTATTGTTTGTATTGTCTTCTTTTCATTCTCTGGACATATATTGAACTCAGCAACATCTTTGTTACAGCCCCCCAGCAGTACGGCACTCTCTGATGTGCTGTTTAGGGATCTAGGAGCCTCTGCACTACAATACATCACCACCTTCTCTTGCTTTTCGCTTGCCTCAGCATTTGCATGACTATTGGTCTCAGCATTTTCTAAAACATTGCTTTTACTCACACTTAACACTGCTTCTGGGGCACTCATAAACTTCTGTTGCAGCTGGAGCTCTTGGGATTGTGAAAATGCCAAATCTGGCTGGCTCAAACCCCTTGGATCTTGTGTGTGGTCTCTCTCAGGAGACGCATTCACCACTGCAGACAGGGTGTGATCAATGACTGGAGGAGATTTTTCAGTTAGTGCCCCTCTACAACCCAGAGCCTCTTCTATAATCCCATCAGAGGTTAAACCAGGATCAGGCATAGGGCTAGACTGCAATTTTCCTCTTGGAATGGTTTCATCTAATAGTTTTTTTTCTCCTGATAGATTGGAGAGATTTATTAATGCCTGATTTGCTCCTTGTGTTTGATCAGCTTTTTCTTTTGCAGTAGTCTCATTCTGTTCTTGACAGGTATTTGTTCTTTTTTTGCTGTCCTTTTCTGCAATGGATTTTACATTTTGTACCTCATTTTCGAGCACAATCTCCCTGTTTTGCTCTCCTCCCATCACCTGACTCAATCCTTTAGATACACTTTTATTCATTTTTACATTGTCCGATACATGTTGAACAGGCTCCTCAGTCAGAAGTGTAACGAGATTGTCCTCCAAGTGCATCAGGAGTGAATCACATTTGATTTCATCATTAGGACTTTGTTGCATTGTCAAAGCAGGTTGAGAGTTAAGCATTTCATCAACACAGGATGTTTCAGAGGAATTTGTCTCTTCTCTATTATGCTTCTGCTCCTTAATATGAATTGCTTCTTTTTCCTTCCCTTCCTTCCTCGTTCCTTTGTTCCTCTGCTTTCCATTTTTTTGTTCATTCCCTTCTTCCTGAGAGGCACTAGTTTCATTTTTTGCATTGGATTTTTCTTTAGTTTCCTTTACACACTCCTTGTTGTCCTCTCCCCCCTTCACATGCTTGAATTCTTCAGACGTGTCTTTATTAATTACCTCATTTTCTGTAGTAGCATTTGTAGGTGCACTGCATAAATCATTTTCATATACAGAATTTAAATGTCCTTCACTCTTCTCTTTTCTAACAACTTCTAATTCTCCAACACCCTTAGATCCATCATTCTGTTTCATCTTTGCATTTCCAACAATATCTGGGTTCTTTAACACTAGCGGTGAATCACCTGCCTGTTCTGGTCTGTCAGTTGTAAGCAAATGGTTCCCTGATGATGCTGCAATTTCCTGTGTGGAGACACCAACAGAGTAAAGCAGATCATCTGCATTTTGAGATCTTAACATCTCTTCATTCACATCCAGTTGTTGATTAGATTTGTCTGTAATATTTTTTACAATCTCTGTGTCAGAATCACACACACAGTTCACACTGCAATCCTCCCCGGGTCCTACTACAGCGATATCACAGTCATTCACAGACTCACAGTGACTCAGCATTGGGCCTGGAGCCTTTAGTACAATGACAGACGCATCCCTGGCATCACTGTTAGTGCTTTGTGTGGTAGTTGAGGAAAGATCCCTTTGTGCTGGTACTGTAGTCTCCGCTGCAGGAAGAGAAGGGACAGTTGTGTCCCCAGCATCCGCTGCATCATTTTTCATCATTTCATTACTGAACTGTGATTCAGTCTGATAGGGCAGCATGTCGTCACACTTATCTGCTTTTGACAGAAATTGCATCTCTGAGATTGTAGTAGGCTGCTCGGTGTTGGATTTCTTGTCTGGTTGAGTGGAAGGGCACATGCTGTCCATGTCTGGGGCTGCTCCTGGAGACATGGAGCTGGTTTTTACCTTTGACTCAACTTCACGTGTGTATTTTTCTGGCTTTGACTCATGCTCTCGACTGTCATTCACAATATTCTCTGAATTACCTGGACATGTTAGTTCTATATCACCTGCTTCAGGCAACCCACATCCCTTTGATTCATCAGTCTCTTCATCCAGCTTTTTCTTGGTGGCAAGTAGAATTTCTGTATGTCTTTGTTCAACTCCTTCAGACACAGTCATATCAGCCCGCTCACCATCCACAGCAGGGCTGCTGTTACAACCCTCTTGTGGAGATACATCCGGTAGTAAAACACTGTTCTTCTCAGTGGATGCTGACTCATCTGTATTATATGTAGTGGTCTGAATAGCATTCAAACATTCTTTATTTTCTTGCTTTTCTTTACTTACTTCAGTTGCTTCCAGAGTTTCATTAACCACATCCTTAGCTTCAGTAACACAGGTGGTCTCACCTGCAGCTGACAGTGATGAAACAGGATTTCTCTTACTGACATCAGGATTTTCATCTGTCACTTTTCCGTCATCATCACAGCTACTTATATTTACATTAACATTTTCTCCAAGTTTTACAGTAGTCTCACCCCTCGTTTGAGATGTACTGGTCATTTCTCTGCAGTCCTTTGATTCTTTAAATGTCATTTCCACTTTTTCTCTCTGCTTTTCATTTTTTTCTTCTTTACCTTCTTCTTCAGAGGCAGTAGGTACCCTTTCTGCTCCATGCAGGTCAGTATTTCTCTGGCCAGTGGTCGGTTCTGCCTGAAAAGGAAGTGCTGGTTTGCTGATGCTGAGAAAACCTTTAAAGTTGAAGCTAGCCTCTTTTACTGGATGATGTAGACTTTCAAATACCATCAATGGGGGCAGAGAAGCACATTCAGTCTTTTGGCATTTCAGTGTTGTATCATTTTGGTTCTCAAAAGAGCTCTGTATACCTTTTGGAGACCCCTCCATTTTGGTACAACTTGCAGCAATATCCATCATGTTTACTTGTAGCTTAGTTGATGGAGATGTGTCTTCACTTGTAGGAGTTATTTCTTGTTTTTGTTGCTGTGTCTCTGTCTTGACGGATGTGTCACAGCTTGCGGTTCTAGTCTGTGAAGAGCACTGTACCTGTTGATCGTTGGCTTGCACAGAGAGACATTCGTTTTCTAAAGAAACTGTTGATGGAAGTGATCTATCACTGCCTGGCAGGTCTGCTCCTGATGCAGTTGGGCTCAGATTCAGATTAGCCTCTTCCTCTCTCTGCGCTTCTGTCTTTGTAGAGTTTATGTGGGAAAGAGGAGGGGGTGGGCTGATGGAGTCACAGTCGTTTATTCTGTTGATGGTCAGAGGAAATGGGGCTGTGCCTGCTGTGACAGGATGGATGAGGTCACTCTGGTCTTGTGTTGCCGTTGGTGATGCTGTGATGCGATGGGATGGGCACGTCTCGGTCGCTGCCTCTGTCTGTGACACCCTGCCGGCATGTGCTGCGTTCTGTGCTCTGTCTTCGCTTTCCTTTTTCCCCTCCTCTTCGCTCTCTCCTTTTCTCTCCTTTGATCGGAAACTCTCCACCTTCCAGTCACATGTTCCAAGGACGCCTGGAGAGGAATAGGAGACTAGAGCTTTGTCCTCTGTGCCGACCGTGCCTGTATCCTTGTCTCCGGCTGGGGAGAGTGCGATCGGTAGACCCCCTCCCTTCCCCTCACTCTCCGTCGAGTTGCCACAGCTCTCCTCAGTCGCCTCCTCTTTCTGAACAGGTGAGCACTTAATGTCTGGAAAAATTACTGAGGTGCATTCTTGTCCCTTTTCAGCTATAAATTCACTTAATGTTTCCTCTGAGCTCGGAGACTCATCCGCTTCCAGCACTGCCGATTCTCTCTCTGCTGCTTGTAATATTATTGCGGCACTTTGGAACGCATCACCTCTCTTTTTCTCTCCCTCGCTTTCTATCATTTCTGGCATCGTGGGTGTTGTTTGTAGCAATGTGGAGGCAGTGGACTCCGCTGAAGCCCGTTCAAGGGCACTCTCTTCTTCCTCCTTCTCTTCTGCACCGGCTCGGCTCAAAGCGTGTGAATTCCCCCACAGTGGTGCATGTGCGCCAGCTCCACAGCCTAAAGGAGGTCCATTCTCCTGCTCCAGTGGATATGTCTCTAAGTCACATCTCCCTATGGGCTCATGTTCAGGGGCTGTTGTAGCTTGGCAGGAATCAATCACAACAGCAGACACATTTTTCTCATGTTTGACTTCCCCTGTTGTACAGTGGTTGTGGTGTATGGTTTCACCTTCTGATATTGATTTGCAGGGTCCATCTGTCTGATCCTGGTTATCATTTTGCTGAGGCCCCTGTGGAGAGTCCAGTAACAGGGCAGGTGGAGCCTCAGCCAGGGAAAGATGAGCTTCGTGTTCTGGAGGTGGGGAGCAGATCAATTGTTTACCCTCAGGACTCAGCTGTTCTGGGAGTCCTAATTCCTGTCTTTGATGGTCAAGGCTTGATCCTACTTTTGTGTTTGTTTCTATCGGTCCATTTATCCGCTGATGTGTCCCTGACTCCACCTGTTTCTGTATGTTTGGTTGTATGCTTATTTTAGCTTCTAAATGCAACGTGTGACCAGAATGTTTACCCGTATGTGTGGATGGGCTTGCCAGTAAATCACTAATTAACTGACTATGTGTGTCTATTTTTATTTCATCCGAGTTCTGAATCATCTGTGCAGCTTCTTCAGAACTTCTGACTTCTTCATTCAAATTTGTCTCTTGAATTATTCCTGTTTCTCTCTGGGTTGTCTGTGCTATAACGTTTATTCTGTCTTCATCTTGTGAACGCTCACCCTCCAGGGTGTTTTTCAAAGAGCAGATATCTTGTATTGATTGATCCTGTGTAAGTGTTTCCTTTTCCGCATCAATTTCTGATGTTGTTTGTGTACCTGTCCATATGGTATGTGTCTTTTGTTGACCAGCTATGTTCTCAGCTGTGTCTATTTTTGTCTCTATCTCTGACTTTTTTTGCTGTTCTGCCTCTGACAGCTGGCTTGCTTCTTCAGTCTGGTTTTCTGTTATATCCTCAATGTTTTTGACATCCTCAGCTCTAGCTGCACATGTATTACTTTGCTTTCTTCCCAGAAGATAATCTCTGAAGCTAAACACCCCCTCTTCACCCGCTGTTGAGTCATTTGTGTGCGCTCCATCATTTCCATGGCAACCTTCATGAAATTCAGCAGGTTTGTGTGAAGATGAACCAAAATCCTTTTTGGCTTCAGCTTTCTCGGTTTGATTTTTATCATCACTTACAGAACAAAACCTGGCCAGATCACCTGCAGTCCATGTGTCTGCATGGGAGGATATGCCAAGAGCAGCCATTTCATCTTCACATTCCCTTAAAGCTTCCTGAAGTTCATAATCCATCTGGGCAGCCAAAGGACCGAGGGATGGAACATGTTGCTGAGATTCGCTAGACAAGTGGGCTTGGGCCAGTGATGCTGTCTCAGCAGAAACTTTGTCACCATCACAGCTATCAACGTTCACCAAAAAAAGATACATTAGAATAAAACTGCTCTGAGAAACAATCAGTTGTTCATTCCACACCAAGCCAAAGCACCCCACTCCACCTCATGCCAGAGACAGGATGCGAGTTCATGCATAGGCACAACTAAGCACTTTAAATGTGTAAGATTCAAAAACCACACACACTGCAAAAATAATAATCATTATTCTTAATCAGTAATTTGTCATCTTAAAACAAGGTAAATTTACTTGAGAACACAATTGCATGATAAAAAACTTTTTTTTTTTTCAAGAATATATCTAGAATTAAGATGATTTTTCTTACCTCAGTGACATTTTTTTATTTTAAACATATCTAACAAACTGTAGTGAATTAATTTAGTGAATTAATAAACTTTATTCAAGATATATTCTATGAAAATGAGTATTTTTATAATATACAATTCTGCTTCTCAATTAATTTTACTTTGTTTTAAGGATGTAATTAAATGAGAAACTAAATAATATTTTTCTTCTGTGTAAAAAAAAGATTTTATTATACACAGTGCCATGATTATTTATTTATTTATTTACTTACTTACGCACCCATTGGGTACCACTTAATTTCCTCATTTCAAATTTATGAATAGTATAAATCACTAGCAATTATGTTAAATTTTCATTGAGATTAAAATCAAGATGCTGAAATCTTTTTGTAAATTTAAAAAGGTGACATGAGTGTTTGCCAAGTAAAAGCCTTCATAAAGACATAGCCTGAAGTATTATGGACTTATGGCAGAAAATTGCATGCTGTTTTAGAGCAAGGTTAATGCTTCAATGCTTTTAGCATCCATTACGGACACGGTGTAACTGACTACCTATACAGTGCGTATGACAGAATAGCACCAGCCAAAAAAAACCTGCTAAAAGTTCTAACAACCTTATTAGTGCAGACAATATAGAACCTGGTGAATCACTGTGACTCTGCATATCACGTTTCAAGGGCTGAAACACAGTCAGTGACTAACAACCCAATAAAGTAGCTATAGTTGATCTAATATGACAACCATGCTTCCCCCATACTGCCTGTCTCACCTTAGTGTGCTTCTTTCTGGGAATTAACAGGACAGAGACAGTTTATCTAGCAAATTTTTGCCTGTCATTTTAAACAAAAAAATCTATCAATCACCTTCACCTCAAATGGAAACAAATGAGAAAGCAGATCCTCCAGGGCTTATCTCTGATTGGACCACAGCACTCATGTGATCTGCCAACTTGCTGATATAGATGACAACAGGCTCAACCATGCAGCCTTTTTTCAGTAAATGATTACGACTGGAAGCTGCCACTCCCATTCAGAGGAGGCAAGAAAAACGTTTATAGCCCTTCTCTGGCATAACTGGAAAGTCAGACAGCTGTACTGCAGTTTAAGTTACAGCAATTATGATTGTATGTGCTAAAACTTACTTGAGGCCTTTTGGCATACTGTATGTCTGAATGAATTACAGAACTGCAGCCACTCCCTACTGCACTGTCAGGCAGAATTTCAATACCCACAATCCTCTGCCCTTCCCTAAGCACTTCTATTGCCCTTCTATCAAAAAAACACAATCTGAAAAGAATACATAAATATTAATAAAAACATAAATAGTATTAAAACATAAACAGCTGACTCTGACAGGATTTAGCTGTATTTAGCTGAGAGAAACTAACATGAAGTACACCCTTAAAACATGTCAAGTATGTCAAGTATGAATGTAGATCTCATCTGTCTGTGTCCGCACAAGTCTATGCAATTGCAACCAGATGTAATAATGTGTTGATAACTCTCTCAACAGGAAAAAAAAACTGAACGTACACACACAACGACCGCAAATATACACACTCCACACTCAAACATGGCTTCCTATTAAGGAGGACACCTCTCACGCTGTTCATCGATCTAGTGTGGTAAACCATACACTTTCACCTCATGCATGTTAAAAAGTCATGTCACCTGCCCGATCAAAGCACAACCAAAAACAATGCTAGTTTAGTTCACAGCAAACCAACTCAACCAGCTTTAAAGCCAAACGTGTTCAACAGACCACTAACCCAGCTAGCACAACTACATATGTGTAAATGTTTTTCCAGTTGTGAAAAGGTTGTAAAAACATTTTGATCCTAAATACTTAATATGACAGATAATGTATTCAAGTATGTAAATAAAATGTTTATGTATTTAAAAAATTACATATTTTGTGTTTACTATTAAAAAGCGAAATAAATATTTTCACTAGGGTAGGTACTGTAGATATGTTTATGTTTCTTAAGATATTTTGGCTGTATGAAGCTATGTTTGCAACTTAATTTTTTTTTTTTTCTCAAAGTTGCTGTTTGGTACTGATCATTTTTTATAATCCAAATATATAAAATGCACATCATGATTTGGTTACACTGTTTTTCTCATTTTCCTTTTTACATGTTTATGTGTATACTACAGAGTAACTTAAATGCCACTAAAATTCAACATTTCGAAATGTAAAACGTTTTGTGCTTACTGAAGGGAACTCCATTTACACAGCACACATCAATAATCACACCCAAAACACAAAATGGAGCAAAAGAGATCTCACCAAAATCTATTACATATGAAAACATGAATACACTTTGGCCGAGTTACCAATGTCTGTCTCTTATGCCATAACAGACTGGTATCTCTCTGTCTCCATTTTAATCATTCCTCTATTACCTCTTCATGAGGCCCACTACTGGTGGACTGGCCTCCATGTAGTGCTCTAGGCCTGCCAGCAGAGGGTTGGCAGTGCCACCCAGTGCCACAGCCTCATTCTTCATTTCACCCAAGCTCCCCTGCTCACAACTATACACACACATACACAAATAAATACCCATGAATATGAGCTTCATAACATCAGGACTCATTAACAGGAAGATTCAATTACTAATCAAGCTGTAAAAGAAATCTAAGAAGATGGGTTTTATCAAAATAATTTTAGAACAAACATTTTGTCCACTAACAGGCTATGGTAATGCATTATATAAGATATATTTATGTAAAAATCACAACATTCACAGATTTTGTCCTTTTATTCCTAGAACTGAAACTTGTCATGTCTTATTAGTTAGAAACCAGCAGAAATTCCTTGGAGAAACTCTTGCTGTAATATACGCTACATACTACTACATAGTATACATAATATATATATGTATAAAAAAACAGTAATGTCTTCAAACAAGCCTTTCATTTTAATTAGCATTATCTCCATAAAATCATGTAAAATAAAAGTCATTGGAGTGTGTCTGGGTTCTACCACCTTAACAGCTGGCAAGGTTTGCGGCTTTTTTGTAGGCCTGCCAATTGTCCATTCAGTCAAGTTTTCCATAGGAATGAGTCAGAGATTAATGGAAATTCATTCTGTGTTTATCCAGCCAAGCAAGTACAAGGAAGGATCTTCGTATAATAAGTCCTGTGTTTTGCTTTGATTGTGAAACATAGTAAGACATGACATAAACGAGTGAGCAAGTATTAGAGTCCAATCTAATCTGTGGCTTCCAGTTTCAAGACTAATATGAACTTTGTGTCCTCAACTCCCAGGCGAGTTCACAATTT
Organism: Spinibarbus caldwelli; assembly: GCA_039654775.1. Taxonomy (NCBI): domain Eukaryota; kingdom Metazoa; phylum Chordata; class Actinopteri; order Cypriniformes; family Cyprinidae; genus Spinibarbus; species Spinibarbus caldwelli. The sequence continues at coordinate 14,214,290 of CM077242.1, forward strand.
TATGGCACCTTTCATTGAACTTTAATAGAAATTAAAGTTTTGTCATCGTTTACTCACCCTCATGTTGTTTCAAATCTGTATGAGACATTTTTCAAAATATCTGCTCTTGAAAGTAATTTAGGATTGGAATGATATAAGGGTGAGTAAATGACAGAAAATTCCTTTTTGAATACCATACATTTAATTACAGTAGATAAATGAACCATTATCACCTTTTTAACCTCTCTATTTTTGTTTCCAGAATGCAAAATTGTTTTTTGTTTACCGGTATGCAAAACATAACCGAAAGGTGGAAAAATTTGCATCAGATGTGAATCGAAAAGAATTTCAAAAGAATCAGCTGTCCTGTTGAAACTTGCCCCTTGCTAAGTGTCACATGACAGGTCTACTCCTCAGCGCAGCTCTGAGGTAATCAATGTGTTTGTATGATAGAGAGAAATTGTTGAGACCTACCCAAGCGAGGTTCCCCAGGTGAGATTGAGCTCGGTGCTGAGGTCGAGGTCTATGCTGGGCAGCAGATCATGAGGAAACTCTAGCTCCTCTTTATCCTCCTCTTCCTGTCTTCTCAGCTTTTCTTCCTCGTCAGCAAAAACCTGTGGCTCTGCTTTGACTGAATCAGTGTGGACAGATCCGTTCTCTGCAGTGGCAGACTTCTCCTTCAGTGTGCACACCTTGTCAGTGTGTACTGCAGCCTGAGAAACACAACAAAAGTAGTTAGAGCACAGACCGGTGCAATCTGTTTTTAATTAGAGATCCATAAATCACTCAGACCAGCTGCACACACATAAAATGGCTTACTTGCCACTTTGCGAACAAGTTAGTTGTTCAAACCGAGAATACGTTCCTTCAAACGTACAGGGTTTGACATTTTACATCAAAGAAAACACACCCACCATGTCAATAAAATTAAAAAAAGCTGTGGTGATTTCTGACTAGGCTACACACCCTGATCATTTATCATTGTGCCATCAGCACTTTTAGAAAAATCTTTAAAGAATAAACATGTTTTCAATGAATCCACCACACCAGCTGGATCTTAAGGATCAGTTCAGGCATGTTCATATGCCCTTTTGCACACATGAATAAACAATGTTACAAAAAAAAAAAAAACAACATATGGTTGTAAACTAAAAATGTAATTCTAGGTTCATAGTGAATTTCCACAGAATTTATTTACTTATTGTTTCATTGAAAATGTGGCAAAATGAAATGATTGTTCTGACTTTACTGGTTTTACCACTATTCTTTCCAAATGGAATAAGATAGCCTCATTCAGCTGAGCTACATTAACCACAAAGAACTTTAAACACAGATTAAATGCATTCTGAAGAATTTTGTAAAAGGTCAGGCCAAACAAACACATGTAAATCCATATACATGGATTATTTACTACATATAATATTTAAATGCATTTCATTTCATTTATAAATGCATTTGTCACACTGCAAGACTATTTAATTCACCTAGGTGATTAAAATGGTGAAAATAAAAAAAATAAATGACTAAACAGCACTTAAAACGCTTTCTTTTCCTGTTCGCATTAGGAGTCGCAACAGCGGATCATCCACATGTAAAGTAAAATAAAGTAAAGTAAAGTAAAATATTATCCAACTATGTTTTAAAATCCTAAACCGGAGCAAACACAAATAACATCATAATTATAAATATTTGACCATTTTAGACTCTCATTTGCATAATAAGCACTATGATTTAAGACAAGAGAGAATCTTACCCCTCCAAAACACAGACACACACACTCATTTTATTCATACACACACTCATTGATCAAAAGTATGATTCACAGGCAAGTCTTTGTGCAGCAACAGAGGATCATGTTGCAGGCTCTCTGGAACACAGGCCACATTAGAGATGCATTACACAGAAGCCTCAAATCCATTAACCATTATTTTTATCATCTTTGACTCCTGTACACACATCACATGCACTTGATACACATGGGTGCATTGCATTCCCACCTCTGCTGTAGGTTACGTGTTGTACACTCTCAGAGCTTTAAGACTTTAAGAGTGAATTCATGCATTGATCTACATTCCCAGGCCTGAGCACAAACACCACTCAATTTGAATCAGGTCAGAGTATCAAATGAAATGCCCTGATCTAAGTCCAGACAAACTCAAGGTTTCGGATTCCATTAGCTTATTCAGAGTTTTAATTTGTTAACCAATCCTGGAATAAACACAAGGGTTTCAAATATCAGTAACATTTAGTAGTGACAGATGGCTGGATTTTCCACAAAAAAAACAGCAAAACCCCTGAAGAACAGGATGCACTTCACACACCGGCAAACAATCACTGTACTGTATCGCTGTATTCCTAAATCTCTCTCCCTCGGCCCTCCCATATGAAAACCGACCCAGTGTCTACACTACTCCAAATGTCCTGTCATCAACCTGAGAATCTGTTTACACACCCGCAGACAAGAAGTTAAGGCCTTATTATGTTAATTGAATGGGGTACAGAAGTGTGAGACTGCTAATAAAAATGCTTATTAAAAAAAAAAAATCTTTATTATTTTATTTATCATTAAACAATTTGAATGGAAAATTTAACTGAAAAGTTTACAAGAATTTAAAATGTTCCAAAAAGCCTATTTCAAAAAGCAAAAGAAAAATATTTTTTGGAAAAGGGGTTAAAGGGGTCAATAATATCCCAAATTTTCTTACATATCATTACTTGCCTAGAAATATTAAATAACAATTAATATTTAGATTTCAAAATTTGAAATATTTTCAACATTTCACAATGACATTTAGAACTTGAGTTTGTATCTATTTTTAACTTTAATAACATTATAAAGCCATAATGCTTTACAAGTACGACCAATCCATTAGAATACATCAAATACTTAAGTCTTTGATCATAAGAAAGGACTTTTTAAACTTCCTAATCACTAAAATTTTATTCAAGCTGTAAGACCACATTTTTCACACCTACACTTGAGTTTAATAGAATAATAGCACACTTTGTCTTCTTATGATCTTGTTTCTCATGCTTGGTTTCAAGTTCCACAACTTCCTGTTTCCTGTCTATGCTGTGAACCTATATCTGAGCCCTAGAAAACTTCATTGAGCACAAAGTAACTAAAATAAATCACACTCACTGAGCTACATTTGTCTGTAGGTTTAGAATTTAAACTGATATAAGCTACGCTGGGGGAATCTCTTACCCAGATCTGCTGATCCATTTATACAGCACACAGGGGCCTTTGGAGAATGAAACAGGTAACCTCAAATCACTGCTGTCTTTTTAAATAAAGGGCCACTGTCTTCCTTTGTCCTTTGACCTACAGCATGATTGGTCCTGAAAAGCAGACCCCATATGGTCTCTTTTGCCCTGCCCCTTTAACAGTCCACATTGTCCTCCACTACAGTAAATCCCTGCTGTTAACTACCATGTGTCCTTGCTGTGCAGTGTCACTGGTTGCCATGGCAATTGTATAAGCCCAACACAGCAGACTGACCTCTAAATAGTTGTGGGACACACACACAACCCATAAATTATATGAAATGCAGTCCAGTTTTGAATAACTATATGAAACAGACCAAAGTATTATCCCTATTTAGGACACACACACTAGTGTATTCAGCAAACATGCAACAGTTCACTCAATACAAAATAAATAAAACTTTTACACTGCAAAAAAAATGACTTGACAATAAATTTTTAATCAATCATTTTCACTTGTTTTCAAATGAAAAAAAATCTAAAAAAATATTTTTAAAAAATGAAAACTTTTTTACTGCCAGTTCAGTGAGACAAAATACATTTGCATCAGAAAAAACACATTGGTCACACTTTAGTTTGGGGACCAAATCTCACTAACTATAAACTCATAATTTGCTGCTTATTAATAGTTATTAAGGTAATTGTTAAGTTTAGGTATGGGGTAGTATTAAGGAATCAAAAATATGGTCATGCAGAATAAGGCATTACAGTATGTGCTTTATAAGTACTTAAACAGCCATATGTATGCTAATAAGCAACTAGTTAGTAAGTAAGAATTGGTCCCTAAACTAAAGTCTTACCTATACCTATTCTCTTAACTCATGCAGTATTGTACATTTATTTTGTTTTAAGGATTTGAGAGATTTCAACTGGATTATATTTTGCAGTGTAAAACTCACATTTGCAGCAAGCCACTAAATAAATCACAAACTCACCTTCTCTAAGGAGGCACACACACATTCACATGAGACTGCTGCAGTTTGACAGTGCAGCACCCCTGCACTGAACTCCCCGTGAGAGCAAGTAGAGACGTGTGCGTGTTTTGGTTCAGCCGGGCAAAGACACAAACTTGCTGCAACACATGCTGCTGGTCGTGTTTATGTTCCAGTCTCCTCCCCAGACTCCTGACTCAGCTCCCTTCACCTCTCCTGCTATAGATCCATGCCCTTCACAGGAGAACTCTGCTAGTCCTTGGATGTGTGAGACAGACTGTTCCTCCTGAGAAGCTGTACTACGAAATCTCAGGCTAGAACACTCACAGAGCAACTTGAGTAGTGATCCCTCCCCATCCTCTGTGTAACTCTTTGAGCATGACGCTTCTGCCCTCTGATCCCTCCCTCTCGAGCTACCTCCTGCCTCTTATGTCTGCTGCTGTTCTGTCACTTCCTGCTGGGGGACTGAGGACTGCACTCTGATGCACACGCTGCAGGTGAATACTGGGAAATGGGCCAAAGGTCGATCTCAATGTAACCCACAGGGGGAGATCATGTTATACACTAACTTTTGGAGGCTTCTTAACTAGGGTCCCTATAATAATACTCCATTTTAAACAGTAAGACTGACCCTAAAAATTTTTAAGATTTAAAAAAAAAAAACAATTCTCACAGTTTCTACCCAATAAAATATTTTAGAGCTTGGGATATCCAGAAAAATGTATATTTAAAAAAAATAATAATTAAATGAATTTTTCTCAGTGCAAGACTATTTAAATGAACAACAAAAATGTGCTTAAAATGTTGAAAATTCAAAATGGAAATGGTGATTTACAGTACTTAAAATACTTTCCTTTATACATTCATATAAATCTCATTTTTGCCATTAGGGTTTGCAAAATCCGCATAGTTACAGTATTTTGCAAAGGTTATACAGCCGATTATACACTCTAAAAAATATTTACCTAAAATCTTGATGCTTGGTTAAAATAGAATTGTCAGCGATCTAACTAGGTTTTAAAGTCCGAAACTGGAGCAAAAATAACATCACAATCACAAAAATAAAATAGAGTTAAAGGGTTAAATGGGCCAATATCCAAAATTTTCTTACATATCATTAATTACCTAGAAATATTAATATTTACATTTCAAAATGTTAAATATTTTTTTTAACATTTTCAACATTTCAAACTTTGTTTCCAGGTTTAAATGATATTTAGTTTGTATCTATTTTTTACTTTTATATTATTATAAAGCCATAATGCTTTACATACTACTCATAATCATTCCTAATCATTGAAATTTTGTTCAAGCAGTAAGACCACATTTATTGAGCAGGTTAATTAAAAAAAATAAAATAAAATAAATAATAATAATAATAATAATAATAATAAATATATATATATATATATTTATTAAATGCTTCTTTTGTCTTGTGGCCCCTTAGGCCCGTTTTTGAGAACCAATTATACATCCACAGACATTTGGTTCTGCAAAGTACACACTGCTCTTTAATAAAACATCCTAAACCAGTCTAGGCTGGTTTATTGATATCCTAGCCTAGCTAGGCTGTTTTATAGGGATTCTGGGCACTTTTCAGCTTGTCAGCTATTGGGGACAAGTTGGTCATCCAGCTAAACAGCTATGCAGGAAACCTTAGGACCTTAGATCTTAAAGATCTTAAACTTGCTAAAGCCAATTTATCTCAGATTAGAATTAAATGTTTTGGGGGTTTTTTCAGCGGGGTAAGCAAACCATTAAACTTAATTCTCTGCAAATCCATATTTGTTGATATGTTCTCACTAAATATATTTCTGAACCACAGTTAATGTACCATGCATGCACACTCCCAGTGCAACTTCACACACATGCTGAAACCCTGCAGTACCTCATTTACCATGTCAGACTGTGTTTCTTCTGGAGGAAATAGCACCACGTTATCTGGAGCGCCCTCCTGTGGCAAATACAAATGCAAATGAGCAGAAGAGATAGATACAAGTTGTGGTGAAAGCAACAGTCTTTGGAGAGATGCATGGCAGATCTGAGTCACTATATGCCTCAATTAGTCTCCGGTGCTGCTGTTGCTGGACGTTGACCAAGAGTAGCCTACTTAAAGTTCGCTCTGGGAACCTACCAATCTGGTTGGAGTCATCCATGAAAAAGCACTGAGCCCGACAGGTTGATCCTATTAAGATAAACCCTGAATTCCAAGTGGAGTAGCCTTTTCAATGTAGCATAACATCGCCCAAATTATTCCTTTCAGGGTCCATTGAATATCAAACCACAGTTGAATGCACAAATGCATAAATGTCTTGTAAAATCACATCAGCAGCAAAAGGTCATACGCATGCGAAAGATTTAAATTATGGTGACTGTTGTTGGGTAAACTATTTTAAAACTGTTGGATTAACTAATTAGCTATGCTAAGGTTGGAAAAAAAGTATGGTTACTTAAGGGAGAAATATACCCTACCTTTATTAATATTTAAAAATTACATATTCAGAAATAACATTTTATATTTATATTAATAACAATTAACCAATTTGGTGACTGTATCAAAAGTAGGCTACAAGTAAATTTTAAATACAACTAATCTGAGTCAAAAACAAAGTACTGTACCTATATAACCCTATGTGAACTAGAAAATGTGAACAGTTTTTATCTATTAAGTTACACGAACAGTCCAAATGATCAAAACTAGAATGAGACTGATCTTGCAGCTCTAAATATGAGAGAGGGGAGCTTGACTTTCTTCTTTCAGACGAATCAAATCGGAGTTATATTAAAAATTGTCCTGGACCCTCCAAGCCTTACAATGGGGATAAGTGAGTGCTTTTTGTCAACAGTCCAGAAGACGTGAAATAAAGTGTGCGCATCCGTAATAAAACATGCCTCACACGGCTCCAGGGGGTGAATAAAGGCCTCCTGTAGCAAATACGTGCGTTTTTGTAAGATAAATATCCATATTTCAAACGTAATGAACACTTTTTTTCTTACTTCCGCTGACTATACGCGGAAGCCGTTCCGGCGGATGACGTAGGACGTCGGCGTTGCGTGATTAGTGACGAACGCGGAGAGAGAACTAAACAAAACGCCGGTCACGAATTAGAAGCACAAAAAGAGGATTTGTAAAGAAAAAATGTTAGAGGATTTCGATATAAGCCAATAGGAGCCTGGTTTTCCTTTGCTAAAGTAAGGAAACTTTTTATTTCAAGTCTTCTGGACAAAAAGTACCCGCTTATCCTCATTGTAAGGCTTGGAGGGGCCAGGACAATTTTTAATATAACTCCTATTGGATTCATCTGAAAGAAGAAAGTCATATACACCTAGGATGCCTCGAGGGTGAGTAATGTTACATCACAGGCTAATTTTCATTTTTGGGTGAACTAACCCTTTAAGAACGAGCCGAGTCACTAGAATGAATGAATTTGATATTTTAGCGATACGTAGGCTATGAGGAAATAAGGCAGTTTTGAACGATCTGATTCATTAGAATGAATCAATTGGAATTGAATCAGTCTAGCGATAGCCTACATATGAGAAAGAACCGATTCGTTAGAATGCATCGGACATTCCACCGCAACGTGTGTGAGAGGACGGTTTAGAATGAACCGATTCACTTGAATGAACTGAAATTTCCAACGCTACAAAGAGAGAGAAACGTTGAGGTGAGCGCGTTTGCTGTATTATTCCCTTTGCAGACATTAAAAAAAGCCAACCACTACTCATTGGAAAATGTAGCTCATTACTATAAAAGCTGCACGTTGAATGCAGACAAACTACTGTCATGTTACTGAAAAAAAATGTAGTTAATATAGTAGCATCTCTACTTTTATTTAGTCACTCTCTAGCACCGATGGGAACAGCATATTGGTTAAGGTTGAAAAAAATCCCACACAGAATGAGTTCACTGACCATCTGCAGTCTTTCAAAACAAAATTCGGTCAGAATGTTTGACAACACAATGAAAACAACGGTGCATTTTTTTTTTTTTTTTTTTTTTTAACACAGCACTCGCTCTTTCTCTATCTGAGCTGTTATCTCAAGCACAGGTTGTCACAGGCAGTATGTCAGTTGATGGGGAATGCTAACAGATGTCACCAAAAGTCATAACAGCTCTAAACAGTAAGTCTAGTTTTAAGGCACACACAAGCATGGTAGTCTAAGCGTTTCGGAAGAGACTAACACTGCGGTGCTGAGCCAGGCAGCAGGTCCCAATTGAAACCGTCTTACCGGAAGCTCCGAAGTGCTGTTCTCATTGCCCATCTTGTTAAGCGGGGCTGGTAGGTGACCCCTTCACATCAGACCAACAATGGCACAGGCCACCTCTGGCAGACTGAGGGACCGATGTAAAGAAAGCAGACACTGTCAAGGAATTACAAATACTATTTCTTCGTCAAACATCCAGAGAAACACTGAGCTTTGAGCGATCAGGGAGTGAAATATGTGTTCAAGTATGTGTCATGTGTTGAGATTAAGAGGCTCTGATGAAAGCAGAACAAAGTGCAGAGATGCTGTCCAGTAGAACAGCTTTCTTAGGGTGGTAGAAAAAAATAAAAAATAATAACTCTTGTTAGAGTCATGGCCTTCAGGCAGTTTCACAGAATTTAAGAGTTATACAATAATTTATATAATACCTATCAGGTAATGGCCCAAATGAATCATACAGCAAGTTTAAAACCCCTCAATATTTAATTTGTACTGAAAACTCTTCAAACTGAAAAATATCAGATTTCATGTGCAGATCTGTAATTCAAATGTAAAGATCCCGGACACGAACAGGATAAATCAGATTGAACCGGCCAAAGCAGACAATCCAGGAGAAACAGTAACCATTCAATTTGATTCTGAAAAAAGAGGAACAATATAGCTAAAATCACAAGCTGGCTATAACAGAGAGTTTAGTATTAGTATTCTGTGATTTTGTTTTAATTTACTACTCCAGTTTACTGCATTTTATACAACAATACAGAGTGCTGGTTTGTCAGCACAAAAAGTTAATACTTTTATTAATCATGGGAGCAATAAATTGATCAAAAGTGAAGACATTACATGTCACAAAAGATTTATATTCCAAATAAATGCTGTTCTACTGAACTTTCTATTCATCAAAAAATCCTGAAAAAAAAATCATACTTCCAAAAATATATAATAAACAGCACAACTGAAGGATCGTTTCCAAAGCATCATGTGACACTAAAGACTGGAATAATGGCTGCTGAAAATTCAGCTTTGTTATCATAGGAATAAATTACATTTTAAACTATATAAAAACAGAAAAAAAATTAAAATTCACAATATTAGTGCTGTACTGTAATCCTGACCAAATAAATGCAGCCTTTTTGAGCATAAGAGACCTATTATCAAAACATATATAAATTACCTTTATGAATATATAATTTTAATGGACTTTTTTCTTTGACCATTAAGTCCACTCATTAAGAATGTGTCATTTCTTGATTGTTACTTTTCTGGTGACTTGCAGGCATGAAAACGACATTTTAATAGCATCCTTGATTTAAACTTCCATTATCAAAAAAATGGTAAGCTCGATTAACATCCATGAATCATTTCAAACTGTCCATTTTTTTACCTTGCCACATTAAGAGAGCAATGTTTTCAGGCCCATTGCACATTTGGCTTGAGTCAATCACTGTGTGAAGGTTAGTAAGAGTGAGTGGAGGAGTATGTCTTATTAGCCCATAAAAAAAGCTCTTCTAGATGGGTCTAACAGACCTCTGGCCAGAACCTCTTTTAAGTACACCACAAGCTCATTAGAAACATAAATCAGCTTCCTGGAGCATTTCACACACACACTGTTGACCTGCAGCCAACACACTGCAGAAAGCACCAGGGCCCATCAGTCATGCTGTCGCCCCCTCAAACAACCACAGCTACAGCACGCTCTAATGTGGGGAAACTCAGTACGGGATCCCATCTATCTAACCCTTCGGTGAAACACCATCTAGCTATCAGGATTCATTGAGAGCGTGAGCTGAAATTCAGACAGCAGAAATACTAGTCCTGGATGTATACTTATACTACATAGTTGGATTTTAGTTTTTTTCCAGTGGGCACAAGAGATATATTGTATGGCACAGTGGCACAGTATCATTTAGTAGGAGTGTTTTTGACCATTAGCGGTGTTAGTGGGTTAATCTGGTGCAGTAAGCTCATCATTTGACAGATTGTGCTAGTGACTGAAGGTTTGGAGATTACTGCCAAAATCAACTAGTCAACAGTAGCTGCCCTCTGTCTGCCCCTGCTGTGAGCCAATACTCTGGAAAATGTGTGTTGTGAAAATTAGACATGGCCTAAGACTTAAAACAGATTATGAAACGGATAGTTCCGGTCCTTGATTCTGATTGGTTGAGCCACATTAGAAGCTGTTGTAAATTAAAGCAATAAGCCCCAAGAAGCCGTGGTTTACAGTGAATTTATAACAGCTAAGGGACGTTGTTGGCGGAGTGCCTAAAACCCCCTTGGCTGTTATAAATTCACGGTAAACCACGGCTTCACGGGGCTTATTGCTTTTATAAAACGGTTATTCCATATACTTAGTAAGGTTTCACAAAATAAAACAGAGCAAATAAGTGTAATGATATTAATAAAAACAGTATTCTTCCACCAAACAATGTAGTTCCTCAGAAATAGACGTGTGCAGGTATTCGGTAATGCGATATCACGATAATGAATATGCACGGTATTGTTATCGTGGGCACTTCAAAATACCGAAAATAATTATTAAAAATTATTCAGAATTTTGAATGCATTTTAAGAATACTTTTCCCATTAACTGGTTAAATGCACAACACTGCTGTAAGCTGCATCCAAAACAAGTGTGCACTCTGATGTAAACAAGCATGGATGAGAAGCACATGGCTGAACGCCTGAGAGACCCTCTGAATGAAAGCGCACATTCTCTCTCTGACAGCAGGTGGCGCTGAACAGCAGATGCAGCGTTATTACCCCGGAAACCCAGTAAACAAAGCAGCTGCGCTACTTGTATTTAAATGATTTAAATAGCCATTCAGATCTTTATATTCGCAGTGGTGTTCAGCACAGCGCCAAATACTTTAATATTTAGACTAAATAGGCTATTTATTTTAAAAAAAAATTACATTTTAATCTGGACTACAACATGCCCTAGAGATATTGTTTGAAAGTGTTTTGATTCTTTATCGTTCGGTCATACTTTACATTAGGGCTTCATTGGTTAACATTAGTTAATTAATTAGTTAACAATCTCCCAATGAAAAATTCTTCTAAACGTTCATTAATCTTAGGTAATTTAAATATTTAATAGCACATTGTTAAAATCAAAATTATAAACTGTTATAAACTGTTTCTTTTTTTTTTTTTTAAATGAACCTAAGCTAACATGAACTAAGAGTTGTATTATTTTTAACAAAGATGAATAACTTCTGTAGCAAATGTAGCTTTTGCTCATTGATAATGTTAATGCATTAACTAAGGTTAACTAATGAGATCTTACTGTAAAGTGATACCTATTGGTCTTTTAATTCTTTTGCACTTTAATCTGTGTAAAATGTTTAACTTCATAATTTTTTGTATGTATTGCTTTATTGTATTTAAATGTTCAGATATTTTTGTTATAAGAAAAAAAGTTATTAAACCTGTTATACTGTAATATGACAACACTTTTTTTGCAACTAAATTTCAATATCGTGATAATATACCGTGATAAAAACATTAGCAATTAATCGCAACATGAAAAATTGATACCGGCATATCCCTACTTAGAAACAGTTGTGGTTGGAACCAGAGCCATTGAGAAACAGAGTTGCGACACTCCCATAGGCTTCCATAGGAACTGAGGAATGCTGAAGTAAAGCGTGTCATGGAGCGGCCAATAGTTCCAAACAACCAATAGTTCCAGCATTGAAGCCCATTCATTTCAGTGTTTTTCAAGCACACTCGCCTGAAAGTTGAGGAAATTACAGCAGTTTTTGGCATTTTAACGCATTAGTTTACCTCTCGGAAATCTGACCAGTAGTTGTATTTTATGAAACGCGTTATAGTTAATGTTTATTTTTAGATAATAGGCAGTTATGCTATATTTGCAGTTAGATAATGTGAGAAACACCTTAATAGCGATCATAACCAGATGCTAGTTGTCATGTTTTTAAGTTTTTAGTCTTTCTGTAATCTTTCTCTCCCTGTAGGAAGTTGAATGAGTTTCAGTGAAGACTGCCCATTAAAGGAATACAAGAAAGAGTTTCCCTAAATGCAGTTGGTTGCCTTGTGTTTTTTTTAAATGTTATTTTAATTTTTTTTATTGGGTTAAATTCCGTATTTGCTGGCCTTTTTTAACATTCACTTATATTGTCTTCTTACATAAATGTCATAAAATAATGCAGGGATGTGAGTAATTAATCTTTTTAAATTCAACATTAAAAAAAAAAGCAAAACTTGTAAACATTGAGTGTTTGATAATGTCTAAGTATACAATGCAAAACATAAAATAAATAAATAAATAAATAAATAAGCTGTTATGACCTGTAAAACTCTTTACAGTAACTAGAGCAGAGCTACAATATTTAATATCCAAAGAACCTTTCCATTGCACAAAAGGTTCTTTGTAGCACAGAAGGGTTCTTTGCAGCACACAAAAAAAGATTCTTTAGACTATTTAATGGTTCTTCACAGTCAACATGTTGTAAATATTTTTTCTGGAAAGTGAGATCAAGTGAGCTAAATTGTCCTGTCTGGTCCAGAACTCATTCCAGACTCATTTTCTATTAGTTGTGTTCAATTATAATGCAATATAAAGTATTAATTTTGAGTTGTATAAATAGTTTTGTGGTGTTTATTAGACTAATTAAAAAAAGACCAGTAGATCAGTCCTTAATATTTATTACATCTATTTTAATGCTGTTTTGCATGACCTTAAAAAAATTATTAGGAATAATTTAATTAATAGCACATGTTCCTGAGCAGCAAATCAGCATATTAAAATGATTTCTGAAGGATCATGTGACACTGAAGACTGAAGTAATGATGCTGAAAATTCAGCTTTGATCACAGGAAAAAATGACAGTTTACAATATATTAAAATAGACAACAGTTCTTTTAATGTGTAATGATATTTTGAAATATTACTATTTTCTCTGTATTCTTGATAAAATAAATGCAGACTTCAGATTTTTTCCCCCAAAACATTGTAATGTTTCCAAAATTTTGTCAGGTACTGTATAACATTGTTACCTAGTGCTTATATTGCTTAAATACCATTAATTGGATGGATTTGTGGCCCAAGATGCTGGGATAGGCTTCAGCCCCCACGAACCCTACAGAGGATAAGTGGTTTGGAGAATGAATAGATGGATGGATGAACTTCCAAAATACTTTGACTTTCTTTGATTTTGTTTCTATTCTGACTGCTGTTCAGCTTAAAAATACCTTTCCATTATCTTTGTTTGTCATTTGCATCATTATACCTATTAAACCTATCAAAATTAAGAAACTAATGAAAGTGTCTTTTTTTTTTTCTTTTTTTTTTTTTTGTTACAGGATCCTATGTACCCAACCATTCATCAGAAGGACTGTGAAAACGGGAACCAGTGGCAGTTTCCACAGGATGAAAAAGGGCATACTAGTGGATGATGGGAGTACTGACATTAACCTGCCGTATTCACTGTATTACACACTAGGGATGGGCATTTTTGTAAATTTTTCATTTCAAGTACTTTATTTTGATGGTCTTTATTTTGATGGTATGGATGGCATGCGACAGAAATATATAAAGTCATGGTGATCATCAAGTACTTGACAGCGATGATTGGTCATGAAAACAATGATTGCAGTGACTTTAAAAAATGATCAATCATTGCTGTCAAGTCTGAGTACTCTAGTACTTGTGCATTTATTATTAAACACACACAGTATTGAGGTATGATGTATATTGCATTGATGTAGACTGTAAATGCAACAAACATTTTAATCACATATCTTGTAAAGTCTTTTTATTTCTGAATTTTCTTTTTTTTTTTTCAAAATTGTTTTATGAACAATCCTATTAAAGAAAATTTATAGTATGATAAATGTGAGGATATTGATCTGGAGGAAATGGGGCCATAAAGAACCTATTCATCAGTGGTTCTTTGAAGAACCTTTAAAAAGGGTTCTTTGTAGTACCAGAAAAAGGTTCTTTATGGCGCCAAGAAAAACACTGGTTCATTAAAGAACCTTTCACAAAATGGTTCTTCAGGGAACCAAAAAAGTTTCCCCTATGGCATCGCCGTGAAACCCCCTTTTTGGTTCTTCCTGGCACCTTTTTTTTTTTTTTAAAGAGTGCAGGCTATATCAGACTGCTGTGCTTCTGAAGTGTTTGTGTGTCCATGTGACTGCTGGGTGATCAGTGTCTGCTCTATATTTTGGCAGGAAGTGCAAACCTGAATATGAAACTTGTTATAAATAGATGCTGTTCCTGTCTGTCACTCGTTATTTAAGTCTTCCCATCCAGCGATGAGTCATGTGCACCAGTTTCCCTTCAAAACAAACTGTGCCGTGTAATAAATAGGCTTATACAATGACTTCCAGGCAAATAATGCCTGAAGAGTCAAGTTTAGATGATCCCAACTTCTCATGGACCCAGACTGAGATAAATAATATAAGATAAATAAGATAAACAAGAGAGTAGACAAATGATGGCACTGCCTCTCATGTTTGTGTTTTGTTTGTCATCCAACATAAGAGCCAAAATACATCTAGACTTTTAGATCTAAATACTGCAGACCCATATCTCCCACTAATAATAAACATTAGTACCTTCCATTAGTGTGGCTAAATAACTTGCAAACATGACTACATAAATGTCTGCTGACATAGGAACACTGAAGCGGAACAGGAACAGGTCTTCTCTATTCCTGGACTACCAGCTTATCATTTAGAGAGAGAGAGAAAAAAAAAGTTTTCACACAGCGCAAAATTTGATGTGCTACAATGCTACATAATATAACCATAAAACAAATTACATGTTATTTTTCCCGCAACCCCATGAACTTATGAAATATTGAAATATTTACTAATACTACATTAGTATCAACTCCTTATGGTCTTTGTGTTAACTTCAAAAGCAGTAACAACAAAGTAAAGTCAAACTCACTCACCCAGCTCACAGACACAGACGCAGAAGCAGTGCATTTATCCAAGCTCACAATGCTACACTTAATGTACAGCTTTAGATTTTGTTTGCAGCTACACCGCAGTTAACAAGCTTGTCCCCTCTTGAGATGACTGGCACATTGCGTTGCTATAACTGCACAGAGTTCGAGCAGGCGAGAGGGGGTAAGCTGACAGGGAGATCATGGGGGGGCCGCACTGATTCTGACATGGTAGAAATGACAGAGTCAGCTGGACGGTGCATGGCCCTTGGTAACACTTGTAAACAAACACAATGCCATAAACTAAGCAGAAAGGATTTTACCCTTCCCATAACCTCCTTAGCCTGTCAGCAGGGCCTCAAAACAATTACACAGCACTTTTCTCTGAGCTGTATCCTCCATCTCTTTCTTAAAGGTGCACTCATTCATTTTTTTCTCATTGAAAATAGTTTGGCATTAAAAGACTGGAAGACTTCATTCATATCAATGGCCTAATAAAAGACATTTAATTTTTTTACATAGAGCAGGTTGCCTCATGGAGGCAGACATATTGTAATGACATGACCGCCAATAATACTTGTTTTCTCAGTAACCTTATTATTGGACACTTTTACTCACAGAATACATTAATAATGAGTGAATATAGCATTTATACAATGGTATTGATCACTGAAAACTTTTGGGAAATGCTACATTCAGGCTACTTGGTGTCAATATAATGCTCTATTCACATTGGCAGCAATTTTTACTGAAGGTCACCAAGTCACTGTACTATTGATCACTAGTAGATATTCACATTGCTGGAAGCCCAAATAAAAAAGGCAATCAATAGAGTATCCATTAAAATCTGTGCAATTCTTACAGAATTACTTTGGGGAATAAAATGCAACATAAAATAATACTGAGTGGAACTCTGGAAGAAAAAGAAAGAAAGGAAAGGCTTACTTCTATAGTTTAGTAAAGTGCACTAAAATGTGAAAACATTTTTCTACCCAATTTACTTTAGTGTAACCAAAAGCAGTCAGGTTGATCCAGTTATATTAAATAGCTTTTCTAACTAATACAACTATTTAGTGAAGCACATTTTTTACAATATAACTTGAAAAAAGGTTAATGGGGCACAAGATTATAACTTACCAAACCTGTGTTTTCAGCTCTGTCAGGCATCCTGCAAGACCTTTCATTCAATGGCTACTGCAACCGTTCTTGCTAAACTGCCTAGACTGCGATCTTCCCTTCCAATTCAAACTTCAATTCAAGTTTCCTATTGGAAAACCTTACAGCGCATAATTATACATATGTGCATTATTTATGTATTATAAATTGTCTGCTACCTGTTCACCTCACCTGTTTACACTTTTACACACATGCGCACACACACCCCATACCATTTCACTTACTCACAAAATAATTATTCTCACCTTTCGCTACATAATTATACAGAGACCTTTTAAATGCATCAAACAGACAAAATATTTATTGGTCACTGAAATAAATACTTTTTAATAGGTGACAATCATGCAACACACCCCTTCTCCTCCCTAATACCATTATACAGTATTAAAATATTAACTTTATTATATAACTACTATAATAATGCGATTAACCAAATATTCCCATACTTAATGCCTATTAAAACAAGTATAAAATGACCGTATCGCAAAATCACTTCAACTGCATAGACAAGGAATGCTGAATAATAAGATTAATAAATCAGCACTTATTGTCTATGAACAATCAAGGCTGATTTCCTATTCAGTTATGGATAATTTTGTATTCACTTAATAGCATATTGAACGCACAAATATTGGTTGTTGTCAAGAAAATTAATTTATTTTTTGACTTCCGTATTTAATTCTCTCAAACTATGTCTATTCTCAGCACAATCTAGACTTCATTTGCTTGTTGCCAGTGTCTACTGCCTTTCATTTATCCATGTCTGTCATTCCTTTCCCTGCATCCTTTTCTCCGTCACTGTACAGATATTGTCAGGCATCTTTTTGCACCTCCCCCTCTTTTTTTCCCTTCCATTCCCGTCTCCTTTCACGCTCTTCATCTCCCAAGCTACGACTACTACAGGCCAGTATGAGAAGAGACAGCCAAAAATGCTGTTTCTTTCATATCCCCCTGACGTCAGCCCAGTCCAACACACATACTCCCCCTCATCCCCTTCTTCTGCCTGCACTGACAACCAGCGAACAGTCGGCGATGTCTTCCCACTCATTCTCATTTTGCCCTTCTGTCTGCAGCGTCTGAGATGCAGTGTTACCTGGCTGCGTGTGACTCCGATGCAGCTTCCCATCCTGTATTCCATGTCCTCCTGAGGAGAGATGACAGAAGCACTACAAGGCTTGCAAAAATAGTCTCTCCAGGATTGCATCCCCACTACGAAGAAATGGCATCGCTGAGCAATGCAAGCAGGGTGTGAGCAAGTGAGTGCAAGCGTGCGAGGATACCCTCATATGTGTGTGTGAGAGTATGTGTGTGAATAAGCCTCATCTACTGCAATGCCCAGGGTATAACTATGGCATACATGCTCGTTCTCTGTTATATAACAACACAATTATATAAAGAGCACAGCCAAGGATTCAAAAAAAGTGTCTTGACATTTTTTCCTCTCTTCCTTCGTTGGCTTTTGCAGCGATGCTATAAGATGCTGCCCGTGCAAGTGGGTAAAAAGCCCCTCTGTTATCGACAGCGACCGTCACACAAGCAGGGAGAGGAGGGGGAGGACAGAAAATACAGAAGCCGGATGAGAACGAGAAAATAAAAGAACAGAGCATCTGCAAGTTTAAAAGAGCAACAGCTGCAGGCATGACGATACAGTACTGAGCATCAAAAGAAAATCGCCAGAGGAAAAGTGATGGAGCCACTCAAGTGAAATGGGACAGTGGCAGAAAATAAAAGGAATTTACAGAAGGAGAGTCAGGATGAGATAGATTAAGCTTTATGAAGATTGATGGACTGAATTTAAAATATTCATTCTTTAACTGGCATTAAAGTCAGCATGAAAACAAAATTGCCCATTGTTATTTTCTTAATGCATGTTAGTGGTAAATATATCCATCTATCAAGAATAATAAGCCCATAAAAAAATGTATACTATAAAAATGTCATAACTTGTTCTTATTGAGCCAATCATATTCAGATGTGCCTCCATTCAACACAATCCAATCAACAACCAGTGGATAAGACTGAGCCCGCCCCACATTTTTTTTATTGTTCAATATGCCTTAAACTGTATCACAATACTGTAGTAAAGTTGGTCATGACTTCAGTTTCATGTAGACTCTTTTGCATCACAAACAATCAATGTAAGATATGGATATATCAGTCAATACTTGATATTTAATTGTCGACAATCATTTCTGGCAGGTTTTTTTTTTTTTTTAGTTTTATTTTTATTTTCTTTTAAATGAAATGTTGCCATTATCTAGTGCTAACTTAAAGTGACAGCACTACATAATGACAAAGATTTAACCCTTTAGGTTTCTTAAAGGAATAGTTCACTCAAAAATGAAAATTTGCTGAAAATGTATTCACCCTCATTCCATCTAAGATGTAGATGAGTTAATGAACAAATTTGGTGAAACTTAGCATTATATCACGTGCTCACCAAATTTTCATTTTTGGGTGAACTATTACTTTAAAAAGAGTCATTTCCTATAATAATGATAATTATTGGGTCTTATGAAAAAAATATTCAAATTTGAATAGTAAATAATAATTATTCAATAATAAAAATGAATAGTTATGCATATTTAATACTGGTAATGACAATGCCATGATGCCGAAATGAACAACATTGAATGGACATTGAACAAATTATTGATTTTAGTTTTAGCCCATGACTAGTATTTAGACTAAATAGTATTGAATCACTCATAACATGAAAATAATTATCAGTACTGGCCAGAATTACACCCCTATAGAAAATAACCTTTACCTCTGAAATAAAAAGCTAAATTCCTCAATTTTGCCTTCTCAAATAAACATTTACAGAATACACATGAATTTGTTTTGATGTATATCTTATTAATTGTATTAACTAAAAATGGACACCAGGAATGATACTGCAGCTCGCTAAAATTAAAGGATAAAGTGTTTAATAAAGACAAACTTAATACCTCATAAAAGATGAGAAAAAAGTAAGAACATTTCAGGAAATCTGACAATAAATTTGGTAAATGGCAATTAAAAGCTACATAAGATAATTTTGCTTATGTTGCCATTTTCTTAAAAATGAAACAGGATTTCAGCCGCTTTGAAAAAACATGGATATAGAACTTTCCACCACAGTGACCCAAACATTTATGCATAGTGAGACATTAAATAGCACATACCCTGATTAAACAAAGCACACCAAGAAGCACAAAAGCCTATAAAAAAAATTTGAACTGTGAGGATCGAAAAATAATATATGAAAATATGGAAAACAAAAACAACTGCTGTAAGAAATTAACTAAAACAACAACTGCCCAATACTACACTAAAATCACAACTTCAGCCACTGACCTGGATGCAGATTTACACCACTACACCATCCAAAAAGTCCCTGCAGCGTAGAGAAGCGTCTTGTGAACATGAGTGTTACTCAGACAGCAGGCAGATCCCTCCAAAAGGCTTCAGATGTCAGTGGGATCAAACTACAGGGCAGTTAATCCAAGCTTGGACCAATCTGTGTGCATATGGAGGGCCACACCACTGCACACATGGACAGCTCTCTATCGCCTCCCTGCATAAGCATTTTACACGACTTCATATGAACATGTAACAGACAACAGAGCTCAAGATAATACAAATATTGCCATATGGTCATGCAAATAAACTTGACTAGAGGCAGCAGTCAAGATTATGTATTCATTAAGAATTTTTAAAGAGTAGTCTTAAATCACATTCATCTCTGTCCAGTAAAAAAATAAAAGGCTATTTCACCACTAGGGGGTAGTGTTCAGTTTACTGTAATTACTGGCAGGGAAGTCAGAATATGGCAAATTTGAGGTTCATCTAACTACATACTTTTGTGACCATATTAATGATTACCTGAGGGTTGTATTTTATTCATTATTGTGAGACTTATGTTTAATCTCCAATTACTATTAAGAAATTAAAACAAAAAATAAAACTACACTATGCGCATATTTAGTTAATCTCCATTAAGTTTCTTATCTATACAAAATCATAGATAGGTTTAATGGAGCAGCTTAGTAAAATGAAATTCTGTAGTATGAGGGCTGTGCAAATGGAGATTTGACTTGCAAATAGTATAATATCTTTACACGATGGTTTACAAAGCAAACCTGTTTTGATATATTGATGCCATGTGAGCAGTGAGACACATATTCAAGCAGCCAGGCACAGTCTATATGCACACAATTGACCTGCTACTCTGAATATTTCAAATTAAGAGAAAAGCGATGTACATCTACAGACAGTGAAGAGTTATGAACCTTGCATGTTTCCATCAAATTAAAATATTTCTTTAGTTACTTGGAATCCAACACTTAATATAATGTTAAGTGCACTTTACATTTATTGTATTAGACACAATCATTACACTTTATATAGAATTCAAAGACATAACTGTTAAAATTGAGATCCCACATATTAAAAAAATATAAAAAGAAGAAGACAGTATTTTATTTTATCAGCATTTTGCCAGCTGTCGCTAACTATCCTCCAACTTAGCTTTACTGCGACAAAACTTCTGGAGCGGGGATCAAAGCTTCCTTAATATCAAAGGCATCAATGATTTCCTGCAAGACACAGATCATAGATACAAGTTATTTAATGTAAAGAACAGGCTGTTCCATGCTAAATAAATATGATCTAATTCTGAACATGGTCTCAAATAGTTGTTAAAGATACAAGCCTCTGGTAATCCTGAGAAGAAAACAATTTCTATATTATCACCTCAATTAGAATCCAGAAAACACATCTTTCCAACCCCAAACATCTGCTTTAATATTGCAAATATACACCAAATGCTGTCTTAATGTGCTCACCCTCCAGCTTTCCTGGTTGATGGAGATGACACACTGATGTCGGACAGCAGCTCCACCAGGCTCTATCTCACCTTCCTCTACTGGAGCTATAATACACCCAATAATACATATAATCTCTAAGTGCATTAAAAACAAACACAATCAAACGGTGACCTGTGGATCTGATCTTACCTATACAAGGAAGCCCATCCGTATCCAAGTACATTCTCACCAGACCATCCTGAGGGAAATATTTCATTCATTATTGTGAGACTTATGTTTAATTTCCAAAGCTGTTGTTGCCTCTTAACTTACCCTAATGAGAAAAGACATGTGGAAGATGTTCTCCACAGTCCGTGAGAAGGAGTTGGGGTCAATGACGAACTCGTAATATGAAATGGGTTCCTCAGCTGTTCCGGAAAAGGTCATTTTTAATGGGTTTTAAAATAGTCAGTTTTGCTTAACTGCAATATGTTATTTTAATTTTATTTTAACATGCTTACAGTCATCAGCAAAGTATTTTTGCAGACATCCAAGAATTCTTTCAACCTCTTTCTCAGTTGCCTCCTGGTGAGATTCTTCCATTTTTTTCAGCTGTGATGACAAAATATTTTCTTAATTTCTTAAAATCAGACAGATTATCAACAATATTTGAAGAGACTGCCAGCATTTGCATTATAATGAGCACACCTGGGTGGGCATAATTCGTTTTGCCTCTTTGCTGGGGACTTTCCTTTGTCTTTCAACTCTCTGCCGTGGCGGAGGAGGCTCTGCCAAAAATGAGCCCAACCTTGAATTAAACAAAAATAGCAAAGCTTGTAAAGTAAACTGCACATTGTATTTGTAAACTCTCCTAAATAAGACTGTCAGAATGAGTTTTTTGAAAGCTATAAAACGGCATAATAGCCATTATAATCAAACTGATTCAGAGGTTTAGTGTTAAGTAAGTTTATCCAATAAATATCATGAAAAATTATATTTACTCATAGTACACTAGTTTAAAATTTTGGAGTAGTTAAGTTTTTTTTATGTTCCTGAAAAGTCTCTTATGCTCATCAAGACTGCATTTATTTGAAACATAAGAGTAAATACAGTAATACTGTGAATTATTATTACAATTTAAAATAACGGCATAACTGTGAAGGCAATGCTGAATTTTCAACAGCCATTTCTCCAGTCTTTAGCGTCACACTTGACATTATCCTTCATTAAAAATCATACTAATATGCTGATTTTGTGCTCAGGAAACTTTCAATATTATCAGTGTGGAAAAAGTTGTGCAGCTTAATATTTTTGTGGAAACTGTGATGCATTTTTTTTCAGGATTCTTCAATAAATAGAAAGTTCAAAAGAACAGCATTTACTTGAAAGAAATAATTTGTAACATTATAAAAGTCTTTACTGTCACTTTTTATCAATTTAATGTGTCCTTGCTGAGAGAAAAAAAAAATCATGAACATTTCTGAGGGATAACAAATTTAGCTTTGAACTGATTCACTTACATCAACAGTTTTAACAGATTCATGATAATTTACTACAGATGTGAACCACAAAGACATCAATTCAATATATCAGTACATGGGGTGAGAAGGGAATCACAAAACTAGCCTAATAACATATTCTTTAGAAAACTTAATAGCAAAAATCACAAAAATCATTGCATTTACCTGCAAAATAATAATTACCTAATAAAAATAAACTAAAATAAGTTTAATGTGAATTTCCAATACATCCCCTTGTCTTTAAACACTTACCTAATCACATAATCGCCTTCAGTTTCATTTCCCTTACTACAGACATACTCACATGTAGTGGAATGAAGGGGCTGTTTTGAAGCAGGACTCAGATCTCTTTGCAAGCCTCTGCCAGGCGCCTTGTGGTAAATATCCCTCCAAGTTCCCATCCTGACCACTTTCATCCTCCAAACGATTCAGACCCATGAAGGACAACTAGAATGATCAACATGAGAAATCAATCAAGAAGAAAACTCATTTCATAGTGGATCTGAACATCATTTTCTCTTAAATACAAGATCTGGGCTGCGTTTCTCAAAAGCATTGTGAGCTAAGCTGATCGCAGGGACCACTGTTGGCAATGGTTATATGACCTACTTAGGCTTACGATGCTTTTAGGAAACGCAGCCATAGCCTTTCCTCTCACAGTAAATTACCAAATGTTCTGCAAATGCAGACGGGTCAAATGCAGAGCCTTCAGCATGTAGCTGGCTGGCCTTTTCCTTCCCTAGATCAGTGGCTAGTACCAGGAGTTGAGCATCCAGCGCTGCTTCACGAGCCTGCCTCACTGAAAGTAGACAGGCCATAACAAACCAGATCGTGAAGACATAATACATAAAAGTATGTGTGCAGAGCTGTCAGACCATGCATCCTACCAGGATATGTAGTGTAGAAAAATAATACCATTGGCAAATAGTTTGTTGGCCTCTTCTAAAACATCAGTGAGTTTATTGTTAGCTGGGTTCAGCATGTCCTCTCGGTTTTCTGTGAACAAAAAAAAAGCATACTTAACAATATACTTACAATACTTTATAACTGAAACATCAAACTGTATCATTGAAGCCAGCTTTAACATTATCAGCACTCACGCTGGACTTGATTGATCAGATCCCGGTACTTGCTCCTGATCTCTCTCCTGCGTGTTGGATCATCTTCTTCCTCACTAATACCTGAGGGTCCCGCACCAATATCATCTTCATCACCCATATCACCAGGTCTCTCTGGCCTGTTTCGACCACCCAATCCATTGGATGTTCCTGCAGACTCCTCTTGATTCCCTCTAGACCTTCTCCTCGAATCAGACATCTTCAATGTTTCTTCTTGATTTTCTATTCAGAGAGACACATATGTCTGAATAATAGTATTACATAAACTTAAATACCTAGATCTATAAAGTCTATAGCTCAAATCAGAAATATAACTTGCTACGCATCACTAATCCTGGATCAGTAAGTGACGCCACCGCCACTAAAACTCGTAACGCCATTGGCTTCTCAACCTGTCAATCAAACCTCATTATTCCTCCCGCCTCTCTCGTCAATGAAGTGCGGCGCGCAGTTTAGAGCATCTCAGATTGTTTGCCATCTTAAGGTAAATAAAGAACTGTTGATTGAATAAGTACAGCGTTTTCTTTACTCTATATTTATAAAGGCTAATGTTTTTTTGTATTTGAGGAGTGGAGAAGAGTGTCTTAGTCTAGCATTTTGTTGTCAAGTCACAGCCAGAGAGCTCGTGCGAAGCGCTCAATCTTTTACAGAAAACTGTCGACCTGTAAGTTCACAATACAATGAACAATACATTTATTACAGTATTTATTAATCTATGTTAATGTTAGTTAATGAAAATACAGTCGTTCATTGGTAGTTCATGTTTCACAGTGCATTAACTAATGTTAACAGACACAACTTTTGATTTTACAGTTTTTCTCAGTCATTTTGGTGCATTTCTCGACTCATCCTTAATATTTGCAAAGTATGTGCGTTTCTCAAAACAATTTGTACAAACAGCACCACACAATGGATTACCTGCAAAAGTCTGAAACCTATTCAAAATCTTTAGTTCATCTCTCAAAAGTATTTATGTCAATGAACATATCAGACAGTGCCATCAGAATGAAGAGTCCTTGTGTCATTGTTCACAAACAAGATAGTCAAAATGCTTAGTCATGTTGTCAATATAGGCCTAACAGTGCAAACTGTTCGTATTACCTGATATAAACTATGGCAACAGTTTGGATGACAGTTACTGTACTGAAATGCAGAAGGCTGCACTTCTTATGTTTGCCATATCCATTTCAAAAGTATAATTTACATATTACTGTATGTGGGGATATTGATTGAAAGAGACTGGATAGGATTCAGTTACACTTTTACTAGTGATCTCACAAAAAAAAAAAAAAAAAATATATATATATATATATATATATATATATATATATATATATATATATATATATATATATATATATATATATATATATATATATATATATATCAAAAAAAAACCATTACGTCATTGTGATATAGAAAAGAAAAATAAATATGGGCACAAAGGCAAAAATACAAAATTAGAAAGACAAACACAGGCAGAGCTTTGCTTTTGCATGTAGCACTGTATGAGGGATTTCAGAGAACTGGTTTATCATTGATCTACATTCTCTTCATTAGTGAAAGTTAAGATTCACCTGCACAATCCATGGCATATTTACAAAAAGACTAATAGAAATGTTTAGAAAATATGCTTGACAGTTTATGACTACTAGATCAACCATTTTGCATTTAATGAATTATACGATGAACTAATGACTAGATGTTTTGAGGGGTAAGACAACTGCACAGAGAACTATATAATACATTTTGAGCAATATAACATTAGCAACTGATAATGTAGGAAAACAGACAAATGTACATAACCAGTTGCATGAATGTACCAAAGCAATTGCAACTTCTTCAAAAGAACGAGAAACTGCTTTTATGATGTGCACAAGTGACTAGATGATGTGGATCTTGAACAAGTAGTTTAGAGAATTTCATTTCTGATCTGAGAAATGCACCAAAGCAACTGAGAAAAACTGTAATAGTGCATTAGTACATGTTGAAATTAACATTAATAAATGCTGCAGAAGAATTGTTCATTCTTAGTTCATGTAAACTAGTTAACTAATGAACCTTATTGTGAAGTGTTACCATTTATATAAATGTATCTGTGTACAATAAAGCCACAATACCAACCACCAATAGGAGGTTTCCGGACGACAGGAAAAATGTATTTTGCCTATGTCACAATATGAGGTAAATCCGGCCCTGTACATGATACTGATTTTTGTTGCCAAACTGGTTTGGAACAGTTGTTGAATAAACAATTAAACTGAATGCCTGTCTATCTATCTTGACTGACAGTTTTATTGATCACTGAGAGAGTATTGACTTGGTATGATGTTGGTTCAATATAAAAATGATTAAAAACAAAAAATAGCTTAGATGTAACGTTAGTAAACTACTTTTGCCATGTTGCTGTAGCTTAGCTTACTAACATTTCCAAGGGCTGTAGATTTAGTGTAGTGAAGCTTCATTTGATGAGGAGTAACTGTTAGCTTAGCTCACTACATTTTCCAAGTAGCTTGCCCAACACTGTATTTTAAAATAACATTTAACAGAACATAACATAATATAATAAAGTATAGCATGGAGCATAATTTGTTAAAGCATCGCATAGCACAGTTTCCTGCTAATCACATGGTTAGTAAACAGTACACAAACAGAATAATTCATAAACACTGATGTACAAAAACTAGCAAATTAGAATGTATTATGAGAACTTACAAACTTCAAAAACTGCAGGGTTCATTTCTGTCTTTTACATCTACGGTGAAATCTTCGCGGGAGTAGAAGGAAGTGTGTTTACTGGCCTCACGTCATTTCCGACTCATTCTATGACGAAACTTGTGACTATCATTGTATTTTATTTATTAGTTGTTCCCCTGTTTTATATTTTTATACTACGTGTACAATATTGTTTAAGCATTAACAATTGCAATTTACGAACTAGAACTTTTGTCAGATTTGTCACTCACATAATCTAACATCCTTGTGGTAGTTGTAGTCCTTATTAAGGAACTTTTCAGCAATTTACCTTTAAAAAACACGCACAGAGTATGTAATCTAAGTTGTTAAACAAACCTGAAAGTGTTGTTAACCAGAAATCTTAATTAACCAATACATCGAAAACCATCCTAAAAACCCAGAGGAAATTTCTAAAGGAATCTAACTTGCGGCGAATTAGCCTCCTTGTTAGCCTACAAATTGACATCATCTATGACAGCGGGGTTCTGATTATATATTTTAGGTTTTTACAGAACAAAAATTCAGTTGCGAGTTTGTATTTTTCAAATAATTATACATATATTTAGGCAATTGTTGTGTATTTAGGTGTAAATTTTTTTTTAGGTAAAAGTTGTGTCTGATATAATAGTTTAGAGAACCGAGTAATGAATTAAACCCCTCCTTCCAACAGTGCAAAAAAAAATAAAAACCTAAAAACACCGCATAGGGTGTGTTTCAAAACTCAGTAAGCTGCCTACCTAGACAGGATTTCTGGTTGTCGTAGTGGCGAGCGTTGTATTACAATAATGCTCTCTGAGCGCGCGCCTCAGTGGAGATTGAAACACAGCCATAAGAATCCAGACATGAACAAACTCGTGATGTGAGGAGGAGTGGGATAGAAACAGACAGCACAGGAGAAATTTACGTGTATTTCCTAGGATTTATGGACTGTAGAGATATGACATCGTCATATGAAACGAGCACTGGACATGTTTCAGGGAGATTGTGGATGATCGCTGGTCCAAACTGAAAGTGTTTTCACGCGCATCGTGTGCTTCCTATTCCAGATCGACTTTACAGCAAACATGACGCGACTCGCATTAGAACAAGCGACTGATTTCGGCGATTTCACGAAAGGAAAGGATCTAAAGGAGTTTTTCAAGCAGGCATCCTCCAGCAA
The DNA here is from genome assembly GCA_039654775.1 of Spinibarbus caldwelli. Classification (NCBI taxonomy): domain Eukaryota; kingdom Metazoa; phylum Chordata; class Actinopteri; order Cypriniformes; family Cyprinidae; genus Spinibarbus; species Spinibarbus caldwelli. The sequence goes on from CM077242.1 coordinate 14,242,093, forward strand.
CATCTCATCTCAAAACTGCCTGTCTGATGTGCGTCTGAGTCCAGATGGACGTCACATTCATGTCATTGTGCGTCAGCCCAAGAGTGGTCTTATGACACATGACAAATATCAGCGACCTCATCTCATGCAAGGCCAGAAACACGTTGATTTAGTGCTAACTGGAAATGTGCCTATAGTGGATGTCATTTATATCCCTCAAAGCAAACCAGAAGATGGAGCCTCAGTGCTGGGAGTAATATTTGAGAATGGAAGAGGGGAATTCTGGAAATTCCTGGAGTGCAGATCAGGCTGGCATTTACTCCAGACTGTGGATCTGTGTAACAGCCCTCGTGCTAAAGTCATTTCTGTGTGCGTATGTCAGAATTTCATTATATGGTGTGAGGAGCGACCACCATCTGAGAACTCCAATAGTGTATGCAGCAACTTCAGGTTCTGTATCTGCAAAAAGACTATAGAAGTTAATGAGGGAGGTGTCAATTTAGGAAATGTGAAAATTGCATTGCACAATAATCCTCGATACACAACCGTCAGTTCTGGGGATTTGATCTACCTGCTCCCAGACATGAGGGAAAACTCTTCCATGGGTGTTTCGAAAGTGTTTCTTGCATGGTCTCCTGAACGTGACACCTTTAAAGTGCATAGTGCCTGTAGTTGCACACTTATGAAAAGCTCAAGCAAGGAATCTGACTTCAAGAGACTTGTTACAGACTGCATTGGCCTTCTCTCCACCATAAATCCTCCTGATATCTGTGGATTCTCTCCCACTGGATGTGGAGACCTCCTTCTCCTTCTCAGCACTGGTTGGGTGTGCGTTATGAAGAGGGACGGCGGTCTTCGCAACATATACAAACTTCCTGATAATTGCCTAAGTGCTAGTGGGACTCAAAATAGCCTGAAAATATATAATGAAATCCTGGCACTAACAATAGGCAGGACCCTCTTCTTAATTGACACCAAATGTGGTCTGGAATTAGAAAGAATAAGTTTAAAAACAGAAGGTCTTCTCTTTGTAAACACTTTGGACAGTCACTTTCCACAAATGTTGTCAGAAACCGGGCTGTTTGTGGTCACGCAAAAACCGAAGCCTTCTCCAACGCTCTCAGAAGACTTGAGTGCACTCTTAGTTGAGGCTTTCTTTGAGGAGGCATGCAAATACTATCAGCAAAGAAGTCTAAGCAGCACGCAGCTCACGGTGGAGAAGCTCAAAAAAGATGGGATGTTTCAAGCGCCGATATCGCTGGCTGCCATCCTCAGGGATTACCTCAGCAGCCAGAAGACCAAAACTGGTGAGAAACATTCCACAGGTCAAGAAAGGCTCATGAGCTCACTCGAATCAGAACTTAGGAGTCTCGTTTTGTTGGAGGACATCAAAACATCAATGGTGAAGGCTTCGGAGAAAGATCTAGAGAACTATTGTGAAAGCTTGGTGCAGCAGGAGATCTGCCGGCTGCTTAGCGGGGAGCTAGAGAGGGAGAATCTTCAATATCTAAACAGCATCTTCCATCTCTTTCCCACTTACTCCTGGCAGGCCATTCAAGCGGTTCTGCAGCTGAGGTGCAACGGTGAGGGTTTGTTGTCGTCTAAAGCTCCTGCTGAGTTATGGAAAATCATCCTCAGCCCTGTGCAACCCACAGCAAACTTTGCTCACTGCAACGGTCAGCAGAAACACACTACGGTGCCTGTTTTTGAGCTCTTGTGCCACTCTATCTTCAAATTCCAGCCCAGCTGGCTCCCCAGGTTTCTCGAACTGGCACAACAACAATCCGGCGGGTCCTCCAAGTCTTCGTGGGGTTACAGTATGAAGGAGAGCTCTGAGAGGTTACCGCTCTATAAACGGGCCTTGACAGTGCTCCCTTGCAAAGGGACCTACCAACACCTGGAAGTGGAGCTGCTTTTGTGCAGCGAGCGGCCTAAAGCGATAATGCAAGCGTTGCGGATTCTCATCAAGCAAGGGCAGTGGGAACGGGTTGCACAAGTAGCTGAGAGGGTCTGCCGGCAGAGCCCGCTTCTGAACAAAGAGATTTTCAGTGCTCTGCTGTGTGAAGTGTCCCAACATAGAGACCTGGACCCTTATTTGGACCTGCTGTGGACTCTTTGTCCAGAGGACATGACTGTGACGAGCATACTTAATATTGTATTGAAAAACCTGCCTGATTCGACGCAGAACTCTGGACCTTTTGAGGCTCATGGCAGCCAGGTTACCATCGGGCTTTTGAAACCGCTGCTCAGAAAAGTTCTCCAAAGGGAGACCAAACCAAGCCAAAGGTACGCAGATATCCTTCAGTCACCCACAGTTCCTCCGCTCACTCCTCCACGTCAGCCAAAGGGACTGTTCAGAGATGCGGAGCAGCAGGAAACCAAGCAGAGGACTTCCTCTGGATCTCAAGTGACATCTCAAGCCAAGCTGGTCTGACTTTCCCACTCTCAAATCATGTCTGACCCTTTCTATAGACTGTTTTAAAAGGGTCTCAGAGGTACAGGTTAACCCAAAATTAAATTCTGTCATCATTTACTCACTTTTATGTCATTCCAAACCTGTATGACTTTCTTCTTTGGAGCACTTAAGAATAGATTCTGATAAACAATTTAACCATTTTTATCCGTAAAATAAAAGACAGTTTCATCCATAACAATCTTTGGACCCCATTGACTTTCACTGTATTGCCTGTATTTTCTGTTCTACCAAACAAAGTAAGTCATACAGGTTTGGAACAACATAAGGGTGAATAAATAATGACACAATTTCATTTTTGGGTCAGCTGTCCCTTTAAGAAGTCTATTTACCTTGCATGGTCTGAACAAAATTACAGAGCTTCGGATCAAACAATATTTCATTAACTATTAAAATAGTAAAGTAATAACTCGCACTGCTTAAATATTCCTAATATAGAATGTAATGTGTAGTTTTTATGTTTACTTGGTTTGCTGCATTTCATCTTATGTGTTTTTGGTGTCTTTTAAACTGCTGTCACCCTGATCCTAGATGACTAAGCATTATCCACATTTCATGCACTAGATCATTTATTGTATAAACTCTTAGAATAACATTGTCTTTTTTCTGTCGACACTACAGTTTATCATCATATGCTGGTGAAATTATTATTTTAAGAAAATACACGTGGAAGATGTAAGCTAAGAACTGAAATAGTCATTAATAAAAATGTACAGTAATATAAAATAAAATGTGCATGCTGATGCATTGGACATTTTAGATTTGGTCAATCCATGTTAAATGCCTTCTATATTTCATGGATTGCTCTTGTATTTAGTGCTATCACAGGGATTTTAACACTGTAAAAAGCAAATAAATATGACTTTCATGTACTGCTGCCACTTATTTTCAAGTCTCTTTTTGAACTGAAGTGTCATGGCCGTCATTAGTGATTTCTGGTTTTGTGGTCAGAGAATTCTGATGTGTTTCCAATGCAAAGCTTTATAAACTCACTAGGTCTGTACAGCCCCACCCTCTGCATTCCTACTGAGCTCAGCAGCAGCATTCACAGCACTGCTTTAAATTCAATTCAACTAAATTCTATTATACAGTTACCAGCTTCAAACTCAATCATGTTGGACAGGCTTGTGTTGCCCTGAATTGACTCGTCATAGCTAATTGTATTTGGAGAGCTGAAACACTTCTATTTTCTCTTTGTGATGCAAGTGTTTACCAAGTATTGGTTTGACTGAGTATTCTGCACAATGTTTTTGAAATTTTATTTTATGATCTAAAGTATTTAACTAAAGGCACTAAAAATGTACATTTAAAAACATTTAGTAAAAATGTCTAAAATATCTCTCTGTGTGCTATTGTTAACTGCATGCTACTGTTAGACAAATCTGTGCCGCATTCTGTCTGCTGAGGAAAAAGTGAATTGTTTGACACTCATACTGGCATGTTTGCGGATTCTTGAGACATGGGACAAAATATTCATTTTAAAAAAAAAAAGATTTCCAGTTTGATTATTAGAGATGATTGCAAGAATGGGTTTACACAAATGTAAATCTTTAGATCTTTTTTTTTTTTTTTTTTGATAATTTGCCTAATAAGGTTTTTTTTTCTTCTTGCAACACCACAAAAACAAAATGCCTACAGCATGTGTGATACAAATAGTTATTTTGTCAAAACCAAAAGATTTTCTTTCTTTTTGACAATTAAATAGATGGAGCTGAAAATCAATTTTTCAAAAGTATATATATATATATATATATATATATATATATATATATATATATATATATAGACATGGCCAAAAATATCGGCACCCTTGGTAAATATGATCAAAGAAGGCTGTGAAAATTAATCTGCATTGTTAATCCTTTTGATCTTTTATTTTAAAAAAATCACAAAAATCTAACCTTTCATTGGATAAGAATTTAAAATGAGGGGAAATATCATTATGAAATAAATGTTTTTCTCTAATACAAGTTGGACACAATTATTGGTACCCCTAGAAATTCTTATGAGTAAAATATCTCTGAAGTATATTCCCATTCATATTCACAGTTTTGAGCACTCCAGGGTGATTATGAACATGAAATTATCCAGCCATGGCTTCCTGTTTCACAGAAATATAAATAGGAGGGAAAACAAAGCCCAAATTCCCTCAATCATCCATCACAATGAGAAAAACCAAAGAATATATTTCTGATGTGCAGCAAAAGATAATTGAGCTTCACAAATTAGAGAAGTGGCTTCAAGAAAAGAGCTAGAGCAGTGAAAATTCCCATTTCCACCAATCTGCCTGGAAGAGGATGTGTGTCTATATCGTCCTAATGCACGGTGAGAAGGAGAGTTTGAGTGGCTAAAGACTCTCCAAGGACCACAGCTGGAGAATTGCAGAAAATAGTTGAGTCTCGGGGTGAGAAAACCTTTAAAAAAATTGTCAAACAGCACCTACATCACCACATGTTGTTTGGGAGGGTTTCAAGAAAAATTCTCCTAGCTCATCCAAAAACAAACTCCAGCATATTCAGTTATCAGACACGACTGGAACTTCAAATGGGACTGGCTTCTATGGTCAGATGAAACTAAAAAATGAGCTTTTTAGCAGCAAACACTCAAGATGGGTTTGGTAAACACAGGGATAAAAAGTACCCCATGTGTACAATGAAATATACTGCTGTATTTTTGATGTTGTGGGCCTATATCTCTGCTGGAGGTCCTGGACATCTTGTTTAGACACATGGCATCATGGATTCTATCAAATACCAACAGATAAAAAAAATCAATAAGTGACTGACTCTGTTAGAAATCTTATAATGGGCCATGTTTGGATCTTCCAACTGGACAATAATTCAAACACAAACCTCAAAAACAACACAAAAATGGGTCACTGAGCACAAAACCAAGCTTCTGCTATGGCCATTCCAGTCCTCTGACCTGAACCCTATAGAAAATGAGTGGGGTGAACTGAAGAGAAGAAGCACCGTCATGGAGCTGGGAATCTAAAGGGTCTGGAATGATTCTGGATGAAGGAATTGTATCTGATCTCTTGTCAGGTGTTCTCTAACCTCATCAGGCATTATAGGAGAACATTTAGAGCTGTTAAACTGGCAAATGGAGGTTTCAAAAAGTATTGAATAAAAGGTGCCGTTAATTGTGGCCAATGTGTATTAGAGAAAAACATTTATTTCATAATGATATTTCCCCCATTTTAAATTATTATTATCCAATGAAAGGTTAGATTTTTTGTTAATTTTTTAAATAAAAGATCAAAATGATTAACAATGCAGATTAATTTTCACAGCCTCCTTTGATCATATTTACCAAGGGTGCCGATATTTTTGGCCATGACTGTATATATATATATTATATTACTCCAGTCTTGATTTGTGCTTAAAAAACATTTTTACAACATTAAAACAAAAACTTTTTTTTTGTGAATCCGTTTATATACAGTATACTTTTAAATTAACATTTTTAATGTTAATTAAAAATATAATCTTAGTGCTCTTGAAAAGTGCTATGCTACAATATTTTCTGGATATTTAATGTTTTGGTCAGAATGTCAAATAGTGAATAAATCTTGTCTGATTTTTTTTTTCTCTCTCTCTCTCTCTCTCTCTCTCTCTCTCTCTAAGCAGCACAGATATGTGTGGAATGTGTGCTCCACTGCTCAAGTGCTTCATCCTGATTGGCACACTATTGCAATGGCAGTTGTACCATGAGGCCTCAGTCACAGGATGTAGGGTGTACTGGGGGGAGGCTTTCTCGACAGGTTGTCTGGACAGACTGTGGCAAGCAATTCTTTACACCAAACAAAAAGGTTCAGCATGGTAGTGTCAGCACCTTTTATTATGATTGTAATTAATACATGACAAGATAGAAATGTTTAACAGGTCTCAGAATCCACCTATCAGACCACACCATTTCAAAAAGAGAGCACTTCTTGTTGGTTTATAAAGTCACAGTCTCCACAGTTATTCATGAGCTAATTTCATTATTAAAACAGTCTAACAGATTTTTTTTTTTTTAAATAAAATATATGGCAGCAGTATACAGGTGCATCTCAATAAATTAGAATGTCGTGGAAAAGTTAATTTCAGTAATTCAGCTCAAATTGTGAAATAAATTCAATGCACACAGACTGAAGTAGTTTAAGTCTTTGGTTCTTTTAATTGTGATGATTTTGGCTCACATTTAACAAAAACCCACCAATTCACTATCTCAACAAATTAGAATATGGTGACATGCCAATCAGCTAATCAACTCAAAACACCTGCAAAGGTTTCCTGAGCCTTCAAAATGGTCTCTCAGTTTGGTTCACTAGGCTACACAATCATGGGGAAGACTGCTGATCTGAGAGTTGTCCAGAAGACAATCACTGACACTCTTCACAAGGAGGGTAAGCCACAAACATTCATTGCCAAAGAAGCTGGCTGTTCACAGAGTGCTGTATCCAAGCATGTTAACAGAAAGTTGAGTGGAAGGAAAAAGTGTGGAAGAAAAAGATGCACAACCAACCGAGAGAACCGCAGTCTTATGAGGATTGTCAAGCAAAATCAATTCAAGAATTTGGGTGAACTTCACAAGGAATGGACTGAGGCTGGGGTCAAGGCATCAAGAGCCACCACACACAGACGTGTCAAGGGATTTGGCTACAGTTGTCATATTCCTCGTTAAGCCACTCCTGAACCACAGACAACGTCAGAGGCGTCTTACCTGGGCTAAGGAGAAGAAGAACTGGACTGTTGCCCAGTGGTCCAAAGTCCTCTTTTCAGATGAGAGCAAGTTTTGTATTTCATTTGGAAACCAAGGTCCTAGAGTCTGGAGGAAGGGTGGAGAAGCTCATAGCCCAAGTTGCTTGAAGTCCAGTGTTAAGTTTCCACAGTCTGTGATGATTTGGTGTGCAATGTCATCTGCTGGTGTTGGTCCATTGTGTTTTTTGAAAACCAAAGTCACTGCACCCGTTTACCAAGAAATTTTGGAGCACTTCATGCTTCCTTCTGCTGACCAGCTTTTTAAAGATGCTGATTTCATTTTCCAGCAGGATTTGGCACCTGCCCACACTGCCAAAAGCACCAAAAGTTGGTTAAATGAACATGGTGTTGGTGTGCTTGACTGGCCAGCAAACTCACCAGACCTGGGCACCATAGAGAATCTATGGGGTATTGTCAAGAGGAAAATGAGAAACAAGAGACCAAAAAATGCAGATGAGCTGAAGGCCACTGTCAAAGAAACCTGGGCTTCCATACCACCTCAGCAGTGCCACAAACTGATCACCTCCATGCCACGCCGAACTGAGGCAGTAATTAAAGCAAAAGGAGCCCCTACCAAGTATCGAGTACATACTGTATACAGTAAATGAACATACTTTCCAGAAGGCCAACAATTCAATAAAATGTTTTTTTTTTTTTATTGGTCTTGTGAAGTATTCTAATTTGTTGAGATGGTGAATTGGTGGGTTTTTGTTAAATGTGAGCCAAAATCATCACAATTAAAAGAACCAAAGACTTATACTACTTCAATCTGTGTGCAATGAATTTATTTAATACACGAGTTTCACAATTTGAGTTGAATTACTGAAATAAATGAACTTTTCCACAACATTCTAATTTATTGAGATGCACCTGTACATATAACAGCATACCCATATTTCTTATTGAAAAAATGGCATAAATAAATCTAAATGCCTACAGGACCACATAAAGTGTGTTCTAAAGCTTAAACTCCCATTAATGCCTCATAATACAAAAACATATTACGGTTGTAACAGTAAAGTTGTGATTTTCATTTAAATATTGTGCTAAAATCATTTGACACAAAGTTAATATATGATAAAAAATAAAGAAAAAGGTACTCAGAGCTACTTTGGCATTCTTTTTACTACAATCATTATGTACTTGTCAATTCATTGATCTGTGGGTCAGTGTGTAACTTAACAGTCATTTTTAATTATGTGCTTATGTAAAAGGTGGTTGTTTGCCATTTTCCAGTAATTCAGGTTTGAGGTGGGCCTTTGGGAAAGTATTCATCATGAAGTTATTGTTCCTTTAAACAGAGAAATCAGAAGGAAACCATTTGAATTGATCCATGACAGTAGGTAAACAGTAGACTTTTCCATGATCCGCTTCTACATTTAGAAAACAAATAAGATAATTTACTCATAAACATCTGAATACTTCATCCTGCGGTAGTACTTGGCCAGTTTAACTGAGAAAATGATGCTGGGGATCAGGAACATCATACACCAGCCCAAACTCAACCAAAAGGCATTCTGGGGAACAGACAGGATATTATGTTTTATTAGATGGGAACCATGTGCACTTACAAATCTCTCAGCGCTGTAATAAGGAAAAAAAGCAGCTAAAGCTGATGATGGATTCTTACCAAAGATTCTACCAAGTGTTTACATACAAGCTCCTCTGATCTGTCTACTGCTGCAGCTGCAGGCCCACAACGACCCACCTTCTCTGTGATCTGATACAGAATGCAACACTATTATATTAATAATTCACCATTAAGGTAGTCGGCACCTTGAATATAAATAAAGACATAAACATACCGTTTGATTTACCCAGTGCAGAAATGTCTGAAAGACTTTTAGCTGACAGTCTGTGAATGCCCTGCTCTCCTGCAGAAAAGAAGCATACAGTTACTATAAAATGCACAGTAGATTTTATCATCACTGTAACACAGTAATCATCCTGACAGATATTTTACCTAAATATAGCATTGATTGTGCAACACTCACAGTTTTCACTATTTGTGATATGTTGTAGTTCAGGACTTCCTGAGCATAGCCAGCTTTTTTGAAAACATTTTCCACAGCTGCCTATAAAATGAATAAAGAGAAGAAATTCGAAGATACTGTTAGTGCATTTTTAATTAGGGCCATAAAGATTATTATTTTTTTATTATTTTTTCAAAAATAATTGAACAAAATGAAATAAAAAAGATAATATTGTAAAAAAAAATTATTTAATGTATTTTATTCCGGTGATGGCAAAGATGAATTTTCAGCATCATTACTCCAGACTTTAGTGTTACATGATCCTTCAGAAATCATTCTAATATGCTGATTTGCTGCTCAAGTTACATTTTTATTATTATTATTATTAAAACAGTTGTGCTGCTCAATAATTTTATGGAAACCTTTTCAAGATTCTTTGATGAACAGAAAGCTCAAAAAACAGCATTTATTTGAAACAGAAATTCTGGTCACAATATAAAAGTCTTTACTGTCACTTTTGATCAGTTTAATGCATCTTGGCTGAACGGTACTGTATGCTAGTGAATTTTTAAACAATTAATTTACAATATTTCAAATGCTCCCTAATACCACCTGCAATAACTGCAAGGAGCAAATCATCATAATTCATGGGGTCTATAATTCAATTCTCTTAAAAACTGATATACAGTAGTTTAGGCTACAGTATTATATATACGGATACTCTCATGCACTGATGATGGCTAGTGTTTACTTACAGTAATTTGTGATGCTACTACACTGAGATTCTTAACAGTGGTGTTCAGTTCCAGCTGCAAAGAGGAAAAGGATGTAGATCATAAACCAAACTGATACAAACTAGTCAAGAACACTTTGTGATTAATATTTATTCATTCATTCCTAATGATAATGTCATGTTCAGTTGAAAGTTAAATTCTGAGTACTGTCTTTTGTGTTGTTAACACACCAGCAAAGGCATAATGTTAGATGTGATGTCAGTCTGGATGTCTCGCAGATCTTTTGCTTCCCCATGCAGTTCATCTTTTATAGCTTGGTTACTCTGAAAGACACAAATAAGTCGTGATCCATTTCAGTCATTCACTAGAGCAGGGAGTGTTAACAAGACAAGTAAACAAGAGTAACTTTCACCTGTTTGCCAGCTAAGATATCCAGACTTTCTGCTACTGAGCTCAGATTAGTCCCTGACACGTCATTAATCTGAAATCAAAAAATGTATTGCTAATATAGATTTTAAAATATATTTATATAACTATATTCTCAATAAGTTTTTATCAATAATTTTTTTTTTTTTGGCCATATGGATAATGTTCATATGTACCTATTATTAAATTATACGACATTTGATATCACAAACAGTATGTGCTAGTGTGCTTTTGAGAATGAAGTATACAGTGTACCTGCTGTATGATGTTGCTGAAGTTCATACTGCTGGCGCTGCTGGAGAAGTTGTTTAGCTGGGACTTTACCTCTGGACTGAGGATGGTGATGTTTGCTATGTTGATCTGTACCCCCTCAAATGTCTGATCAAGCTCATGGGTGTACTGTTGAGAGAATCAGGTATTAGTGTCCAATAAGCGATGCATCAATCATAGGAAAGTAAAGAAAGAGTAATAATATATCACCTGTGAAACATCTAATTTACTATTTAGGTCAACGATCTCATTCAGATGAAATGTGGTCCACAAGGGCTTATTCTTTTGACAGTCACTAGAAATAATAAAAAGTGGATTTACTGATTTATTTTGAATGTAAATAATGTAAATATGACAGCCATCCATCATGCTGTTTTGTGTGTGACGTACCTGTACACATTAACGATATTCAGGTTTGTATTCAGATTCAGAGCCCTGGACAGGTTGAAACCTGGAATCAGCCCTGGAGTGTCAATAAGCTATGAAACACAATATGATAATCAAATATACTGGCAATAATTGATGCAAAAAATTACATTCACTGGAAACTAGTAACTAGTCAAGGTCATATGATTAAACACAATGAGTCAGTGTTGCTGGAAATACCTGGATGAGTTCCTTGTTTTGCCATGGTTTACAGACCAGGGTATAGGTATTTCCTCCCACTATGAAAAGTATCAACACTATTAACATGAAGATCCAGGAGACCAGGAAGCTGAAACCTACTCCTCTAAAATGACACAAGAGGGAGTAATTACTGCACGTACAGTTTTCTTGTACCATATATAACAATGCACACTGCACACTGACAGTTTTCTGTTACACAAGCACAAATCAAAAGGGGAATTTATACTCACGCCATGAAAAATATTCCTCCACAGTTGGATGTGCCAGAACGTTCAGTGGGATTGTCTTTAGGATTTAGTCCAGCTACACCCAGCAGCAGACCCAGAAAATTACAGATCACCACCAGCAAAATCAGACAGCTCAGGACCAATCCAACAGCCCAACTATTACAAAAAAAAAAAAGAGAGATTATTTGAGATTATTATAAAAATACATTGTATTTGAATACAGAGAATTGTGGTTAATTACAACAAGATGTGTTTAGGTACCTGATTTGACTTGATCTCTCTATGTAAGGAGAAATATCTTTGATTGATTTCTGCACGTCCGTTACTGGTGCTGAGATAGTCTTCAATACATCAAGAGGAAGGTCTTTGGTCACACCTGAGATCTCAGTTTTTAATGTTTCAAGCTGCGATAAAGCCACTTTAAAGGACACAAGGCACAACATCAATTAACAACTAGACTGATCAATAACTTCAAGTACAACACACTACTTAACCCTTAAGTGAACAAACTTTTGAGAATTAAGATAATCAGATCAAAAGATTCCCAAGAAAGAGGACTCATTAAGGACACTTAACAACACAAACTTACTCTGCACACTTGGTCTGGTCTCATTTTTCACCTTTTCTGGAATGCTGTCAAAAAAGTTTCTCCCCTGGGATTCAAACATGTACAATGAACATCATTCATTTGCAACGATTAAATATATATGTAGGATACTGAAATTATGAATGTTTTCTTTTTCTTTTTCAATAAATTAACTTTTTTATCCAGCAAAGATATAAGGGGCAGGAAAGACATTTATAGTCTTACCAAAAAAATCAAATAATTGCTATTCATTTGAACTTTGTTCATCAAAAAATCCTGACAAAAATCAATCATGGTTTCCCACAAAATATTAAGCAGCACAACTGTTTTCAAAATTGATAATACTAAGACATGTTTCTTGATCACCAAATCAGCAGTAGTGTAGAGAGAGAGAGAGAAAGAATGTACTGAAGTGAAATTTTATAGCTGTGAAATACGGCACTAACCTTATTTGCCTGTCCAGTGACATCAGCATTTATAGCCTTGTCTACAGCAGACTTCAGGTCGTTTTGATCAGGAAACTACCAAATTGTGACACAGACAAAGCACATGCAAAGGTTTTTTTCATTATAAACTATATTTTAAGCATAAACAAATATATTTTTGTATGTCTCCTTTTGCTTTCATGACAGCAGCACTCTAGAATTAACTCCACACATTAAAGTCAATAAGACAAAATGAGTAGTTTTCAGTCACGTGAACTCAGCCCCTATTATTAAACAACTTATATGACTGTATTCTGAATGTGCATTATTTGTAATATACTTTTCAAAAACACTTTTAATCTTTTATGAGCTAAACCATTTAATGAGAAAAAAAAATACTAAGTGCTTCTTTAATATTTATTATAAATATTATGCATTAGTATAATTATTAAAAAATACAATTATTAATATTTATTATAATTATTAGAATTTAGATTATAAATAATTCTTATAATTAGCATTTTAAATACATATTTTGTTTTTAATGTTTTAATCCTATATTTTCAGTGTGGTCTCAGACCCCATTGTAAATTTCAAGCAGAGCACCACATTTAACACTAGAGGGCAGTACTAGCTGTACATAAATGCACTACATGCAGACATCCACATGCACAATGACAGTGACACATTCTTATATTTCTTTACAACAGCCTGTATTTATAGAAATGTCTTTCAACCAGTTAAGAGTTAGGTTTCCAAGAGAAAGCGCTTGCAAGCATTTACATGTTAACAATAACTTCTTGTGTTGTGTCTTGTATAGTCAATAGACAATAATCTAAGCCAAAACGTTGTGTGGGTATTATAGTAATGCATATGTTCTCTCCAGAAGATTGATGCAGAATTCGCTCTGTTCCAATCACTGACCTGAGACAACCACAACAACATATTATACAGAGCTTCAAAGAAACGGCGAATGATTGTGTAATGATCCACCCACATTTTTGCAGGTATTTGCTCTTAATGCTCAACCTGAAACTACTGCAAAGCCTAAAGTGGAATCAGGATATAATCAGGACTCCACAAGCTTCACTGAACAGCCATAACACAATTCCCCAATGAGTTGTTCACTGGTTTATCCCCATGACAGCTATGGTTTAGCTTACGTCAAGGCTTCCTTCCAGTGATAGTTTTTCCAGTTCTGGCTGCTGGGAAGTGCAGTTTACACAGTCTGGCATATGCAAAGTGTTGTTAATCCGCTGCCTCACAGCAGATAAATTAGCTTTCAGCACATCCACCTTTGGTTTCAACAGCTTCAAGGTTTTATTAAGCTTTAGCAGTTCATCGCTGGTGCTGTTTATCACTGTAACACACAAAGAACAAAATGTATTTAATATCAATGGATTCATTACTGCTGCAAAGGTGAGTCAACGAGCATAGGTTTGATCACAGAGCGAGTTTCCCAAAGTAAGGGGCTACTTTATCGCTTGATGAGTAAATGCATACATACCTTGGGCTATTTCAGTAATGGAGTTGAATGCTGGGTCAAGGGGACCTTTAAGACCATTTTGGATTAATTTACCAAGCAGAGGCCCTATTTCTATGAGACAAACAGGAATTCAGTGTGAGATTAAAAGAAAAACAAATGGATCAAAAAAGAAATTAATTTTTTATTGTGGCAACATTCATGGTTGCAGTCTTTAGATAACTATATTAAATGTTACAAAAAGGAAAATGTTTATTCCCCTTGTATTTCGAAATTGAGTGCAATTTTTGTAACTTTCAATGGTTTTGCCTCCATTAATTTGTGAACCTTGTCTCAAGAGATATGAGACAGACGTACCATTTAAGTTGTTTCTGACGGTATCCACAGTCACATTGCCCTCATTCGCAACTTCATAGATTTGCTGTTGAGTAATAAAAAGTTGTATCAGTTTTCCCTTATGTATCAGCTATATTTAGTTTAATTCAGTATTGTTATAATTTGATTTCATTTCAGTTGTTGATATAAATCAACCTTGCACAGAGTTAAAACACAAGACTTCAAAAGATTTCTATTTTAAATAAGTAATGTTCTTTTTATATTTCTATTCATCAAGAATCCTGAAATAAATCACGGCTTTCACAGAAATATTAAGCAGCACAACTGTTTTTAACACTGATAATAATAAAAGATGTTTCTCAAGACTGGAAAAATTCAGCTTTGTATCACAGAAATTAATTACATTTTAAAATAATATAGTAAAATAGTAAATAGTTATTTTACATTGTAATATTTCAAAATAATTCTGTTCTTACTGTATTTTTGATCAAAAACATGCTAAAACTAAAAATAAATAAACATTTGAAACGCATGAGGTTTTAATCTCACTTATTCTCTCTGAATAGTGTACCTTAGGAATAGTGTTAAGATAGCCTTTGACATTCTCCAAGATGTTGGTGAGTTCTGTGGGGCTGCGCACCACAGTTTCTGAAGTGTTTGTACTGCTCAAGAACATGCAAACATTCCCTGCCCTGCACAGCAATTGATATTAATTTAGCTAACTATATAAATATAAAATGTCAAAAATATCATTACAATAACATTACACTCAAACTGGTGCTCACAGAATTAGTACAGTGATGAGAAATGTGGCCAAGTAAAAGCTTCTTCGCTTGCAGTGGATGTTCGTTGTTTGCTTCTGCTGCATGCGGCCCCCGCAGTTACCACAGCAACGACAGCAGGCAAAGATTAGGCCAATTAGAGGCATCAGGACAATATATAGGATCCCAATGGCCACGCAGACCAGGAACCCTATCTCATATTGCAAAACCTGGTCAAACATAAAAGAGGATAGACAGGTTGGTTTCTGTGGGTATAGCTAAATTAAGCAGTAAAGATGAGGTAGATTTATAAAAAAAAAATAAATAAATAAAAATAAAAACTCTTGATGACATTATATAGGTGTACTTATGCATGTCCATGTGCTCTGCTCAACTGTGTATCCAAAACATGTCTGACACTGTGTAATCAGATCAGCTAATCGAAACGGGCAAATAGTCAGTGTTTATACAACAAAATATTGGTGTTGGCATGATTCACTTATGAAAAAAAAATAAATAAATAATAACAAAACAAAAAAAATCCTGAGACACTTGTCCTAGAGCACGCACACACACGTCCATTTATATCTGGATGAGGCTGTATCAAGTACATTCTTCTTTATAGAAAAGTAAAATATCTATTCCAAAAATCTGACCAAGGTGCTATTTATCATCAAACCATTAATTTACCTGCAGGAGTGACATACCTCTTTAACCCTCTCTGTGTTGAAATCCTTATCTTTGATCATTCTAATCAGCAGATCTACAGGAAAAAATATGCCAAGACATTGTATATTCTTTTTAATATCCATCTACACAACACAAAATAACATTATAACCAGTGTCCCAGCATTGTGCTAAGTCTCAGAGGTAAACGGTGATGAAGTGGTCAAGGTCAAAGCTATAACAACTCTCTACTGTATAATGATTTTTCTTACTTTTTTTTTTCTTTCTAAATAGCCATTGATGTCAGCAAGTAGGTATTATAGCAAAAGAGTCAAAATAGAAAGGACTATACACAGTACTCTATTGATGGGTGATGATGCATAGAATTTCGTCATTGTAACCTGAACAACTTCATGAGGTTTCAATAGAGTAATATTTCTGTAAAGTAATGCTTCATTCTACTGTTAGATTAAATAATAATTGTCTGCAGGAAGAGATGTATAAAGTAATAGTTCATGTTCAATCCAATCCGATTCTTTTAGCAGACAATGAATTTGCAGGTAATAATTAACTTTAAAGTTTGCCTTTCCATTTGTGATGCAGACTGCAACTATACAGGCTGATTGAAGAGTACAGCAATAAACATATTTTTGTGGTAAACAAAGCTCTTGGAAAGGGGAGGGGAGATGATTCAAATCTCATGGACATTTGCATGGTTATTTGCACAGTGGTTTTGCTTCTGACAATTAACTGAGTACATTTATCCCAACTGAATAAGCACCATCTAACCATGTGCACAACAAGCCCAACCTAATAACATCCTCTAATGAGTCTAATACAGCCATTACAGTCTCACATCAAGTTAGATTCATCTGTGCCACATAGCATGTTGTTTGCGTAGGTAAACCCATCATAACCAAACTGTTAAATTAGTCAGTACCAAAAGAACTTTTTCTATTTGTACTGAATACTCCCTTGTCAAAAAACAGAGATCTAAACTACATCACATTAACTCACCTTTAGGGAATGGACTGGGCTGGACAGAGCCCAGGAATGAATGTACAATTGGAGACATAAAGGCACTGTTGAAGGTCAGCTTGGTTGGTATTTCATATGGAGTTTGTGGCTCGGTTCTGTTGGTCTCGATAGGACAGGATGGTTGTCCGCTCACAAATGTCCACAGAAACAGCAGCAAAACGCCACTCCAGAAAACACCTTTCGTTCTGGACCTCATGTTGAGCATCAGTCAGTGGGTTTTAGGTCATGTTTCGATTCTTATGAGCATCAAACCTCACCTATGGCATGATAAATGTCAATAATTAGCCTAATCTTCTTGACAGTGTGTCAGACCAATTTAAATAAAGAGGTTGGATTGACATTAAACGTATCGGCGTTAAGCAGAAACTGTACTAAACTGTTTAGCTACCTAAAACAGTAACCTGAGAACTAAGTACGAAAAGGAGAAGCTAGAAAGAGCACTTTTACCGCTCAGGGCAGAGTCATAAACAACATTAACGTTACAATAGTAGCCTACCTGTTTTCATTTAAAGTCCTCCAGCTATTGTTGAGCGTGTTCCTCTTTGTTCAGTTTAAATGAATCTAAAATCCGCTCATAGATCCGATGTCTTTATCCCTCTCAGAGAAACCTGATGTCAAAACTGAAGTTTAGCTGCATTGAGTGAAGCAATAAAAGAGTGAATTGTTAGTTAAAGAATGAAAGACTAGGACAAACTGAAATGGGAGGGAGAGAAAGAGGGAGGGAGGCTCGGAGTTTATAAAGAATGGTCAGTTTTCAGAAAGGAATATTTAAAACCGCATTTTTCTATTGCTGTTGTTTCTAAAAGTATATTTAAATTAATGTGTTTAATTTTTTTTGTTGTTGTTTTCAATTTACATAAAACAATTGTCAAATAACATTGTATAAAATTACTATTAATGATAACGGACACTGGTCAGTTACAAAAACAAAATTACAACAAAAATATATATTTCATAGATTGATTAAATTATAGCCCTAGTTTTATTAAAAATAAGAGAAAGAAAGAAAGAAAGAAAGAAAGAAAAAGAAAGAAAGAAAAAAAAGAAAGAAGAAATCCCCTATCTTTTATGTTTTACAAAATAAAGAGGTTTGGAATAACATGAGAATGAGTAAATTGACAGAATTTTCATATTTGTTTTAACTAACAATTCGAGAATATCCAATAACTTTTGATTTATTAATTGAAAACATTAGATTTAAATTATTTTTGGTTAGAAATGCATTTATTCATGTCATAATAGAACTTAACAAAGGGAGTGTCACTTCTTTTACCCAAAACATTTAACAGCAGATGAATAAGCACATGTGGATGCTTAATGAAAATATAAGTTGGATTTAAAACTAATAATATTGCTAAGCATTCCAAATATTTAATACCAATGTTCCTGCTTTAACTTATTCAAAGAACAAAAAGATTTGTCATGGGACATTTTAAATAGTTTCCTTATTGTTCCTGTTAACTGCCTTAACTGCAATTTAACAGTTCTGTTAAAAAGTAGGACATGAATGCTTCCTGGTGGCCTTCGATTGATTTATCACTTACAAACGACCAGGTCAACAAACACAGCACTAATCGTAAAGTACAACAAAAACACTTCCAGATCTGGATCTGTTTGCAGAGGATCTACCTGGAAATATGAAGAGTCAATGATTCTCTAGTATTGGCTATTAGAGTTGTTCACATTTCTTATCAGAAACCCAGTGTTGAGGAAGCCTCTCATAGTTTTTAATGTACTATTGATGTGTATATTTTAACCACATACCAGGCATGATAGCTTGTGAAAATGTGTTTTATTGGTACCATATATCAACTGTCAATGGCAGACACGAGGCAAAAATATATCTGTAAAACAACCACAAAGGTGCTCTGAAAACAGAAAAGAGCACACCTGCTTTATGGCCGATTTGAGAAATGAACAGGAAACAACACTGTATTTCACAAATGACATTGAAGAAAAAAGAATTTTGGATTTGTATGCCTTAGAATGGTTACATTTAACTATGGTTTAATCTTAGACCATTTTTATAAGTCAGTGGAAGCCTTACAATGGAGTGCCCTCTGGTGTTTTTAAAACCTAATACACTAACCTCAAAGGGGCTTCTTGGAATTATTGATCTGATTATGTTTAATTATGCAAATTTTAATAAGAATTCTTAAGGATTCATTCAAGGACTTATATATCATCTTAGGTTAGGGAAAAAAAAAAAAAAAACCTAAAAAGGGAAATAAATGTACAAAGGCAACATCAAATACACAGCAACATGTATCGTCTCGATATATAATGCAATGGCAAAGACTTTAAAAAAATAAATACATTGTACATTGACTTAAAAACTATAATCTACCTTCTCGTGTAAAAGGAAGTTGTAACTTTAATGCATCTAGAAACAATTTGAAATGAGAGGTTCAGCTTTACTTTTGACATATGAAGGGGTGAAGGGCACAGGGGTCCTAAGAAGAGTAAATAGAATTACACTTATACAGAACTTGGCTACAATCTTAAATATACAATCACAAATACACAAACAAAATGATGAAAAAAAAAAAAAAAAACATTATATAAATGTGTCGATTAAAGGATCTTGCTCCTTGGTCTGTAGCATCGGGTAAGAAAAAACAATGGCTGTCATACTAATTTGATGTTTTCCCTAGACTTTCAAAGCAAACTAATAATCAGTGTGAGCGACAGGCATTGAGCTCGGCCTTTTCTTTTCAATAGGCTAAAAATCTCAAGGAAACAAAATGTTTATAGCTACAGTCTCTGGACAAAATATGCCACCAGCCGTTGTACTAACAGTGCAGGATTTAATCCTGCAAACAATGAGACTGTTACAGCTGAGATAGCTAATGTCTGATACATGCAGTTCCCAGACATACATGCTATGATCATGTAATCTCATTATCAAAGATGATTAAAACAGAAACAGAAAGACAGATAGATGTAAAGCTTAGAGCAAAGTAGCTTCTACTTACAATAATATTGATAACAGTAACAATACAAAATTTGTTATTTTACATTGAGATTGACAGCGTTTTCCAGTTAAAGATTATCAATTTTTGTTTTAATAAGAACAAAATTCATCAATAATTTTTTAAGAAAAATAGATCCAAAATACAGTGACAAGAGTGCAAAGGATATTTAGAGTTTTTGTTTGCTTGCTTATTTTTTCACTTTAGAAATCGTTATAAAAAATAAAAAAAGA
The DNA here is from genome assembly GCA_039654775.1 of Spinibarbus caldwelli. Classification (NCBI taxonomy): domain Eukaryota; kingdom Metazoa; phylum Chordata; class Actinopteri; order Cypriniformes; family Cyprinidae; genus Spinibarbus; species Spinibarbus caldwelli. The sequence goes on from CM077242.1 coordinate 14,262,047, forward strand.
ACAAGGAACTAAACAGAATGCAAACAATTAAAAAGAAAAAAAACAAAACAAAAAAAAAAAACAAACACTTCTTTTGAGTCTGGTGTAATGGTCAGGCAAGCTCTCAGTGACCATTTCGGCCATGACCAAACTCAAGAACCTCGATGCTTTACACTTTATTTAGTTTTACTTAAAGGACTTTACGTAGTGGTTCTCAACTCCGGTCCTCAAGCTCCGGAACTGTACAGGTTTTTGTTCCAACCAGGTCCTACAAAACAAATAATTGAGTTTTTAAAAATGGAGCTTTGGGTTTGAATCTGAGGTGCACACAATGGTCATATCACTAAACGGTCAGATAAAAAGTGATCCTTTCCTGTCAAGTGAGCACAACAGAAATGGCCATGCGTGTCAAAGCACAGCACGCACAGAGAGACCCGAGGTTGGAACAATAACCCACAGCCTGATTGCTAAGCCTGATCGAGACACAGAAACGGACGGTGTTGGAAAACGACTCTCAAAGAAACAAAAGAATCAACAAAATGGAATGTCTGACGGTGAAAGAGGAGGAGGAGGAGAGCCAATTTCTCGCATGGCCAATTACGGACTCGTCAAGGCAGAAGTCAAGGACCGGGTCTTGCGAGCGAGGGGTCCTCGAGCCTTTCGCTAGCCCCTAACACTTCTACTGCGATGACTGTGAGGTGGGGTTGTCATTTTTGCTCTCCTGGCTGGAGGGAGCTTTGTTGTTCCAGGGGCTGTTGGTGCCCAGGGCGGGGGAACTGTTGAAACTGTCCTCGTCGTCGATGCCATTGGCCGCATCAAACTGTGTGTTCTCCAGCCGCGTGATGAGCCGCTCATCCTCGTCCCCGAACTCCCCTCCCATCAGAGTGGGCTCTCCCACCATCATCACATCCTGCAGGGGACAGGAAGGGGCGCAAACATTATCCCCACAACCCGGGGGTGCTCCGTAGGGGGACGCGGTGGCTTTCTACACCACATCGAAACTGCAGAAGGCACTGAGGAACTACACTTCCACTATTCTGCCCACTACAAGCCCAAATCAGCACGGGAACTTAAACCAGCAGTGCTGTATGTGAAAAGGCTACGTTCACCATGCTGAACACTAAATAGCTCTGCCATGGTGGGCATCCCGGATCCTTGAGTGCTGCACGGGTTCATTCCACCTCGGGTCTCTAGTGTTGGCTGCGTCTCTGGAGCTCAAAACATCCAACAGACTAACAAAAAGCACAAAAAACCCACAGACCTGCGGCCCTAAAGGACCAGGGACTGCCCAGCATTGGATCATGTCCACTTGTCTCTATGTTGGGTCTGTCTTCCTAATATGAGGCATAACTTGAACACAAGCATTGGTCCACCCTCCTCCCGGCTAACCCGACTCCCATAGCTCAAAATGGACATCAAAATGAGATGCTTACAGGTACCTGGCTGGAGAGCGCAAAACTGCTGGCTGGACTTTTCTTTTTACTGTTGCTGTTGTTGTTGTTGTTGCCCCCTCCGGAACTCATCGTGCTGCCGCCGGACATTTTTCGTTTCCTTCGCTTGTTGGGGGCTTGTCTTGCTGGCTCGGCTGGACAAAGAGCAAAGGGAGATATCTGAGACTCGGGTGGGACACTGCTGGATGTTTGACTTTGAGATGAAAGTCGCCCGATTCTCACCTGGTGGTGCCACCATCCGCTGCCATTTCTGGAACAGACAGGTTTTGAGACAGTCTCGTGGGCTGAGACTGTATGTCTTGTGTCTGGACATCAGCTCCTGCATGGGCTCCAGGATTACACAAAGCTGCGGGAGAGAAAAAACCTGTTAGTAATGTTTTTTAATTCATATCAACCGTTCTGTAGAATGACGGAAATTAACTTACTCGGAGGTAGTTCAGCGTAGAGTTAGATAAGCCACATCTTGTGATGTTTTTTGATAGCTGGTCAAGCATTTGGGGGTCTTGGGCCTGTTGAGGAAGAGATTTAGTAAATCAACAAATTGTGTGTAGACATGGTTTTTGCCCATGATTTTACCAAAGACAAGCACAAATTATGCTAAAGACATCTATTGAAACTACAAGGTGGGTCTTTTTTTTTTTTTAACAAAAATTTACATCAAAAAAAAAAAGAAAGAAAAGAAAGCAAACACACTTAAAATGTAAGAAATCTTTACTTAAAATGTCTTTAAAATTATAAAGTAAAACAAAACAAAAAAACAGCACATAGCTGAAATTATATAGAAAATGAAACTAGAAAATGATCTGAATTAATAGCAAAAGTACTGTTTAAAAGTTTGGGGTTGGTAGAATTTTAAAGTCTCTTATCCTCACCTATGCTACATTACTTAATTATAAATACTAAAACCATTAGTATTGTGAATATAATTACAACTTAAAAAAACTAATTTCATATATTTTATTCATGCGATGGTAAAGCTGAGTTTTTAGCAGCCGTTACTCCAGTCTTTAGTGTCACATGATCCTTTAGAAATCATTCTAATATGCTGATTTGGTGTTAATGAAACATTATCATCAATGTTGAAAACAATTGTGCTGCTTAATATTTTTGTGGAAACCATGATACTTTTAATCAGGATTTCTTGATGAATTGAAAGAATTTATTTGAACCATAAATCATTTGTAGCATTATGAATGTGTTTACTGTTACTTTTGATCAATTTAATGTGTCCTTAGTAAATAAAAGAATTAATTTATTAAAAAAATAATTAAATAACTTCCTGACCCCAGACTTTTAAACAGTTGTGTAAATATATAATTGGGTAGGGGGTCTAGGACAAATCCATAAGGATTGTCAAAATTGAAAATACTGAAATGATGTGAATAAATGATGTAGCAAAAAAAGATTGAAAACAGTACAAATAAACATCCCAAACTCACATGCATTGCCAGGATGCTCCTCGGCACGACCTCTCTGTGCTGTCTGATGCTGAAGTGCCACGTCTTTATACGCATCATGTCATCAAACATAAACTCGAGGTACAGTCTGCCCTCCACACACACCTGAGGAGATGAAAGGACTTCTCAGTTACATCAAAAGATGGTGGAGGTGGCCTGCTATAAACTCGATTGTTATGTTCTTATTGCAGAGCTTATTTAATGAAAATACTCTGCATTCCATTTAAGATCACAACATCACATCAAGAGTTAATGTACACCTTCTCTGACACCACGTTCACTTTGAAAAGGAAATGAACGGGCAACACATGAAGGCTATTTTTAGGATTTATTTCTGATAAACTTTGCATAAGGTGTGGTGCGGTGTACAACGGTGTTCATACCAAAGGATATGCTAAGTTAATGTTTTAAAACTGTGGCAATAAACGCAAAGGAAAATGATACCTGTGTGAACATGGGTTTGCCGTTCTGTGTAACCATGGTGCACTGATCGCAGTCCAAGGACACAAAGTTATTATGGAAAGACTCCTTGGGATGTTTCAGCACATAGAAGAGTTCAGTGGCCCCACCCTCAAAAATACTCCTGAAGTACCGAGGGATCAACGTCCTACCAATAGCTGGAAATAGGATTAAAATTTTGGATTCAGATACAGTGGGGAAAACCAGAATATGAATGCATTTTCTCATGTCTCTGTCTATATTTGATTATTCAGGGTCAAATTCAAACACAAACATTAAAATCACTGAAGTGACTTTACAAAACAGGACATTACTATATCGTTTGGGCCCATCTTCCAGACAGAAAGTGATCGTCAGCATTGCATCGTCTTCGAAAAACTCTGTAGTGAATGCATCCCACCACAAATTGTCACAGTCCTGCTGAGAAAGCACAAAAACACTATTCACCTATAATCTTGATTAAAATAAACTTACATTTGCTAAACAAGCAGCATTTAAATTCCATGATTTTGCATGATTTGCATGCATGCCAACAACTTACTGTTTCCATTTCAACAAATGAAAATAAGATTTCCTTTACTCCCTTTTTAAATTTGTGTACCATGATGAATGCGAAAAAATTTTTTTTACCTCTGTCCAATTCTGTAGTCTTTTGTTGAGCTCAAATATTCTGTAGTCTGTTTGATTTCCATACGGTGTGTGCCTCCTGTAACATGACATTATTATGAAGCTATTGAGCATACACCACTACTCAAAAGTGGTGTCAGAAAGAAAAGTGGGGTCAGAAAGATTTTCTTTTTCAAAGAAATTAATACTTTTATTCAGCAAGACTAATAAGAACTGTTTCTTGAGCAGCAAAATCAGCATATTAGAATGATTTCTAAAGGATCATGTGACACCGAAGACTGGCGTAATGGCTGATGAAAATTCAGCTTTGGTATCTCAGGAATAAAATATATTTTTAAAAAATATAAGAAAACAGCTATTTATATTGTAATAATAGTTCACAGTAAATGAAGAGTATAGGAAACAACTTTCAAAAACATTAAAAAACTTATTGACCACAAACTTTAAACAGAAGTGTATGTGTGCATGAATTATATAACAATAAATTTCTACTTTTTTCAAGAAAATAACCAAACAATATGAGTGAACAGGCAGAGCAGAGTCTGAAAAGGCTTGTGATAGTTTAAAATATTCAGTGAAGCCAAAAGCTTTTTGTTTTAGTACATCCACTTTGTATTACACCCTGTTGTCTGTCTCCTGATCATAAACTGCTGTAGACAAAAATGTCAACGGTCAAATAAGTACTTACCCTATTCCAGGCTCCATGTAAGAGGGGGGATACATCGGTGTCGGACTGCAATATAAAGATCATTATGAAGACCTTAAAATTAGCAACTTTCAATATCTAGTATATTATCAGTTTACTTTAGATAGATGTTAGCTAGATGCCAAACAACTACTACTTTAAAAATAGAAAATGGTCTCACACACACACACACATTAGACAAACACATATTATATATTCTCCACCATGTATAACAATAATCACAAGTCTCACCCCACATCTCTATCCAGCATTGCGCCTGGGTGAAATGGAGGGAAGGCACTACCGTTGGGGGGCTCCTTTGGGGAGTACAGCTTGAATGACTTGGACGAACAGCCTAGATAATGAGAGAGAGAACACCATTCAGACATAACAGAGTGTACATTTAGATTTAAAGTCCATTCACAGAATACACAGACAGGCCTAAAAACACATCCAGTAGAATCCTGATGCATTTAGTGCAGCTGTAGGTAAACAAGACATGTCTATTTTTGGCCTGACTTCTCCATAATGTCATATTTTTAATATATAAGAAGACTTGAATTATTCATGTCCACTGTCTAGCCTTGCAGTTAGCTTAGTGAAATGCATGGTGATCTGAGATTGAAGTAAATGGTACCTTTAATATTTAATATCTCTCTGAAATAATAAATGTTAAATATATATTTTTAAGACTGACAGTCTCCCCACACTCTGGTCAGCAAACACCATTATGTGATCACGTGACATTGTGATGATTTCCCTGTAGCTTATGACAGCCCATCCCGTATGGAGGATTCACGTAACTCCAGTTAGCCCTGCTGTGTAATTCATTTAAACTGAAACAGCATGCTAAAAGCAACAACCCAAAAACATGCCGAACAAAGACTAATCTAATGCAATGCACAATTCAGTCAATTATTATAATGCAACATTATCCATAAAGTGCACTTCATGATTCGTGCACATTTGTGTCACAATATATAAACGCTAGCCTATGCAATAAAAATAAAATGTAATTACTAAAGAATAATTAAAAAATTAATTAGCATAACAACAAACATTTATATTCACTATAGAACTTTTCACAATATCCCATTTCCCTGATATTTCCAAATTTTGCATGACAGTCAACAAGAAACACTGGGAAAATGATGCATGGTCAGATCTGCCATTCTGCTTGTCTGATGCACCAATGTTGTGTTTCTGTGAGTTTTAGAAATCAGCATAGTTAAAATAAACTAAGAAATGTCATGCACATTTTTTTCAACTACTCTCTTTACATCAGAGCTGCATTTTATCATAGTGTATCTGAGAAAGTTAATGCATTAATTAATTCATGTTAAATCATAAATTAAGAATTGCACACACTGTTTGACTAAAGCTGACACTGAATTTACCAGAAAAACAACGTGTTATAATTCTATTTACACACAAAGTAAAAATAAATCAATTTTAATCCCCAAATGATTATAATTTAAAACAACTAAAACTCATGATATTGCAAAGAACTGAACACATTTTCTCACAGATTAATAGCAATCACTTCATCCTCCTCTCTCTCTGTTGTTGGGGAAAACATTTGTGCTAAGCTACTACTAAATTGTAGCTACACTACTTAATACATTTCATAATAAAGTGCACTGAACTACTTTTAAAAGACACATCACTTAATTCAAAACACGTATCGCTTATTTATTTTTAGCAAATGATTCCTAGCGAGTTGCGATATTTGTGTACTATAACGACAAACTTGATAGCCTAGCTTAGCCAGGCCTGGCTCGAAACACAGGCGAGGCCCGCACAGTTTCGCTGATTATCACAACAGCGTAACCAGCATCACCATGGCGACGCAACTCAACGCATTTATTTAGACGTTTTCTCGCTTTAAAACGAAACGCTGCTCTGAATTAACCTCGCACTGGAGCTCAAGCGCACCTGCGGGAATCCGAACTGGAGTTCGACGCTCTCTCTCCCCGGTGCTCCCTGATTATACTCCGCTCTGTCGGCCGCTGGTCTTAAAGCGAGGTGAGCTGAAACATCAGCCCGTTCAAACCATGGTGGTGTGCAAAAAGCAGTTACAAAATGCAGCTTCAGCGCTGGTAGTTGTAGACCGTGTTAAACGGGAACCGGACTCAAGGGGGTAACGAGGAATAGTGCCCGTGCGACCCTTTGTTCCTGCTCATGAACAATGGTACAGGCCTTCTTTCTCTCCGTGCAACCCCCCTCAACACTCCCTGCTCTGGTGGAGCATCAACCCCTCCAATCAAACCCACCCCTCCCCCAGACACACTCTACCACTGCCTGCACGTTCACTTCACCTCCAAAGCCTACACTGTCAATGTGTCGAAAGAGAAACAAGAAAACACCTTAGAGTTGACTACAGTTAAACTCTAATACAAATAAGTAAATAACTAGCACATGACTTCAATGAGTGCAGAGCTTCAATGGGTGCTTTGTTTACAGCAGCTACACATCTTTTGAAGACACTGCTGGTGAAATGCTCTCTAAAATCATGTATTTAAAGTTAGTTTGTAGCACTTAAACTAGTAACTTTGATTTTAAAAAAAGTCAATAAATAAACAAGATTGCATAAAAACAATTGAATCTTTGCAAGTTAATTTTTTTTATATATGTATATAATATGCAATAAAAATTAAACACTATAACATCAGAATATAGCTATATTTAAATATTTTATAAAATATACAAGAAACATACATTTTATATACATGATATACAATTAGTATATTTAAATTTATATGTAAAATAATCATATAAATCTGTCTTATATTTTTGAATTTGCACATGATAATTTAATTTCTTAATGTCACAACTGAAGTCATTTGGACCTTTCAGTAAAATCGAGAGCTGTGAATCTGTCACAAAACCTAATTGTCAGAATTTATGAGGTTTAACTTATTTGCTACAATAAAATATTATAATCAAAATTTGACTGTGAAATCACTACAGGCTTCATCTTCTCCTGCTACAGCAAATTAAAGTAAAACTACAAAATAACGAGCTCATGCTGCAATGTGGGACAGTGGAAATACCCATAAGCCCCTGTGTTTGAATAATTATGTATGCTCAGACAAGGAATTGGAGACTTACAGAATGTGTAGGAAACTTGTTATTTAGAATTAATAGATGTTTAAGGTGTGTGCGCACTGGTTTACGAGGACACACATTTGTATAATGATATATGACAAAGTTATTACAATGTGAAAGAGGTTTATGAGGACACTGCATATGTCCCCATAATTCTAAAGGCTTAAACAACATAAATGGTGTTCTTTTATTTTTATTTTTGAAAATCTAAAAATGCACAAAGTTTTCTGTAGGGGGTAGGTTTAGGTGTAGGGCGATAGAAAATACAGTTTATACATTATAAAAACCATTACATCTATGGAGAGTCCCGGTAAACCACCAAAATATGTGTGTGTGTGTGTGTGTGTTTTAAAGGCCAATTTATACTTCTGCGTCGAACCTACGCCTGACGTGCACCTCTCCAAAATTCTAACAGCGCGTCAGTTCTACACGGAACGCAAGCGCTGTGATTGGTCTGCTAGAACCCCTCCCTCCGTATATAGGTTTGTGTGTTTATGTGCACTTTAATATATTTTAATGTTACACCTTCTTATGTAAAATAAAACAAAGCAAAGAACAAGTGTCTTATTTATTATACTACATAACTTTATACATCACTAGTTGTCCGCGACAAACAATGTTGATCTGCCGTGGTACAAGTCCTTGTGCAGATTGAAAGAATAACGTTACCATCTTCTCCTGTTCCGTTGTTGTCTCCTTTTTGTATTTTAAATAATGATTTAATGATTTGATATTTATTTGCCGCCGTCACGGCTATGCTTCTCCTAAGAGCCGCTTCATCTTCGGCTTTTGCCGTGGTACAGCGGCTGCGGGTTACACAAGCAACATGCCCGTGGACACTGAGGACTAGAGGTCTGCATGTGTACTGCACGTCGACGCGGACAACGCAGAAGTATAAACGAAAACTGACTAAAACTAAAGTCGTTGTTTTGTTTTCTTTGCGCAGAAAAAGTGTTCTCGTCGCTTCATTAAATTCAGATTGAACCACTGATGGCAGATGGACTATTCTGACGATGTTTTTCATACTTTTCTGGGCCTGGACAGTGATAATTACTTGGCAGTCAATGGGACAGTCACAAGCCTCCCGGTTTTCATCCAAAATATCTTAAATTGTGTTCCGAAGACGAACTAAGCTTTTACGGGTTTGGAACGATATGGGGGTAAGTGATTAATGACAAAATTTTCATTCTGGGGTGGAGTAACGTTAACCCTTTAAGAGTTATATGGAATATAAGCGAAAGATGACTAGCTCAGTTTGATCAAAACTTGCAATCTATAAATGCCAATACTTTGTAACAGAGTGATGGTGTTGCTTAAAGCAAAAGATCTGGGCTGAAAACTGACTAAAAGGCAGCTGGCTCAGTTGTAGAGATCCAGTTCCAACTCTAATTAAACATTCAAAACTACAGGCAGGTGTTCGAGCGGTTATGGAAATAAACTCTGCAGAGTGGGATCTCCAGGAACAGCATTAAGCACCTTTGCCGCAAAAGGACTGTTCCTGTAATTTGACGCTATTACAAATTCCACTGTCCTGTCTTCACAGGCAATATAAATATTCAAATAAACATGCAAATTCTATCATGCTGAACTTTTGGCTTGATATCAGTACTTTCTCAGAAAAAGGTCAGCATGTTTTTTTTTGTTTTTTTTTTAAATGAGCATAAACCTAATGAAATACTGATAAGACTGCACTCTAAAAAAGTTGGTTCTTTATAGGTTCTTTATCTATTTAGAACCATAGCATGCTGAAGAATCCTTTTATGGTGAAATGGTTCTTTTTGTCAGAGTTCAGGGTTCTTTATTCACACCTTTTTGTTTTTCAAATCTGCAACTGTCAAAGCAGCTCATTCTGGATTTTCTGGAGTCCAGAAATCCAACTCCTCTGACTGTCAACTCACTTTCAACAGGTAAATGATTTCATTTTAAAATTTAAATACACTGTAACTGGTTTCCAAACAAACGTTCTTTTCTCTTTTTAGTTTTTTAACTTAAGTAACAGAGACATTGAATTTATAATCCATATTGTTAGAATTTAAACTATTACTTAGGTTTATGCATAAACATACCCAGTCACAAAAAAAAAAAAAATTAAAAAAAAAAAAAAAAATATATATATATATATATATATATATATATATATATATATATATATATTTTGAATATTTTGTTACATTATACACTAAATCAAATAAAATTCATAATTTTTCATTTCATTTTTCATTCATTTTTTCCTAATTATATAAAAACGAGGTCACTGGGATGAAAATGCCAGTGTTATTAAAGGAAGAATGTTGAGTTTCATTGTAACATTTTTCAAAATATCTTCTATGTTCCACAAAAGAAAGAAAGGCAGGCATATAAGTTTAGAACGACATGAGGGTGAGTAAATGATTACATCAAATAAATTTTTGGGTCAACTGTCTCTTTCAGAATGATAAAGAGCATTCAAGCCAGAGACTTTACTAAAGAATCTACTGTATATTAAACTGGCTGTGGGTCAAATCAGCACATAATAAATTCATAATAAATTCCTGTGGGTCACATCAGCACGTGTGATGGGTCAGACTCCCTCAGATAGAAAAACATCGCCACCTAGTGTCACGAACGTACATAAACTCCAAATCTTCTGAAGTCCAAGGACTGTAGCACAAATTTAGCAAAGAAACTACGGGCCATCTTCACAATTACACATGAGTGTTAAGGAAGCCAATGAAGATTATATAAATTAGCGTGCAAAATCAGGATGACAGGTACCTCAAAGTGGGTCTGATAACTTATGGATCTAATAAGCTGCTTGGTTAAATGGCACATCCAGACACGCTGAACAAGAAAACGATTATAGCTAAACTTCCACTGGGGGCTCTAGCTGAATTCATTTATGAGCTTTATGAAGCTTTATGATCGTCCTTCATCTGCAGGAGTGAAGCTGTTCCCATTTTAACTCCTCTGATTTGAATGAACGATTGCCTCTGTGGGAAAAACTCCATCCTCCACCGACAAGGCTGACAAAATCTCTCTCCCTGATGAGGCCTCTGCTTGCGTCTCAGTGCTCCAGGGGCTCTTTGTTATGCCACTGCCTCATCTCTCCCAAACACAAGCACAGGAGGAGCCATGTGCCTCACGCTCACCCAGGCTGCTCACAGCTACACGGCTGGCAGAGCGCGATAATGCTCTGGCGACAGACGACATATGTGAGGGCCATACTAACTACTGTGGGGGAATGACTGCAGTACAAATCATATCTAATGTCTGTCCTCCACTCGGAGGAATGTGAAGGAGAGGAATCTCATGTGCTGTACACAAAAGATGGTCTACAATTTTTTCATGAATTTTTCATGAAATCGGTGTAATAAATCCTTAGATCTAGATTAAGCATTTATATACCGCATGCATGAATATTTTGTTTAGGTCTTGGAAAACCTGTAGATTTAGGGAATTTTAAAAGTGTGATTGGAAATTAATGAAATATTAAACAGTCATGGAAATATTTTATATTCTGATTTCTTTTGCGAAATACTCTTTGTGAGATTGCTACTGTTATCCTGTCATCACAAACTGGAAAAGTCCTGGTAAAATCATTAGAGAGAAAATATAAACTGTACATGCTAATATGTTGGTAAAATCTGGATTTGTTTTTTTGTTATAAAATATATTTCAGTACAATATAACAGGAGGAAAATTTTGATTATCTTTAAATGTTTTATTCAATAAAACACTACATTTATTTGATTAAATACAGTAAAAAAAAAAAACAGAAATATTGTGAAATATTATTACAATTTAAAATAATTCTCTTCTATTTTAATATATTTTAAAATATAGTTTATTCCCGTGATGGTTATTACTCCAGTCAGAAATCATTCTATGCTTATTTGGTCTTCATTTCTTATTATCAATGTTGAAAAGAGTTATGCTGCTTCATATTTTTGTGACATCAATTTTTAGAATTTTTTGATGAATAAAAAGTTCAAAAGAGCTGCATTTATTTGAAATAAAAATCTTTTGCAGCATGCTAAATGTGTTTACTTTCACTTCTGATCAATTTAATGCATCCTTTATTGAATAAAAGTAGTAATTTCTTTTTTTTAAATCTTACTGACCCCAATCACTAGCAATGGACACACTTTAAAAGCCTGCCTCTGGTTTTCCAGATGATGATGCCCTGATGACCCAGCAGGGATCAAACTGTCTTCCCAGGCTTTTCTAAAGCTTGTGCTCTACAGGTGATTCCTTTCTTTTCATGCCAAACCACTCATTACCACCTAAAAGTCTTACACGCATTTGATTGCCAGAGACGTATGCAAAGCTAAGTGAACCCACTGGTGGATTAAATTGACTGGCTTTTTTTGTTGCAAACATCTCTTTAAGCCGTTAAATCACTCGGAAACATGCGTTGCGGTGCTGTGAGAGGAAATAAGATTAGGGCTCTGAAATGCCCACGCTTAAATACACTGTGAATATTCTGCCTCCTGCTGCACTGCAGTGGCGGCTTAGTGGTTAAAGATGTGGCAAAGCACTTAACCTGAGGTCACTCCATGGGGTGTGATAAATATACTGTAAGTCACTTTGGATATGAAAGCGTCTGATAAATGACTAATAAGCAACTGTGGTGTTTGTCGACTTTGTTGGCAAACACTCTATGCCATCAAACACCAGTGTCAGACCTCAAAAAGTAGCGGGAGAAATTCTTGATGAGAATGCTGAGAAAAATCAATGAGCAGTAAAACACACTGAGGAAAACACATTTGCTGTCATTGGGAATAAATCAGATCTGGCACTTTAGGTGTTCCCTACATAAAACACACACTTCAGGTATACAGAGAGAGTGTGGGGTCTGTTGTAATCATACTCTGTGTGTTTCCATTGGTAACAGCAGCTGCAGGGTCGGGTCATGAGAGTTTATTGAGGTCTCAGGGCAGGAGCCACTGAGCTGGAAATCATAGAGAAGCAAACAGCTGATCCTCGTCACTCTACAAGATACAGATGCCTTTGCTTACTTCTCATTTTATTACTGCAGTTCCACAATACACTCAGTCTTACATTTGCAATTGCCAATCTATACAATTATTCGGGTCCAACTAAAGCAGCTGCTCTTTATCATGATTGCAAAATTACATTCTTACATTTTCTGAACAAAGTATTTGCCCATGCAAAAGTCATCACCATGAAGTCAGGGTGTTGCTATGCAGTTCCTAGAATGTTTTGGGTAGATGCAAAGCAGTTTATTGGCCCAAGTAAAGAGTCAACCCCTAGCAAAAAGTCTCCATTATATTCCGGTTTCTAGATTGCTTGTCTTCCACTTTCAGAGTAAGTCTATTCTAATGAAAGGATTTCTTAACCCAATCACTCTTACTTCAAATTGCACCAGCAGGTGACAAGTGACTGTCTGTATAAGTGAGTCATTTGATCTTCTATTAAATCATTTGTTCAAAAACACGACCCAATCAAGAACGAAACGCAGAATTCCAAGTTGCTTGATAGCATAGGTCTATTACTTTTTCTACAATATAGTGCACTATTTCGAATTCAAGTGTTTTCAGGAGTCATTGATTCATTCACTCAAACGATTCATTTAAAAACACTGATTCACTCAGGAATGAAACAATATTACTGTCCCTGTGTCCCAATGTGCATACTATCCACCCTATCTGCCCTAAATAGTATTGAAAATTACTAATATCACATAGAATTTAGGATGGATAGTATGCACATTGGGATGCAGGCAGAGTGTTTCTGGCTTCGTTTGGCAAGTATGGCGGCACAAGAGTAGCCAAAGTAACTGGTTATATTGTGTCTAAAAGGTAAGTTACTCAATATTTTATCTTATTAACTATTTTATCTTTTAAAAACTGAATTTTTTAAACTGTTTATTAAACTAGCAGCCTATGTAATAGCAATATCAGATTTAAGTGCCGTACTGGTGTGATTACCTGCAAAAGAATTTAAAAGTTGTCACCCACTTAAACTGTGTGAGAAAAGCCATTTTTAAAATGTACTGACTTTTTTTTTTTTTTACTAAGAAACTACAAAAGCGCTGATTTTGACTGCCCTAAAATGACATTTTGCATCAATACTGTCAAATTCTGTAAATGTGCTAAAAATTGTTACATATTTGTTTTTATTGCAGACCCCTAGCACCCATTTGTGGCCCTGTGGTCCCCAGAAGGATGACAGTTTGAAAACACATGGAAAATTAACAGAACACCTTTCATCATCAATCCGCACAATTTAAGGAATCATTCATATCTACAGCACAAACAGTGAGTCACATGCCAAAGCTTAATACAAATAGAGGTACAAATATAATGGTGATGCTTATCCTACCAAGCACCACTAATAAATCTTCATTCAGTCTGTAAAATCATGTGTCCTTTTTTGTTCAGACAGCGCATTGATTCTTGCTGTGGCTGGCAAATGCCAGCTCTCATCTAATATTCCCTCACCATCGCTGACACGTGACATAACGAGTTCTAACATCCCCATCTAACACTGACAAGTTGAGGGCTGATTTTCTGCACAGGAAGCCATTTTGTTCTAGCTCTGTGTAATGAGACAGATCTGTGAGCCACGGGCTGGAGAGGGGGGAGATGTTGCACACGCGCACACAAATGCACGCTAAATGCACCATGCACAGACATTGCCTATCCAGCATGGAGACAGTAAATCAGCACAGCTTCTCCTAACTTGACAGGCACACCCTAACCCTTTCGTCGTTGTGCAACTTGAAACAGGCTTGCTTTGTGACCGAGGTTGCTATTTTAGCTTTGCTTAAAGTCATTTCCTTCTAATCAAGGGGCCATGTGACTTTCTGCATGAGGTAACAGGACACATGCTGATATCAAGTGCCTGTGGGTGAGAGGTAGAGAGTCGAGTGGCAGAGAGCAGCTGGATGGAGCTTATTATTATTTAAAAGCGTCAGTATGGGTTGTTATCTAGCTCAAACAAAGCTATAAAAGAGGCCATTAAAAGCGTGCAATCCACACTCAGTGATATATCCGCGAATCCAGACAGGAAGATCACGGCGGCCCACTGTACGTGCAGCCCACATGAGCATAGGAATGTAAACAAACCAGACTTCAAACGAAACCTGTGTTGAGGGGAGGGGCGTGCGCTGTAAGCACAGATTGCATCGTCTTTCTGACAGAGGTGAACATCACAAGCAGTTTTTTTACGGTGCTCTTCTGCCTTTTATGAAACGGCGCAGTGGGACCCCACACAAAAGCAAGAAAGAGTCGTCTCTCGTGCTCCGAGCCTCTGTTTCAGTCTCGCCCCGTCTCCTTCTTTCTTCTCTTCGCCCTCTTTCCCGCCTCTCTCCTCACAAAAAAAGGAAAGCAATCAGACAGGACACATGTCTGTGGAAATTTCCATGACTACGCTTGTAAAAATGTACCCTTGTGACTTGATTTTAAACAAATGCAACGTGCCAAATTTGGGCTTGTTTATCAATGGGGTTGCCAGAGAGGCTTTTGTGGCTGCCTCTTGCACTGAGATAAAAATCTGACTTGAGAACGTCTGAAGAAACTGCTTGCCTTGTGTTTATGGCACAAAAACAATCCCCACACTGGTCCAAACTTGCCTTGATGCCATTCACCCTGTTTTTAATCTTTATCGCAGTAAGGGAGAGGACAGACATTATGTGCCTTGTAATAGTGATTGTCTTTCCATGATGCCACAGATCTTAACAACATGAAGTTTGTTGCTTGGAAACTCCTATAGACTGAACATATGGACTCGATTAAAAACGTATTTAAGTGATTTAGAGACTAGAACTTGTGAGAGAAAAAGACTGGGTCAGAAACAAGGGTGCCTTGTGTCTAGTGGTGTAAATTTGTCCTCTCTGTTTAGGTGATGGCGCACACTGGGCTGCACAGCAAAATCAACATATGCTACATCACTGCTTCCAGCATATTTGACCACACTCAAACCAGCTACACTCTTTCAACATAGGGCCAACAGGTAACATTCAGACACTAAGATTTCCAAATCTTAGCAGCTTTATATCATCACTATGTCACTTAACACATTTACAAACGGTGTATGGCCAAACATTTCATGCTGCCATTGAACGGAGATTCCCTATGAGGAGACTTGCTGTCAGATCACCAACATGAAGTCAAGTCTTTAGGAGCATCACTTGATTTTTATGAAGATTCTGTCCCATAGTAGAGTGTGGTGCTGGCAAAGTCTTGGGTTTGAATCGAACTGATCAAATGTAAACTTTAAATGCAAGTGAGTAAATACAAATACTATAAATATAAAACAAAACATCTATATATATATAAATAAATATAAATATATGGATATTTATAAATACAAATATTTATAAATATTTATAAAAACAAATGATAAATTTAGATGCATTATAAATGTAAGTAATAAATACTAAAACAACTATAAATATTTATAAAAGTTAACACACATAAAAAGGCTAATTTGTATACAAAGTTTACAGTGGTTTATGCTTGTTACTGATTGTGCAATTCCTATATAAATTAGTCAAGACAGATGTTTTAGATGTCTATATTCAACAGTCTCAATGCAAGAACAGCTGCCAAAAAAAGTTAATGCCTTCAACGTGAAAAATGTTTGCAGTGCAGATGAACGAATTTGTGTCGGAAGTTTTTTCTTTATATTATTTCCTGCCATTGACACAAATGACCAACCAACGCCTAAAATTGTTTTCAGAACATGATTCATGAAGGAAAAACAAAGAGAATATGTTTTTCATAACCGTCAGACGTTAAACTGCCAGTGTCCTGCTCAATCAAAAGCCTTTACTTGTTTCTCTATGCAAAGCACTTCAAGATGTGAGCGATGGCTGACGTCATTTGACAAAAGGACAGCACTCCACACAACTATACACACCAGTCAGAGAGGCTAGTCAAGTCACAGCAAAGTCCAGGAAGTCTCTGCTCTGAGATCACGAACAAATTTCTTGCACAAACAAATGCTTGCCATTACGTACAGAAATAAATAATGCAAATGAACTTTTAAACAAATGTCACCCTACAGGAATGCTGATTTATTTAATGCTCCTTTCCAGTTCAAATAAACAGGCAATAGATACAGTGCACAATGCAACATATGACCTAAGTGGCCCACAGTAATGAGTAACAAGAGATGTGAAATCTTCCTGGTATAGTGCTCTTCCTTTCATTCCCAAAAACCCCATGCTGTTTCGCAACTCCTGCCTGAAGCTGTCCATGCAGAAGAGAAGGAATTAAAGCTCTTACCTGGGCAAGCACAACCTCCAACAGACATCTTCTCACATGTTTGGCACTGCTCTTAATGAAATGGTGTTGTTCAGTCCACGCACTGCTAGCATGGGCTTCTTCTGAGAAATAGAAACAGGCAGAAAGGGGTGGGGAGTCAGCAGGAGGAGGGCACAAAAAAAATCTAAATGTAGAAACAAGAGCTCAGCGAGAAACAGGAAGTAGGAATTACACTCCTGCTCGACACTGCACCCAGGTTCATTAATATGCAAATTGCAATACTTGTGGGAGGGAGAAAATATGAGAGTGAAAGAGACAGAGTGTGTGTGTGACACAGGAGAGGATCAGAGAGGGAGGGAGAGGTAAAGCGAGAGCCAACATTGTCAAAGTGACCTGTGAGGCACATTTTAGAGCACACTGGCCATGTGATGCTGTTCTTTTTTTTCTCTCCATGTATTGCCTATTTTTGCCTTGTGCTGCTAACGGAGATAAACAGAGGCAGCCAGAGCCCAGAGGCACAGAGTCATTACCGCCTAGTGGAGCTACGACACACTGCATAAACACACACATACACACACAAGCACACGTACAGCCTGCCCTCCTGATGCTGCCTGGGGCCTGCTGTACAGCGCACCCCTGCCAGAGTGAGACACACACACTCTGTCTGCTGCATGACTGATCTGCCTTCTCCTCATACAGGCGTCCTTCTGCTCTTTCCGTGTTCTGTACATTTTAGTAAGCTATGCATTATTCACTCTTTGATACATCCTCAAAAAAGTACTGTGGGGGAGACATGCACAATATATTGGTACCATATCAGTTATTAGCCAAAAAATATATTAGAGATACTTTTTTTTTTTTTTAATTTGTCAGTATCAGTAAATATTAGATATTCAATTGTTCATGCTTATTTCCCCTTTTTTCATTTAAATTACCTTTACCATCATTTAACAAACATTAAAATTTGTATAATATATATTATTATAAAAAAAAAATTTATAGTAAATATTTATCTAGAAGTTATTAGCAAACAGCAAATATAAGTAATATTAGTATAGTAAATATTAATATAAAAGACACTCAATCTTTATACTGCATATTATAATATTGTGATGCCTAAATTCACTTGTAGAATTTAAAATAACTGATTACAGTTTGTTTTATTTTTATTTGGAATATTATATGGTAAATATATATTATTGTAATTTTTAATATCTATAATTTTAATATCAGCGCCTGTGAGAGAACAGTGATTAGATGGAAAAACAATGGTTTTTACATGGTAACTTTTTATGATACAAAAAAAAAAACATGCTTTTGCAAGTACAATAATTGTGGTTTATTCATAGTGACAAAAATTATTTTTAGATCCTGAAACATATATATGTATGTATATATATATATATATATATATATATATATATATGTGTATGTATATCACATTTATTTAGTGTATATATATATATATATATATATATATATATATATATATATATATATAATATTTGTGTGTGTGTGAATATACTAAATGTGATTTATTTGTACTGACAACATCAACAAAATCAATGGTTTCATTAATGGTTATAATATCATAATTATCTACCTGGTACATCAAGTTATCTTGGCATTTCCCATTATACATGGTAACATTTTCTGTCAGTATAATAACTGTGATTTATTCATAATGACAAGATAATGGTACTGTTAATGCTTACCATATTCAAATAGCATTGCATTTTACTTGGTACTTCTAAGAATACTATAGTCAGAAACACAGTAATATCTTTTTTTTCAGTGAGTATAGTAATGATTCTTAATGATTTTTTTACCATATTCATATCGCATGATGTCTAAATGGTACATCAAAGTACTTTTAAGAATACAACCTGTCCAAAAACAAAGAAATACCTTGTTCTATAAACGTGGCAACTGCCATTTTTTTTCACAGACAAGAAAATGGTTCAGTTAATGGCTACAGACAGTTTAGATTAAAAATGAAAACGTACCTGGAGTACTGGGACATTGGAGAAACAGCCTCCTTAGAGTGTGCTAAGGTGTCTAATTTCTTCAAGGAATCAGTATCTAAAACCGGCTGAGCACTCACACCAAATACACCGTAGAAGTTATTCACTTTGCAAGTATAAAAAGCTCAGCATTTGTCTTTGTCTAAGTGCACATTCACATCTTCAGCCCCCCCCCCGTTTTAAAGACTCATTGGCTTTCTCATAGTCCCAAAGGACAGACAGAGGTCCCTGTCCACATGGCACCCGCTCCGTGTCAGTCCCGCGATCGATCCGACGCCTCCCTCGCTCTCCCTCCAGTGGGCTGTGCTTCTAACTACCGAATCTCACACACCACTGGTCCTTTACGTCCCCTGTCAAAGCCGCCTGACAACTCCAGAGAGGGGGGAGTGAGAGAGCACTCAGCAACCTCTTGATTTCACAGACTCTCATCCGGCGTATCTAGGGAACACGGCACTGCTTTCATCGCACCGCTGTTATTACATGTCACCTGTCACTCAAAATCAATGTGCTGACACAGAGACAACACTCTCAATCCCACGCGCGCACGAACGAACCGCCAGTCAGATGTAAAATCAGACGAGTCCCAGCTATTACTTACTACTAAAATGCCTTTAATGAACTCATCTGATTTACTTTCTGCAGCCGAGAGGAGCTGCGGTCCAAAACACAGCAAGCAAAGAACAAAGAGAGCCACTCCACTGAGAATAATTTCACACTGAAGGGTTTCTTTGCGCGACTGCAGGAAATGGCTTTTTGTTTTCAGAGCCACAGATTGGCTTTGAAGCCCTGAGCCTCGGGAGGTGCTCTTCACCACAGACTGCACAATCAGGACCCGCTCTCCCTCCCTCTCCTTCGTCCTCAGTCACACGCTCTCACACTCCGACTCTGCTGAAAACAAAGATGATCCCTCCTCTGTCTTTCCTCTGACACCACCATTGTGGAAGCTTAGATGTTTACCTGTGTGCGCTGACACTCACTCACCTTCCCTCGCACGCTGGTGTTCCCGGACGCGCTGTCGAGAAACAGAGAGGAAGAATCTACAATCAACTCTTGATTCAATTAAGTGCATGAAAACAACACAAAATGCAGTGTGTTTATTACACTAAAACAGCTTGAGTTCAATAAAAGCAATTGAATCTAATCAAGTTCCACATTGTTTGCCTCACCACATTTTACCTTTTCGGAGTCTGTGCTGTTTGTGGTAGTCGAAGCTCGGCGTATTGATGATCTGGAGCTGGGTCAATTAGCCCTAAAAAGCATGGACAGAGAGAAAGAGAGAGAGAGAGAGCGTAGAGGAGAGCAAAAGGAGGAGGCGGGAGAGAGCGCACGGATCCACTGGAATAAATATGACGCAGAGCCAGAGCAACTTCTCCAGCCCGCTGTACCCAGCGAGGGCACTGTCACCATGGCAACGGCAGAGCAGTGATAGCTCGCCGGGGCACACAAGGCACGGCATTATTCTGTCTCTCGCTCGCTGCAAATACACAGTTCCACTCAGGCAGCGAGCACGTAGGCAGGCGGACGGGCGCCTTGTGTTCAATTAACTCTACTCGTTCTGGGCCCCAGGAGCCCAGCCACCTGTGACCTAAGATGAGGACGGACGCTGCTTAATGTGAAGGTTATTTGAGAACACGCCAAATGGGTTACAAATCAACGCTTGGAGACGGATCCTTACAGACACTATGTTAATCAAAGCAAAGAGTCTGCCTAGTTAAATTGAATGGGAAGAGTTTATACGGTGTTGTGAATAAGAAAGGTTTATTGGCTTGCTGAAAAAAAACTTGGGGGACGTTTATATGACAACAATGTACAAAAAACGGAGAAGTTTCTTCTTTGTGTTTTTAAAAAGTTTTCCATACAGACGATCTCTGTTCACACTGATCTACGAAAACGATTAAAAATGCTGTAATAAGCATATCAGGCCAGTAGATGACGATGTCACTTTGTAATTTTTGTAGTTTACATGAAGACGATAAGGTAATTTGAACTTTAAAACACATTTTCAATAGTTTTCGTCTTCAGGCAAACAAAACACTGTTGTCGTGTAAATGAACAGCCAAAACTCATAAAATGTTTTCAGTTTTTAGTTGAAAGCTGTTGTGTAAACGCACCCTTGGTTTGTTAGTCTGAGCTGGTTTAAGGTGAATTCCCAGCTATTTTTAGCTGAATGGACAGCTGGTCTTCAGGCCTGACCAGCTGAAAAGTGCCTGAGACCCCTCTAAAACCTGCCAGAAATCATCTTAAAGCAGCCTAATCTGGTCTGCTGGTCTCGCAGCCTGGTCAGACTGACCTGGAGACTGGTTTTAAAGGGGTTTTAGCTCTCTTAAACTGGTTAGGCTGGGACATCTACTTATGCTCAGAATAGTTTAAGAGAGTTTTTTTTTTTTTTTTCTTTTTTCAGCAAAGTTACCAAATGTCTGGTGAAAAAGTTAGTTTACTGGTCTTAGATGGTTTAAACTGGTCCCCAGCCTGGCTAGGCTGTTTTTAGCTGGACGAACAACAGGTTTCCTGGCCTGACAACTTTAAAAATTTCTTCTTTAAACAAGCCAGTAAAACATTGTAACATCTTAAACCAGCCTAATCTGGTTTGCTGATCTCCCAGCCTGGCCTGACGACTAGTTTTAAAGAGGTTTGGGCACTTTTTAGCTGGTCAGGCTGGTAGACTTGCTGAAGAACAGGTTAACCAGACTGGAAGACAAGCCCAAACCAGCTAAGACCACATTAAACCAGCTTAGGGTAGTTAAAGCAGGTTTATTCAGTAGAGAATAAAGAGATTCAAGAGATTCATTATCCCATTGAAAAAACCTAATGTGGTTAAATCTGGTCCTAGCCAAGATGTTTTTAGCTGGCGCCCAGCCTGACCAACCTGGAAGACAAGCAATCCAGTTTAGGCTGGTTTAAGCAAGCTTTTTTAGCAAAGGTAGTTATTTGAAAATGCCAAAATCAGCCGATATTCTTGCATTGAACTTCCACTACCATTCATGTCAAGATTGAGACATTATTCAAATTATTTGACCCAAGCTGAAATCAAAGGCAATTTGTTTTATTAGCAATGGAAAGCTGAAGTAGTCGGGAAAAATGGTAATGTCCAGACAGTCAAAAATATAATAAGCTTTATCTTAATGAGCTGTCAAGCTGTGTTAAAGAAAATTCCACCCAGCGGGCCGAGGAACTGGGTGATCCCTTCACCATAATTTGCTTGCTTAGGAAAATACAGTATGTTTTATAAACAACAGCTCTGGCAAACAAGGATATGAGATTTTTCTTCTGTCTTTTTATGCTTTGAGTGGTGTCTGCTGCTTGCCAAGAGCAAAGCTGAGTAATGAGACAGGATGGAGAGGAATGGAGCGTGCCAAGTGACTCCAGTCTCAACCAGTCTCAGCAGAACCGTTCTAATGATGAGAGCCACACAATGGAAGGTGACCCACTTATTGTGCCGCTTCCCTCTGTGATTCGCCGTCTCCAAAGACACCCTGGCCTAATTTCAACGTGTACACATTGTGTACACAATGTATTTGCTTGTGCGTTATGGGTGGGCGGGTATTTGTTTGAATATAGCTCAAGATGATCTACTGCAGATGTTGTGCCCAACCATAATAATATGCCAAAATGTGACTAAGTGCACCTGGAAAAGGCAGAATGAATGTACGCAAATAGCAAAGAACTTCTCCTGTCGAGCTCAACAAAAGGAATTAGATCTGTATCGTGCATAAATCAGGATGAATTTCATCAGGTGCTCTGATTTTTGTATCATCCAGAGAGAAAAAATAGGATTTCATGCATAATGCTTTCATTGTGCTGACTCCAGCCCTCATTGTGCCAAACAATGCCCTACAGCCCAAACGTAAAGCTACTTTAGACGCATCTGCCTCTGGCAACAGCAGCATATGCTGGACATTAGCTCTTGTAATTCAGTCAGCATGTTTGTATGTAACTCAAAGCAGACAGGAACCTCAGCATGTGCACTTTAGAAGCACTGATAGCAAATAATCATTACGTCTATGAGGGATGATCTGTATAAAAATATAGGGGTTTTCAAGATTGAAACTTTCCAAACAAGTACTAAAAAACAACTCTCACTGAGTTCACTGAACTGAACACGAAGGGAAATTTTCAGGTCACTGCCACGATGAAAGGAAAACGCCTCTGTAGTACTGCATTATTTAGCCCTACTGGCACAACGAGATGTTTAAACAGTGTCAAGAGGAGTACGTCTAATTAATCTAAGTACATTTCAGAAGACTGAATTGATTGCCTCTATCACCATTCCTTCCAAGATACAGCATTTGATTTCATTGATAGAGAGCAGAGCTGGCAGGCAAAATAAAACTAGACAATCCTTAGCCCTTTTTTTCTTAGTGGAAACTATGAAGATGGATGATCCAAAAGAAACAGAAACAAAAATCTAGTATATGCATGCAAAGAGTGATGGCCTGACCAGTAACATTACATTGCTATTCTAACAGTTTTGCTGTCTTATAAATATTAGGAAGCTTAAAATGATTTTACTAGGTTAAAAATCGGTGCACGAGCAATGGTGGGTGTTCAAACTGACTAACTGGATTCAATACAATTCACCAAAAAAAATCATGCTGTGAAAAACTAACCTGGTAAAAACAGCAAACCTTTAACATTCATACTTCTCATAAATTACAATAACAACAAAAATAATAATAATAATAATAATTCTAACTTAAAAACAAAAAAAAACATTTTAACATTTAAAAAAGGATGGGGAAGCACTTTTGTGCGCTTTCCTGAAGCTAGAACAGAGCATGGCACTAGCAATGCCAAGATCTTGAGTTTGATTCCTAGCAGATTGAACATGCATTAACTAATAAAAATGTACACCTTCAATGCAGTGTAGGTTTCTTCAGATAAAAGCATCTGCCAAATCTAAAAAGGGTAGTCAAGAAATTGACAAAATCAAACAGTGTCAAATATAATCAAATTAGTCAAACTGACTAAACATCATAATTGTAATAGAAATGTTGTATGCACATTTGACAACACATCAGTGTCTAGACATGTCCATGACCCTAAATGAGAATAAGTCACAAAATTTCAAGAAAAAGGTAACTGGTATTCTGACAACTTAAAGATTAAAGTGTGTCAAATTGACCTACAACATAATGTAAGGTTTAAGAATATAAACACTCATAGTGCTTTGTTCAGATGTTCACTACAGAGATAAAAATTCATAGACAATTGGTCATTTTGTCAACAGCAAAAGTTTAATATACATGGAAAAACATAAATATGTCACAAAATGTGTTGTGTCAAAAATGTGACTTACATTATTATGTTTTGTTATAGCTGGACATCTCAAACAAAACAGATTAACTTGGCTAAAAAGAAGGAAATAAACTTGAATGTCAAGAAATCTTCGGAATGCTCTTAAGTTGCTCACTGGAATTTGTATGAATTCACACTTGTGAAAGGAGGTCTTTAGCTAAAGCTTTAAAAGCTATGCACAGTGTCAGTAAACCAATCCCATGACTCCGTTCAAAGCTACAGGATGAGTGTGACTGGCCTTATTTTCTTCCATCTAGTCCATTTCTGCACCATCAAGCTCTGTGAGAAACTTCTGGCACTTAGAGATGAGGACATTAATGGACTCAGTAACCAGGACATCAGCAGGGAGGATCCCCGTGGACTCAACTGAGACTAAAGAGACAACACAGAAGGGAGATTTGACAATGCATTTGGTAAATCATCAAACAAATCTAACTCAATGCTTTTAGTTGCAAACGTACATATGAAATGATCCCGCACTCTGCCCAGTTTCACCAAGTTCTTCAAGTCATCATGCCGAAGAACTTCTCTGCTGCATGTGTCTAAACGACTGTTGACAACTTTAGCCACCTTCCTCCCTGAAATTCATCATTATTAGATTATAATACAACAACAAAAGTACCAAATATCAAGACTACATGTGAATACAGCGAAACAGTCCTACCGTTCACATTCTGTATCTCAATAACTCCTGGTGAGAAGCAGCGCTTTAACGTCTCTGCTTGTTCTCCCTCAATGGTCTGTAATAATGTGATTTCAGGAAGAAGTCTGTAGCTTGCAGTGGCCACAGGAGAAAACTTGGCATGATCTTTGCCTGTGATGTGCAAAAAAGCTTTCCAGTTAATCACACAGTTTATAAATATACAAGAAACTAGGGACTGGACATTGGAGTTATATAATAACTAACTAAAATACATATTGGAAATCAAAGATCTATTTGGTCAGGACTCAGGAGCCTCTTATATTACCTATTCCTTTGACACAGTGCATGACTATATCAAGTTCCTGCCCTGGTCGAAGTTGTGCCAGGAGAATGTCCCCATGCACAGGACCAATCTTGGCATCTGCAAACACATCGGCTTGGTTTCCAATTGGGAGCCATTTTACGTCACCTGAGTAGACTGAAACCAAACACAAGACTTAAGTCACATACTGTAAACAGGACAGTGACAATCAGAATGTTTTGTCATGGTTAGCAAATAATATGCATGTTGTTTCAAACTTGTACTTTTTGCTTGGAACACAAAATTAGATGGTAGGCAGTCTAAGCCACCTCACCTTT
Organism: Spinibarbus caldwelli; assembly: GCA_039654775.1. Taxonomy (NCBI): domain Eukaryota; kingdom Metazoa; phylum Chordata; class Actinopteri; order Cypriniformes; family Cyprinidae; genus Spinibarbus; species Spinibarbus caldwelli. The sequence goes on from CM077242.1 coordinate 14,287,626, forward strand.
TAATTTCATTGCATATTTTTTTCCACACAAGGAAAGTGAATGGTGACTGAAACTGTCATTCTGCCTTACATCTTTTGTATTGCATGTAGGGATGCACAAATAATTTAAACAAAACGGATTAAGCTGTGATACCGTTTATTGTGATTATCAAATTTCAAAAGCTGTGATTTAATAAGAGAGAGGTTTCAGAGAGAAGTGCAGCTCTGCATTCATTTAAACGCAAGCAGCTCATGATCCAGCATTTTAGTTCTGAGTTTGGGTCACTTATAACATTTGGGAACACAGTATATGGCAAAAAAAATTCTCAAACCTGTAATGAGAAGTGGTTATAAAACAGATTGTTGTAAACAAAAATGAAAACCTTCGGTTTTCTGCTTAATAGTTTAACATCTAAGAATGAAGAAATTTAAGACATAAATTGTCTTAAGTTGTTATAAGTATTGCTATTAATTAATTATTCATAAAAAAATATTCTTTTAATTATTTAATAGCAATAAAAATTATTTTTGGCCAAATTGTGCAGCCTTATGAAAATCCACAGCAAACCTGGAGCTTTTGTATTGAATTTGTGGACCAGAGAAAGGGTGGATAATTGATTAAAAAAAAAAAAAAAAAGGATGATTATAAAGTAAACCTAATGGGAAATTTTTGACATTTAAAAAAGCTTAATTAAAATAAGTAAACCATACTTTACTCACCCATGTGATTGAGATATAACTCCTTGGGATCTGAAGAGTCTTTAGGGGCTCTAGGATTCCTGGTGCATTTTACCTTCAGCTGAAGTTGAATTGTGTCAATTTCAGTGCCTTCCTGATCCTCTGACAAACACAGCACACATTATCATTTACATTAGTATGTGAAAATAAAAAATAATAAACAGTCTTTCATAAACTTAAGTTAGTGTTGGCATAAACTACTTTCCTCATGACAAATAAATAAATTTGTCTAATTAACTGTTGTTTTAAATTAAAACAAGTATTTTGTGAGTCCAGAATGTACTTACCCAGATTCCTGTACTCAAAAAGACGAGGATCTGCTTTAATGGGCACAAGACCAAGTCTATGAGCTAGAATCTCATCCTGAATGATCGATGTGTTATTGTAAATGAAGACTTTTTCGATGGCCATTGTTGGGACCTTAATTTTCAAAGGGGACGAGGTCGAAAAAACATATGATGACTATCAGATCCCGTTTTAAACAGCTCATGATGAAGGTAATATAACATGTATAGAAGCGGACAAAACATCAAACATACCTCAGCCAGTAATATACGGCGAAAAGCATTGGCGATGGCAGAGTCTATTCCAACCATATCAAACTCCAACATGTTCTCATCTGAATGAACTATATCGATCCTGAAATTCTACAAGTTACACAATTTGTTGTCAATCACGTAAAAAAAAAAACCCCGACTTAGCAGCGACTACATTCATTTTAATAAAAGACTGCTTGTGCATAATTTCACACACCTTTTTGAATATTTCCAAATCCCATGTGTCATCGTAACCTGGGTAATTTCCTGGATAATCTGTAGTATGGACCTGTAAATATAGTATATAATATTTACATATGTAGTTTACGAGAATACATTTTAATAAACAATAATGATGTTATAATATAAAGCTAATAAAAACAGTCTGTATAGACATAAACACACACTGAACACTATATAAATATCACACACAAGTCATAACTTACATTTTTTACGCCAAATTCACCCAATATTACTCTATCACGAATTTCATCCACGCGGCTCATAGGCGCCGCCATCTTTGCTGTCATGCCTCTCTTGCGCCGATAGAGGGCAGAAAACTTCCATTCAAAAACTTCACTCGAAAAGAAAATTCAACAGTCATATTAATAATGTTTATAAATATACATACTAAATATAAGAAAGACAAAAACTTAACATAAACATACATTTAAAAAATATCCAGCTATAAAATATAAGTTTCGATTAAGGCTTTGCTTTGTCGTCCAATATCTCTTATTAATAAAACTCTTATAAACTGTTCACATAAGGTCGACATATGTCGACTTTGCGGTGTGTATTTTCACCAGAGCCATTAAAACAATGTTTCTTGTTTTTCCAACATGTTCTATTTTAACTACGAGGAAAAATATACTTTTTATTATTTTTCAAAATACTGTGTTGATGCAGTTCATGAAAACAAATTGTATGTTCAGTTAAAGCCTTTCAAATTATTATTATTATTATTTATTTATTTTTACTTAAAAAATAAAGTAGCCTATGTAATGTCAGATGCCACCAGAATATCTAATTCTGTGGTCTGGATGAGTCAAGTAGATGAGCGAACTGCTAATATACATATATTTTGTAATACTTTTTGCAGTAATAATTTGTGTCTTTATTTATACATTTTATATGATATTTTTAACCATTTATTTATTCGCTCCCGTGAGGACTTTTATTCTATCCTCATTAAACTGCGTCACTGGAGTATCGCGCGCTCACCGTGAAGGTGCACAAGTAGACTGAAGTGTTTCTAAACTCATGCCAGCAGTCATCCACCCACTCCACAGACAGCAGCGAGGCGTCCTCAGTATTTCTCCTGCAGTCCTGCAGTGTTTTGAGGGCTTCGCTATGGACGGAGCTGTGGACAGAGTTGTGGAGGAGGCGTCCCTCAGCGGAGACTGCGACCACAGCCGCCACAGAACTCAAGAAACACATCCCGACGACGAGGTGCAGCACTAAATCAACACATTATCCCCGTCTTTATTTCTAAAGTACTTGAACTTGTAGGCTATATGTTGTTATATCGCATGCAAGAATTAATCGACTAATAAATATGTTTGTGTATGCATTATATGTAAATAAAATATGCGTATGTAAATATTACTTGTACTTATATACTTAAACTTACTCATTGTGACTACTATATATATATATATATATATATATATATATATATATATATATATACATATATATATATATATATATATATATATATATATATATATATATACACACTGTGTGTGTGTGTGTGTGTGTGTAAATAAATAAATAAATATACATACATACATACATACACACACACATATATATATATATATATATATATATATATATATATATATATATATATATATATGTTTAATTAATGTTTGTTCTGTTTAAAGCGCTCCTTGCCTCTTAGGGAATTTTATCCCTATATTCGTTGTGCCCTCTGCAGTGGATTTCTCATTGATGCCACCACCATCACAGAGTGTCTTCACACTTGTAAGTGCACATTTCCCACCAATGTAGTGGTATAAATTGATTTTTTCTCATATTTTCATGTAAGCTGTCATTTGTACAGTGTTTGGCATCACACCTGTTTATTTCCCCCTTCACAGTTTGTAAGAGCTGCATTGTCAAGCACTTTTTCTACAGCAACAGGTGTCCTAACTGCTCAGTTGTTGTGCACCAGACACAGCCACTCTACAGTATCAGGTAACTTTAGTTTTATTGATGTCTTTTTTTATTGGTATTGTTCTTGTCAATTTCAGCTTTGGCAAACTGAAGAGCGTAGGGTTGTTTACTGGTTTTGGTCTGTCACTAGAGATTTAGTCTAGCTGTTTTGTTCGACACCATCTCTTGTGTCTTAATTACTGCTGCCTAGCAATAACAGCCTCACATATGTCCCAGGGTCTTTAGGGATTCTTATATGCTTTAGTGTTTAATTACTGGTCATGTTTTAGCATGGGATTCAAATTTCATCCCTTTTTCTCTTTTAGACCTGACAGGCAGTTACAAGACATTGTTTTCAAGATGGTTCCGTATTTGGAAGAAGGTTAGCGGAGTTTGTTGAACTCTTTCTTGTTACGCTTTTGTTGTCCCATTCTGATTTTTTAAAATATATGTGAGAAGCATTTCACAGAAAATATATTGTTTTTTCTTTTTCAGATGAAAGGTCACGAATACATGCATTTTATAAACAGAGAGGGCTTGACGTTCCTAAGCCAGGTTTGTTCATGCAGTCACTCTCCTAAAGTTTATTCTTTGAATATATGTGCATTTTAGTACATAGGTGATGCTTAGTAATATAATTTTAATGTAGTTATGATGCAATCTTTTCTCTCTTTTTTCCCCCTCAGTTGCATCTCCAGCTGCATACCCAGTGAAGCTGCCTCAGAGACAGAAGAAAGACACGCTGCCTCAGTCTGTTTTTACTATTCCCTCAGAGCTAGATGTGTCTCTGATGTTGGAGTTTGTGGGGTCAGTAATGTTGATTTGTGATTATACATATATCAGTGATGTCATTCAGTTTCTAGAGCCTTCAGCTGACTTTATGTAAGTGTAATGACTTTTTATTTAAAAAAATAAATAAAAAGCAAAGACAGGTTTAATTTTTGCAATAACACACACCACTGAATCGTTCAAATTGACCTGGAACATGCATTAGGGAGTAAATGGGGTAAATTTTGATTTCATGTTAATCTTTCTAAATGCTAGATGAGTTATGTTGTGTATCATCACTAGATGGAGCTAAACAGTCAAAAATCAAAAGACTCTTTAAAGCTAGGATTTTCAGTCTTTTTGATTGAAAAAAGAAAAAATTCAATGCAATATTCAAAGCCCCTTCTTATTGGCTACCTGATATTTCTGCTGTAATTCTTATTGTTTTCAATTTTTATCAATAGAACTGATTGTTTTTGTATTACATTAATTAACAGTGATTCATTTTGTGTTTTCAGAATATTCTGTATGGTCTTCAGTAAAAACAACAGTTTTTTTTTAATTTTTTTATCTTGATGTTCCCCCTTGATCCTCCTGGTTGAGAACCACATGCCATGTGCTTTTTTTGGTTGAAATCTGATTTTGCACAATTGTAAATGCCTGCCTATTATTTATAAATGATTCGATTTGTTGTTACACAAACAAAATATGTAATCCGTTAATGTTTCATCTAAACTTTATTTTTTACATATCTTTGATTTACAGAGCTGAAAAGGGCATTGAGAACTATAAGGTAATGTTCATATTTTGTCAGTATTGCAATATTGATATTTTTGTATTTTGTTTACAAAAAAATGTACTTTATATTCAGGAAACATATTGCAATATTATTTGTGCTTAATATATACACTTGAATCATTGTGTAGAATTAAGCTGAAATTGTGCTGTAGGCCTGGCTGTTTTTTCATTTTTAATATCCTGATTATATTTTCACCCTCAAGCCCCTTGAGAGGAAGTATGTGCGTGTGTCAGGGGAAGCCACTGTCCGTCATGTGGAGCTTTTTATCAGGAGGAAAATGGAACTGAGTCAAAACTGCAAGGTGAAATGAAGATTTTCTCCCCTTTATCTTTCTCACCTACAGTTTTTTTTTGTGTGTTGTGGATCATAAACAACATTATGTATAAGGGTAAGATCTTGGTCTTAAACGGCTTGTTTTCATGAAACCAGACGCATAAATCCTGCCTCAGATGGTCAGCAGTGTCCGAGGTCAGAAAGATATGTGGGGTGAGCACCCCCCAGCTGTGTCAGTCGCTCAATAATTCATACTGACAGGATGGGCCGAATGAATCGGACACCATCCTTCACACAGAGCAAAGATATGCTGAGTCATTTGATGCAAAATTGTTCTTTTTTCACTCCTTAGCGGACTAAATTCAGCAAAATCACTCCTCGTCTTTAGGGTTTCCACAATGAGGTCATCATGTAAAAGTGTGATTAAAGAAATTGTTATTCGGATGTTCCCTTTCCCTCTCAACACTTCAGTGACTCTGTCACACTTCACAGTCCTGCCACATTGCGGTTTAATTAGTTTCCCCCTAATCCCAATTCTGCATAAGGATTTGACTCCTTGAAAAGAACACAGCCCAGTCGAGCATAGAAATGACTGTCTGTGGTTGTGAATAACAGTGATTATGTTTGAAAAGAAGATCTAGTGCTGTTTTTATATATATATATATATATATATATATATATATATATATATATATATATATATATATCACACACACATACACATACATACATACATACACACATAGGCCTATATATATTTCTGCTGTCATTTCTGCAGACTGACACAGACGTCTCCAATTTGAGAGCCATGGTTTTAACTGGTAACACTTTATTCTTTATTTTAGTGTCCTTGTTACATATTGTATGTTACATTTACCTACTATAGTAATAAGAGTTAAGTACGCATAATTACAAGTATCTAACCCTAATCCTAACTATAGTAAGTATATGTTGGTAATTAATATTACCCAGTACTTAACTGTATGATTACACTGTTACAAGGACACCTTAAAATAAAGTGTAACATTAAGCTTTAACCCACATACAACAGCTTCACAGAAATATACTTTATTTTCATTGTTGGTTGTTCATAGTATAGGTACATGTGATTTTGGGGCATTTTAAAGATATATTCTGCGTTCAATTCAGGTTAAGCATAATGTTATTTACCACAAATATGAATTTCCATTTGTCCCTCCTTACTTGATCACTGTGTGGAAAAAATTATAATTTTACAATTTTGTTGCCATAGCTCAATGTTTTATTCAGAATTAATATACTAATATAAAATATACTATAAAGCTTCTTATTTTTGCTTTTTATGTTCACATGCAGCAGTTGTTAGTAAAGGCTGCTTGCATGTTGTAAGGCTAACAGTCGTATCTGGATTACTGGCTTAAGGGTTTTTCCTGGCGTCCAGGCACTCAGTGTTGATTAGCTAAGACTGATCTGGCCCGGTGAGGAACACCTCATAGTACCAGGGACATCTACTGGGATAGAGGTGAAAAAGGAGACACCAGGGTTTGTGTGCCTCACTCCAGGACAGCCCACTGTGCCCTGCTCCACATACTAGACTCTAAAAAAAATTGTCTAATCATTCTGGGAATACACTGAGGCGGTATTGTATATTCATATGGAAGCTTGAAATGCATTTCCATCTGGCATTTTAGGGTCACTGTGAAAAAGCACTCCTCTAAAAAGTTTGAACCCACTGGAATCCAACCTCTAACTTTTATAAGTAATGTTTGCTAAGGCAAGAATCCCTATTTCTATTGCTCATATTACTTGTTATATTTTTGTGAAGGTTTTTTCCTCAGTATTCAGCTCTGACATTGTGCTATGGTCAGGAATGATAATTCAAAACATGCAGTGTTTTGTGGGGAGGTGTGCTATTACTTTTCTAAAGCGATTAGGCTAAAAGCTTTGGCATAGATGATATGACAGATAGAAAAAAAAAACAGACTTGCATCACTTATATGAACATTTACATTCTGCTTTATTTGGCAGGTTGATGTTGTGTGTGGAGAGCATCTTCTTGAGCAATGCCAGTCTTTGAGAGAAGTTTGTAACACCATGGGAAAAAATGCATTGCAGGTGGGTGTCTGATATAATGTAACTTTCATATTTTTGCTTTTTGTCTTTTTTTTTTTTTCTTTTCTTTTTTTTCTAAAAAAAATAAAACAGCTGGAGGCGCAAAGAATTTCTTAAAGGGTTAGTTCATCCAAAAATAAAAAAATTCTGTCATCATTTACTCATTGTCACGTATTTCCAAACCTGTATGAGTTTATTTCTTCTGTTGAACACAAAAGAAGAGATTTTAAAGAATGTGGATAACCAAAGAGTTTCTGTTCCCCATTACAACTTTACTTTGTAAACTCAAAATGTAAGTAAATGACAAAATGTTCTTTTTTGGGTGAACTATCCCTTTAAGGGTTGTTCAGCCAGTAGCAGTATCATTGAGATGTTTTTAGAGAGAATGAGCCTTGTGTAAGCTGTTAATAAGTGTGAAAAACAGGCGCCTTACACAGTTCCTGTCTCGCCCTTCACACAGCATTACATTAGAGCCTTACCTGCAGCTTCAAGTGCTGCTGTCTCTCAAAATAGCATTTCACAGTTAAAAAAAAAAAGAAAGAAAACTTACAATCTTTGACAGTCTCTTGCTTTGTTCTGTATATGTTTTAGAGGCATCAATACAAGGACTTCACAAATGATTTTCAAATGAAATCTGTGATAATCCATTGTGGTTAATCTGACATCAAAATGTAATTTCATTGTTATTTTCAGCAGCCATTGCTCCAATCTTTAGTGTCACGCGATCCTTCAGAAATCTTTCTAAAATGCTGATTTGCTGCTTAAGAAACGTTTCTTATTATTATCAGTTGTGCTGCTTAATGGTTTTGTGAAAACTGATAAACTACTTTCAGGATCCTTTGAATAAGTTCCTAAAAATAGCATTTATTTGAAATAGAATCATCACTGACAATGTAAAATTCTTACTTTTCATTTAATGTGTTCTTACTGAATACAAGTATTAATTTCTTTAAAAAAATTATTGACCCAGAACAGTAGTGTTGACAGTAGTGTAAATGCTGCATTCCTTAATGCCCACATTTCTTATTTTCCCTTTTTAGGATGGCATGCTGGTTCTGCATTTTGGACTCGTTCTACCTGCTCAGTAAAGAGGGACGACACAGAAAGACCAGCTACTGTGGAAACTACATTGTATAGTGGTTTTATTTCAAGGGCTAAACTGAATTTTATCATGACAGTTATCCTATGCAGTGATCCTTTGTCTTCCTGGTTGCCTTCTGCTCAAAATGATTAAAAATATGTCAGCATTCTTTGAGCAAATGCATTAGAGCTAAACATTAGAGCTGATTAGCTATTTTCAGAAAATACTGTTTGTTTGTTTGATTGATTTTTGGTTACAATTTCCCTAACTGTAAAGGTTCTGTAATACATTTGCTAAGATAAACAGAGAGCAACTAATTACACCTTGTTTCTGAGAATATATTGTTTTGACATTAATTTTATTGCTTGGTTTTGTTGTGCCTCTAGTTTAGCTGACAAAAAGTAAATCAGTACTTTGAAAGAAATAATTCACTTAAGTACATGGACAGTACCTAAAATTTAAAGTGTTTAATTCTGTGCAGCAATGAAATGTTCATTGGGTTTACAGTCTTTCTCTCCTCAACTCTTCCAGGGTGTTTAAGTGTTTCTGTTTGTCTTTGTTCATTTTAGATTGAAATCTTTGTGTTTGTTGAGCCATATTGTGTTATTACAAGGCCTTTGGGGCGAAAGATCTTTCATATGTTTTTTCACCTTTTGCAATATTGTAATTGAAGTGTTCTTTATTTTTAAAACAGCTTTACAACTAAATGTTAAACTGTGCATGGCCAGGCACACATCATTGCATATAAATACTATGCAAATATTATGTGTCCCTTTTCTTTTAGTCATCTTTTTAGTTTTAGAAAATATTTTACTCTGATTTTGTGTTTGTGTGATTGCTGATTTCAAATTGAGACACTTATTATTTAGACAAAAAAATAATAGATTAGCTTAAATGTTAGGAAGCGTCTTTCACCTTATATGTAATATTAGTCACCTGTATGGTTAAAACCATTATCACAAACGACTCTGGAGAGTCTGAGGCTCAGTTTAACAGAGAGAGGAGGGATAGAGAGGCTCTTCTCACTAACCCGCGGGGACTGTTGAAAATGGTTTCCAAGGGAACCGCCTCAAACGCCCTGCATGATTTCGCCTGTCTACATGCTACATCACGTTAAGGTTCAGATATAGTTTATGACAGTGTAGAATTATATAGGTACAAATCTAAGCCTAGCTAGTTTGAGTTCAGTTGATGTTGCTTTTTAAGATTGTTCAAGTGGGAATATAATATTAACCACTGATGTGTCTAATTTAATGTATCTCTATGGTTCTTTTGACCTACTCATGAATTTTTTTTAGATCCAGTGCTGTCTTGGTGATTATAAAGGGAATTTACTGACCTTTTTCTAACAAGACAGTGACTCTTGAAAGGGCATCTGGCATATTTTTCAGTGATTGACAGTCTTTCGGAACAACACAAAGCAGAAGCAATGGGACTGAGTGGAGGGGAGGATATAACCAATCATATTTTTAAATTCTCCCTCTATTTTTTTGTGGAGAGAGATAGAATCCATTAGCCTTTAGATAGGAGGTAATCTTTCTGCCACTGAACAGGGTAATGCAATTTAAAGGATTACATAAACACTAATTTTTAAAAGTTTGGGGCCAGTAAGATTTTTCTGAAACAAGATATTTCCATTTCAAATGAATGCTTTTCTTATGGTTTAATCAAAGAAACCTGGAAAAATGGATTCCACAGATTCCACAAAAATGTAAGGTAGCACAGCTGTTTTCAATATTTATAGTAATAATAATAAATGTTACTTTAGCACAACATCAGATTAGAATGATTTCTGAAGGATCATGTGACACTGAAGACTTAGCATTGTCATCACAGGAATAAATTTCACTTCTAAATATACTGAATTAGAACACAGTTATTTTAAATTTAGATCATTAAGAGCAGTGTAGTAATATTAAAAGCATGCACTTTTTATGATATGGTACAGATAAGATTAGTGATGCTGAGTTATTTATGAATAAAAACAAAAACATAACTAAAACATTTCAATTATTGACTTTATTGTAGTTAAGGCATACATGTGTAAGTTAATTCAGTGGTTTGGTCCCTTATTCGTAATATGCCATAGTGCTTTCCAACAAACTTTGTCAGAAATGTTAATTTATCCATAATCATTGGATCAGTGCTAATGCTGGCTATATCTCAGTCATCCCTTAATATTGAAGTTCATATTTATACTCTTAAAACCATCAACAGGACTAAAATACTCTCTGAAACTACAATTAAGAAACACAGGAAATATTTGAGGCCTAAGTTCTGAAATATTAAACCAGCATATTGTAGATATGGTTTCTGAAACATATCACCATTACAATATCTTAAACATGTTACCAATTACTATAAACAACAACTGGCAGTTTTTAGCTAATAGCAGTGATTACTGTGCCAAACGTCCAAAAGACTGCTGGGAAAATATCTAGAGAAGCACTGGTTTAATAACCGTAACATTCTAGTTTGAGTTAACATCAACATTATCACTCTTTTCTGCTTTCTTAATCACAGCGGTTTCTGCCGTGTTTTCCTCCCGCTTGTCTCCTGCCTTGGATTTGCCGTGTCCCTCTTCTTCTTTCTCTTTTTTGGGATTGCGGGGTGAGGTGAAAGCAGAGCGGCTCTGATACCCATAAGTGATGCTGGGTGTGCTGGAGAAAGTCACCCCAGAACTGAAGTGGGTTTCTTCACCTTCCAGTAGCTTTCTATGAGGACATCAATGATGACTGGTCAGTTCTTATTCATTTTCATACTCATTGCATTAGTTGTTTTTAATGTGGAATTAATGTGGAATTATTGGTGCTTTACCTGTATGCTGCAATTTCAATGTCTAATGCCATCTTGACGTTCAGAAGATCCTGATACTCCCGGAGGTGACTGGCCATTTCACTCTTAGTATTTCTAAGATCAAGGTCCAGCTGCCCAATTGTTTCCTGGTTAATGGGATTTTAAAATATATATATATATAAATCAATATTAGCCTTAGCACAAAAATATTCTGTAGTGCCTGTCATAAAATAAAATAAAACTCTTATAAATAAATGCAATACATTAAAATCAGCTTGTACTTTTCTCATTCACATGACCATTAATTAATTTAGCTCAGCACCTAAATTAGATCTTTCTAATCTTTCTAAAGCTGATGTGAACCTTTATCTCTTGGCATTGACTGAGTGTCTCAGCACAAAGTTCAAAGAAGCTAATCTGATTTACACTGGCACTTCTTTCACTTTCAAAAGATGAAAAGTCATAGATCATGTCTCTGAAAAACCTCAAGCCAAAATTATTTGGATACTCTATATGGCAGCGTGCTTAAAGTTCACATTTGAAAATCATCTAACTCATCAAGAAGTTCTAACACATCAATATAAACATAAACTGAGGTTATCATTCGGATTTCTTTCACCAAGTGAACATGACCTTGCAGAAACCTCCCTTGCAAAATCCTCTTTATCAAGAGACTCTTCTTAGTGGAATTAACCTCAGCCACCTCTCCTGTGCGATTAGTTCAGCACCATGGACAGAGCACTCAGCTACTTGACATCCCATTTCAAACCATTTCAGTCCTGTCCTGTGGTATAATTCACAGTTCTTCTAATTATTAAATTTACATTTTTCATGAGCTCCTAATATAAATTGGCCAATTACATTAAATATTTATACTTTTAAACATTTCAGTGTCATGCAGCAGGACTATTAAAAATAACTAATGAAGGCAAAACGTTGATTAAAAATTGTGAAAATCAGCCAGAGCACATGCTTTCCTTTATGTATTAATATAAATACAAAATAAATGTAAATACATAATATATAATATAATTGTAAAATAAGTAAAAGACAAAAAAAATTGAAGGGGATTCCTTAAGAATAATAAATTATTGGTTAAATAAGACAGACAGACAGACAGACAGACAGATAGATAGATAGATAACTTTTTCTCCTTTTTCCTTCTTTAAATAAATATTATTATTTTTAATATTAAATTGTGTTATATTTTCATAATATTGTGTGTAATGATTTGTGTGTCTACCTGATAACCTGCGACCTCGACATTGTGTGCATCTTCCATCTCGCGGATCTGTCGCTCAAGAGACTCGTTTGAGCCTCGCAAGGTTTCGATGTCAATGGTTTTGGACTGTAGTTGTCTCCTGTAGTCGTTGATCTCCTCTCTTGTGGCTCTCATGGCCTCGTTGGTTCTGGTGGCCTGTTCATTGAGGCTGGCGAACTTTGATTTGTACCATTCCTCAGCAGACTGCAGGTTCTTAGACGCGAGGGTTTCATACTGCCCACGGATCTCTTTGAGGGCCGAGGTCAGATCCGGCTTGGATAACTCCACTTCCACAGATATCTGGGCTGCCTGGATCATACTAGTCAACTCCGCCACCTCTTCATCATGCACTTTCCTCAGAAAACTGATCTCGTCCAAGAGGGACTCGACCTTTCTCTCCAGGTCCACGCGCACCATGGTGGCATCATCCACATCTTTCTTGTAGGATCTGAGCGTCTGCTCTGCCTCCTCGCGCACTCGGATCTCATCCTCAAACTTGCCTCGAAGTTTCTGCAAGTCTTCCTCGATATTATCTCGTTCAATGAGAATGTGAGATTTTTCATTGTTCAGCTCGTCCACCTGGGCTCGCAGATCCCGGATCTCTTGCTGGTAGAGGTTCGCGAGTCTGGACGGCTCGTTCTGCCTCTGGCGCAGACTCACCAGTTCGGTCTCCAGCACTTTGTTGTGCTGCTCCAGATTGCGCACCTTCTCGATAAACATCGCGAAACGGTCATTGAGACCCTGCAGTTGTTCCTTTTCATTGGTTCGGACGATTTTAAACTCGTTGTTTAACACAGCTGTTTGAGAGAAATCCACGCTGTCGAAATGCACGGGTGAGAAGGACGATGACCGGCCCGATCTCTTGTAGTAGCCCGCTGGAGACGCGCTGCTGCGGGAGAGAGAGTGGGACCTGAAGCCGCTGGAAGACATGGAGCTCCGTGAGGAGACATTGCTCATCCTAGAGGTGGAACCGGTGAAACGAGGGGTTTCCCCGAATATCTTTCTATAGGATGAGGACATGTCTGATCCGTAACTCATCTTCGTCACAACTAAAGGAGTCTAAAATGGGTGTGCTTGTCATTATATACCCGGCGGACTGTCCCATTCAACAGTCTGTCATATTCCCTCTGGTGGTGACAGTTAAGATGAGAATAAACCTTTTCAGACAATTAAAACATTCATTTAATTGTAACGTTTTTAACAGGTTTGTTTGACATTTGCACACAAAGGACAGATTTTAGGGTCGTTTAAACTGTATTTTGTCGATGGAACTGTCCAGGTTTGCGCAGTGTTAAATGGACCCGAAATGTAACAGTTAAGTCGATTTGTCGATTTAGGCTTGATTAAAGATCTTGTTTGGATCCTGGATTTTTTAATTCTTTGTGCTATATTAAATGTTTTAGATGCCCATGCAATTTTAGACTGCATTACAAAAAAAAAAAAAAATATATATATATATATATATATAAATAAAAAGAAAATAAATAAACTCTTCAGCCCAGTAGTTTAAGACACAGAATTTACTTCCTTTAGGCCTAAAAAAAAAACCAAAAAAAAAAAACCTTGGTCTCCCAGATTATATGACAAGTGCCCAAAACTATTTTTTAATAGCCTACAATAATTTCATTAAAATAAATAAATTAATAAATAATTAGCCTAGTCGTTGTCCTTACACTGTTGAAAAAAAAGCAGCATAAACAAGCCCAGAATTGTTTGCTGGATTTAGATGGTTTACACTATCCTTCTAAAAACAGCAAATAGACAAAGGTTTGGGAAACCGTCTGAGAGCAAACAGTTTAGGCTGATTTAAGATTTATTTATTTATTTATTTATTTTTTTGCCAGCAGGGTTAAAATATATAGGCTAAAATATTCTATAATATGCACAACATCATCTCCAGTCATTTTTAGAATAGTTTTTCATGAACAAACATAATGTTTAAATCTAAATTGTCTTCAGTCCCCCACCCACAATTTCTACTTCTAATAAGGAAGAATGATTTGTTTCATTAGATGAACGTTAGATGAATTTCATTCAAAAAATTGATTTTGCTATTTGTGTTTTTTGAGTTCTGATATGAACTGCTCTGAACGCAGTCTAAAGTTGACAATCAATAGATGGCGATATTTCTCTTCCAAATTTTTTTTAATTTAATTTTTTAATTTTTTTTTTCTAACATGTCTGTTCACTATGGAATTCAAATACATAATTTTACAATAATTTATTCATGTCACTGTCAACAGACATTAAATAAAATAAATAGGAAATGAAATTAATATTTTCACTGTAGTTGTTCTGTGTGGCTTTTAGATTCATGATTCGTTTCAGATTAAATTATGCAATCTAATATATGACATTACACAGACTATCTCCTTTTAAGCATTCTTATTAATTGTATTTAAATGAGTTTTTAATGTTGTGTTGAATCTCATCATGTAGCTGCTGGATGGACATCTAGCGGCTGGATGGCTTGCGCATGCGCAGTATGCAGATAGTGCAGAACCGCAGTTGTTGGTCACTGAAGGAGGTGAGGTAAGTAGCCGACTGACACTGAGCGGAGATATAACGCGTTTCAAGAAGCAGTAGTCATGGCATTAAAATGATTCAGAATAACTGTGTATAAGAGCGTTATAGCGACAATCGTTAAGGTCGTTTCCTCCGTCTTATGCATTAGTTTTGATCAAAACTAAAGGAATGTTAGTTAGCTGTGGTGCTAACTTTACCATCACGGAACTGCGTGAACAAGAGCAAAGATCTGCTCGCATGTGTGCCTTGATATTATTAATAAATCTTTACAGTTATTCTGAGGCATAATGTGGAAACTTATTATGGCCATTATATCAATAAAAGCTTCACTGAGTCTTAATATAAATGCATAAGACAGCGGGTAACTTATAAGTTATACTAACGTTATATGAATTGTCGTATATGCAACGTCAGGCAAAGATTCAAATAATATGCATATTTATGTGCGTACATTTTTATATCATTTTTCATCATTTGTACATGGTTAGGTAATTCGTTGATGGTATTTTATATTTGTATTATTGTCAAACCTTGTAGAGAATGAGAAAAGTAGATTTATTTTGGTATTTGATAAAAAAAAATAATAAAAAAATAAATGGTTTCAAAATATTGTGTGGCTTCTGTGAGCTGTCTTTCAGTGTTAAAGTTAGAAAAGTAGTAACTTAAGGGGTATCTAGAGATGTATCATAAACCTGGTATTTTGTAATTGTTTTAAGCATTGTTTCAGGCAGCTTTCTGTAGCTTTGTGTTCTTTCTGTTCATGGCTTTTTATCTTTGATGCAGGAAATACTGTTACACTGACTTAATGATTATTATAAGTGTAGCATTAGAATAGATGTGATAAATATTTTGAGATTTAGTTTAAACTAGTTTGAATGTGTCTGGTCTTTTGTTGTTATGGTTTGCATATCACCTGCAGGCTATTGTGCAACAATTAAATGTGGTGGAAATTTAACCTCTGAGATACTAAACCAGTGCTGTGTATATTCAAATTCATTGTGTTTTGCTGTCTGCCTGTAATGCATTTTAGAACAAAATCTTCTTTTTAAGTGTTGCTTTCTTTCTCAGACTTATAACGGTTAAAGATGACAACCTCTTGGAGTGATCGGCTCCAGAATTATGCAGAACTTCCTGCCAACATGGACGGTTTATCCATGAAGAAGTACAGAAGAGAGGTGCATCACAGGTACTTATACATTTCACTAATGCTTTCAGCTTTGAAGGCCATTGCCGCTATATTGGTTAAATCTGATTGTGTACTATCTTGGTAACTTGAAAACAAATTCATTGTCATATACTTAAATTTAAACAAGACAAAAAGACTATTTTTCTTGTAGCAATAGTTGGAGAAAATGACCTTAAATTTGAGATTATGGTCAATAATGAAGACCTGTCTTCATTGAGAAATTTAAATTTTATGTGCACAATGCTCTTGAGTACATAGAAAAAATAGGCCTAACTTTAAGTCTCCAAAAGGAATTGTAGACTCGTAATTATTACTTTTTTATTTAAAATGTAATATGGCAAGTAGCATGTTTACTGTTGTCATGCCATTATGTTGTTCTGTGGACGCAACTGTTTATATGTCTGTCTGTCAAAATCTGTCAGCCTCATTGTTGAAAATGTCAGCTTGCATGTGATTTAAACAAAAGTTGTGTATTGTATTTGCTCAATCAAAAGAATGAATTGTTTTCTCACTGTGCCCAACTATTAAATATTTTCACGTATTAAATAAAAAAAATAATTTTGAATGATCATTGTAACAGTGTATGCACATAGTGATTCTCATATCTCATGTTTTAGTCAGCTATATTTACTTAAGCCTTTTGGCAGGTTAATTTGGCCTGTCAGCATAATACTTGCAAGTTCCTAAAATGCTGTGTTTGTCATGGCAAACAGTCATTTTATAAGAGCAATCCTTATATTACATGCAGACTATGCTATGTGTTGACTTATAGTTTCTGCAGAAAAATCATCATGGCAGTCAAAAAGTGCAATATATATATTAAAAAAAAAATAATAATAAATCAAAAAGTGAATCCAATGGTAAGAAGACCTGAAATGTCATTTATAAGCATACTGGACACAGTTCTTCATGTAGTGGCATTAGCCATTGTGTACTGATATAATATATAGTCCATGTATTCCTTTATTACAAAGCTTACCACAGGAACTGGCCCACTGTCATCCTTCTATGAGGTATGCCAAAGTTTTGTTGTTGACCTGCAGTGCTGACTGATCTCATCTGTTTTGTAATTGATGTTTTTTTTCTGCCATATACTCATCACAGCACAGCATTAAAAATACAAGATGAACAAAACCATCAATGCTTTTGCACTGTGCTGTGACTGTAGCTGTCCATAGGAGACCTTTGATGGGATTTGAGTCTGTGAGATCATTCCTTCATTCTCCCTTCCCCTAGCTATATCTCCTTCCTTCATGCTCTTAACACATCATTTAACAGCTCATTTGTTCCTAATGTAAATTCAGCTACATATTTAATGTCTTACTGCAATTGTATAGTTGAATGAAGATGTTCTAGCATCAGGTGAATTAAAAGAAAAATAATTGTTTTAACATCATTAAGAAAATAACTGACCATAGCACAATTTTAAACCATGTGGAAGACAATAACAAATACTTGATCTAAACTAAATTATGTATCAAGCTTTTTACTGTTTTATCTCTTAACTGTAATTTAAAAGTCTCAAAGGTGAAAGTATTTGTATTAAAGTGCATATTTTGGTTGATTAATACAACTGTTCATATTTTTCATGAGTCAGTTTAAAACATATATTAACCAGATGAGTGGTGTCATTGTTTTCAGAAGAAAGAAAAAAAAAAGTCAGAAAAACATATTTTTCATGTTTGTAAAACAGATGTGTTCAGACTATATATGAAGTTGTTTTTCCTGATTTGTTTTTTTAAATGTATTTTATTTACCATTCTGTTTTTGGTGTGTCTTGAAACAGTGTCAGTCATTACCACCCAAAAAACTTGATTTAACTGGAAATCAAGGAATTTTACCGTGCCATTTGCTCCACCTCATACTTTGCTGCTGTTGGCCGAAATAGGAATAGATATCATTTAACCAAATGTATTAATTCTGATTTATTGCTTTCACAGGTCACAATACGTCAACGTAACTCATTATCTACACTAACATAAACTCCTTTAGAGCTGAACAGCTCACGGGTTGTGCTCAAGGCAATGGAATAATACAGTCTGCTGAATTTAACACAGTTTGCAACTGAGAGAATATTAAATATCAATGATATTTGTCTTAAATTGACTGTTTTTATCTCTGCAGAGTTTTTGTCAATAGAAGTTTGGCTATGGAGAAGATAAAATGCTTTGGCTTTGATATGGACTACACTCTAGCAGGTAAGATGAAGTATGTGCTGCCTCTGAAACAGATGAGGTCTGCATGGTGCCTTGTTCTGCAGTGTGGTTTATGAAGTAAGTTCAAAAGAATTGTGAAGCATTGCGAAATGGTAACACCATAGCATGGTGCTGTAAGGTAATCCTTGGTCTCATGTATTTGGTGGTGTCATGGCTCTGTAAATAGCACCCCTGTTTTCAGCTGGCTCATGTCAGGCACATGATTTCTTGCACGTAAAGCTCTAAACAAGATGAATGGGTGCATTGACATCCATGTTATAAAATGTGGTCATTTTGATTGGTCATCTTCCTGTTTATGGATCTGTAATGTTAAACGAGTGCTAATCTTCACATGAAAAGGTTTTAAGTTCTATTGCCAGCACACAGCCTAATATTAACACCAAATAGCTGCTTAGTCTGCTAGATCAATGTGCTTATGCTGCGTAACTCCCTTCTAATTGCAGAGCAGTGAATGTGCTTACCTTGTCAAGTATTTCAGCAGAAAAAAAGTGTAGAGAGTGCTCAACAATTTTGACTCCATTTAGTTTAACTTTTATGCTAATAAGACCATGTTGATCAGTAAAATCTTTGGCTAAACGTGGTCTCCCTTTTATTTGGTGATATGGTGACAGGTCAAACAGTTTGGGATATTTGTAAATCTTGATCATGAGGTCAACTCAGTTTCCGCAATTTCCTTCCTCTTTTTCAAGCAGAAGTTTGTGATATCTTTGGGGAAATTCAGCTGATCTGGCTTATTTTGTTTTGAGGTCCAAAGGGGTTTATTGCAACCTACAACATATTAATACAGAGGTTTTGCTGATAAAGGTCCTGAAAACCTTTTTGCTTCTATAGAAAATTAAGCAGTTTAGCTCTGGTTTATTAGGCTCCTTGAGAGAGTTGTCTCTTGAACAACAAGCCACAGTTACTCAGTCGTTCAATTTTTGTAATAATAAGTCCATTTTGACTTGGAAATTTAAATGGCTTCTAACCAGTGTCATATTTCACCACCAAATGAAGGAAATTGATCATTTGGCAACAATAATACCATTTATCAGTTCATTTTGATATCCACTACAATACACTACTTGATATAAACTATACAAAAGTTTGAGGTCAGTAAGGTTTTATTGAAAGAAATGAACAGTTATATTCAGCAAGCACACACTTGCTCAATAAAATTGAGCAAAAGTGAAAGTAAAGACATTTACTATGTTACAAATATTAATTTTTCAAATAAATGCTGTTCTTTTTAACTTTCTATTCATCGTGAAAAAGATTTATCATGGTTTCCACAAAACTATTAAGCAGCACAACTGTTTTCAGTGTTGATGATAATAATAAAGAAGTAATTTCTGAAGGATCGTGTGACACAGAAGACTAAGAAGAGTAATGGCTGCTGAAAATTCAGCTTTTCCATCACAGGGTTAAATTTCGAAATATATTCAAATAGAAAGCAGTTATTTTAAATTGTAATAATATTTAACAATTTTGCTGTTTTTACTGTATTTTTGATCAAATAAATGCAGCCTTGTTGAGTATAAGAAAATTCTTTCAAAATCATTAAAAATACATACAGACCCTAAACTTTTGAACGGTAGCATATATTATAACATTTTCATCACTTTGTTTTCTTCTCTGTTAATAGTGTATAAGTCTCCAGAGTATGAATCTCTTGGTTTCGATCTGACTGTGGAAAGACTGGTTTCCATTGGTTACCCACAAGAGCTGCTAAACTTTGTCTATGACCCTGCTTTTCCCACAAGGTGATTTGAAAAATCATTTTCTAACATGCTTTTCTAAGATGCTTTTCTAACTATTCATATTTTGATTCACACAAATTCTGTACATCTCTCAGAGGCTTGGTGTTTGATACAATGTATGGAAACCTGCTGAAAGTAGATGCGTATGGAAACATCCTTGTGTGCGCTCATGGTTTTAACTTCCTGCGTGGGTGAGTCTGCACTCATAATTCAAGAGCAACTGATGCCCTGGATAGTGCTCACTTTGTTTGTGCGTTCATTCTACTGCTGTAAAAACTTTATTTGTAGGATTTTTTATGTTGTAAAGCAAACAAATTATTTAAAAAATTATTTGGAAGAACATGCACTGGTGCATCATTAACAATAAGACAATAATAGTAATAAATAGAGGTAAATAGTATCACTTATCATTTTATGTAGATGTTACAGGGTGTCAAACCTCCAGCAAATGTCATAATTTGTGTTTTTTCAACTGTATATTTTAGTCCTGAGATAAGAGAGCTGTACCCAAACAAGTTCATTCAGCGTGGAGATACTGAGCGATTCTACATCCTCAACACACTTTTCAACCTCCCAGGTTAAAATCTTCTATCAACTAATAACAAAATCCAAAAGAACATATACAATCTATAGTCCATGTGTAAGTTAACATAGTTTGTTTTTGTGCTTTATTAGAGACATACCTCTTTGCCTGCCTGGTTGACTTCTTCACTAGTTGCTCCAGATATACAAGGTTTGTTTTTGTGCCCTCATTTTATCGCTTCTGTGGTTCCTCGGGCATGAAAGTACAGTAGACTATCTGAATTGGCATTTCATATGACCTTTTAATTTTTGCCTCTACAGCTGTGAGAGGGGCTTTAAAGATGGAGATCTTTTCATGTCTTTCAAGAGCATGTTTCAGGATGTCAGAGATGCTGTGGATTGGGTCCATTTCAAGGTAAAGGCTATTTTTAAGTGCCAAAATATACTTTTCTTTGAAAGAAACAGCCTTTCTTGACTCAATATAGATTTCTTACTATGGGTAACTGCTTCTGTATGACATTTCAGGGCTCACTAAAAGAGAAAACAGTTGAAAACCTGGAGAAATATGTGGTGAAGGATGTAAGTAAACCAGATTATTGAACAACTTCTTGCTGACCAGCGTTACCTTATTTCAGTTTGTATGTTTATTTATAATGAATGTAGTTGTAGTTTATAGTTTACAGACATAATTTTTGTGTGTTTCTGTCTTCACCTAGGCCAAATTACCATTGCTTCTAAGCCGAATGAACGAAGTTTCCAAAGTGTTCCTTGTTACCAACAGTGACTACAAGTACACAGATGTGAGTTATTCTAGATTCAGCGGCACAGACCAAGAGCCCATAACCATCTGACAAAATCTGTTGGATTTTCATTAGAAACAAATGTAAGATGTAATTTCCTCTTCTTTTCTCTTTCAGAAAATCATGACATACTTGTTTGATTTCCCACATGGTCCAAAAGTAAGTAATCTTCAGTATTGTTGTTAACTAGAATAACAGTGGTACTTAGTTGTTTTTATTTGTCTCAGATCCCCAATGAAAATGTCTAGTGACGAAGGACAGTACACATTTCACATATAATTTGTGTAGAAAACATGAACCAGCAAGCTGCACTGTGTAAAAGAACACTCTGAGGATTCATTTGCCAGTTATGATGTGTCTGTAATATCACAGTTTTCATTAAAAAGTGTTCTAATAACAAATGTTGAGAAAGTGGGTTTGAACAGAAAGACAGGGAGTATCGGGGGCCATATAAGAACTCATTTTATTGCAGTTTTATCACATACACAAAGACAGTGACAGACTGAATCTATTATTTCTTTATTACAGGCTGGTATGCCTCATCGGCCTTGGCAGTCCTACTTTGACCTTATTTTGGTGGACGCCAGGAAGCCAGTGTTCTTCGGGGAGGGCACAGTCCTGAGACAGGTGGACACGGTAAGATCCGCTAGACTTACATGAGTAGCTTAATGTGACAGACTCATTGATGCAGCCATGTTTCTGTTCTGTAGACCACTGGGAGACTGAAGATTGGAACATATACAGGTCCCTTGCAGCATGGCATAGTGTATTCTGGTGGTAAGATAAAAATAAATGTCGTTCTTCATATTTTTTTTCAAATTCTGGTCTAAAAGGCTAGATTGAATATGCTTTATTCTCCACAGGTTCCTCAGACATAGTTTGTGACCTATTGGGGGCAAAAGGAAAGGACATCTTGTACATCGGTGATCACATCTTTGGAGACATCCTGAAGTCTAAGAAGCGTCAAGGCTGGAGAACATTCCTGGTGATTCCTGAGCTGGCACAGGAGCTGCATGTGTGGACCGACAAGAGCAGTGAGTCTCTGACAGGGTTATTGTAGTTAATGCTCATTAATAAAAACAACAACAAAAACATTTTTCATTTAATTCAGCCAGTTGGCAAAGCTACATTTCTGAAATAACAATGAATAAAAACTATATAGACATCATAAAACCTAATAAAAAAGAACAAAAAACATTATTACTAAAACTTTAAAGAATAGTTTACCCAGAAAATGAAAATTTGCTGAAAATGTACTCACCCTCGGGCCTTCCAAGATGTAGTTTGTTTCTTCATTGGAAAAGATTTGGATAAATTTAGCATTACATTACTTTCAAGATTCAGATTCAAAGATTCAATCTCATCAATGAGACTCTGTAGTGAATGGGTGCAGTCAGAATGAGAGTTCAAACAGCTGTTAAAAACATCACAATAATCCACAATGAATCCATCTAATTATTCTACATCTTGGATGGCCTGAGGGTCAGTAAATTGTAAGCAAATTTTTGTTTTTAAACTAAATTTAAAATGAAAACAGAAAATATAAAAAATAAAAATTAATTCAAAATATATATTAACAGAATCTTACTGATACTAAAATAACAGTGATCTGTGCAGCCTGCAGACATACATTAAGTTCAGTTTTATGGCCATGGGAGCAGATGAGGACAGTTCAAGTCAAGTCGAGCTTTATTGTCATTCTGCTACATGTGTGGACATATAGTGGAACGAAATGTCGTGTCTCGCAGGACCACGGTGCTACATACTAGTTAAACCTAAGATAAACATACAACAATGCAAGTATAGGAAAAACAATAGAGCTATACAACAGTTAATAGAGCTATACAACAGATGAGGACAGTTCACTGTGTTCTCTTTTTTGCAGCACTGTTTGAGGAACTACAGAGTCTGGACATTTTCCTGGCAGAGCTCTACAAGTAGGTATCATCCATGAACTCTTGCTCAGATGTTTGCACCGCTGCCATCCAGTGCCCGTGCGTGATCTCAGTCATGCACTTGTTTACCCGGAGAAGGACACGTCGCTCCCTCCCTGCTGTCTGCAGCCATTTGACATGTAGATAAAGGGACGCACATTCCTTTCTATTTTAAGACTGATGGTTAACGTCTTCTATTACTTTAACTTGTTCGACTCTGTTCTCACCCCACATCTCTCTGTTTCTCCTGCCATTTTCTCCATCCTTTCTTTCTTTTGTCCACAGGCATTTGGACAGCAGCAGCAATGAGAGACCTGATATCAGCTCTCTTCAGAGGAGGATTAAGGTATATTTCTTGATAGATAGGAAAGTAGTACACTGTATAGTGAGAATATTGTATGTGATGTCACATTACTGTGAAGAAAAATTCATTTTAATATATTTTCAAGGTTTCCACATATTAAATTGGTGGGAAAAGTGCATGAAAGTTGTCCAAAGCAGCATGGGAGAAATTCACATGAATATTTTAATTTTTTAAAAAGGCGCATCTCAGCAACACAACACGTTAAACTTCAAATACTTTATGGCAAAGCTGAATTTTCTGCAGCCAATGCTGTTTTCAGTGTCACATGATCCTTCAGAAATTCTAATATGCTGATTTGCTGCTCAAGTAACATTTCTTATTATTATCAATGTTGAAAACAGTTGTGTTGCTTTATTTCTTCATGGAAACTGATAATATTTATTTTTTCAGGACTCTTTGTTGAAAAGGAAGTTAATTTATTTGAAATTATGGAAATATTTTGTAACAATATTAATGTCTTTACTGTCACTTTTGATCAGTTTAATGCACACATTTCAGCCCTGAAGGGAAGAATAATTCCTATCACTTAATTCAAACTCAGTTTTGCGCTGTTTCTGTATTTCTGATTTTCTCAGAAAGTGACCCATGACATGGACATGTGCTATGGGATGATGGGAAGTCTGTTCCGCAGCGGTTCTCGTCAGACTCTCTTTGCCTCTCAAGTGATGCGTTACGCTGACCTGTACGCTGCGTCCTTCATCAATCTCCTGTACTACCCTTTCAGCTACATGTTCAGAGCCGCCCACGTCCAGGTAAACTCAAATACACTACAGTTGATTCATTGGTCATAACAATGAATGAGGAAGCCTTCAGTAACCTGTTTCTGTCTGTGGTTTACATTTAGATGCCTCACGAGTCCACCGTGGAGCACACTCATGTGGACATCAATGATATGGAGTCGCCCATGGCCACACGCAACCGCCACTCCATCGACTTCAGAGACCGTGAGTGCAAGAGACACCAGCTGACCCGCTCCGTAAGCGAGATCAATCCGCCACACCTCTTCCCCCAGACGCCACAGGAGATCACACACTGCCACGATGAGGATGACGATGAGGAAGAATAAGTCTGCTGCTTTGGCGTTAACTGGATTTCGGGTTCTTAGAGATGTGTCTGCGGCTTAAATAAGTATAATCATTGCATTCACATTCAGCCATATATTTTATAGAGATACAAGAGAGGATGTTTATTTCTTGCAAAGTGTATTACATATTTTAGAGTTTAAGGTCTGATGAGAGTATGAAGCTAAAACTGGGGTTTGATAGTTCTAGCTTCTTATTTTTGAATGAGGTTTACAGATGGCCTCACTTTAAAACATGAGGGAGAAAAGATCCCTTTTACAGAATCATTAGAATTACAGAATCAGTTACAATGATATTTGCATGATATTGAGAGAACAAATAGCAGTTACAAGGTACGTCATTGACTTAAGCTTGAGGAAAATGCATGAATACTTATTTTGTGGCTCCATTAAGTATTAAATTGCCTTCAAAATTTGGATAAGAGCCATGTAGCATGCTGGGAAATATCACACCAACAATGCAGCTTGCTCGGTATCTGTCTGACTGCCTGTTAAGTGCTGTAACATCGCCATCTTCTTTTCAAAACTGGTTGTATGCAAATTGCTGTCATATTATTGGGTGAAAAATGGAACACATGCAACTGTTGCTGTTTTATGCAGAGTGAGATACAGGGTTTCAGGTTACTAGATACTGAAGTGTAGTAACGGTTTGGGAGATGACGGCAACTCTGAAATCTCCCTGTATTTCTTATGCATTCGCCATGATCACTGTGTTAATATTAGACCTTGAATCTAGAGCTTAGATTCATTATTTGCTATTTTTATATCCACTGATATAAAAGTTAATTCAACCAGATATACTGAAAACAAATCAACTTGTGTGAAATAATTTTTTTGATGTTAGCGTAACAGTTATTTTTTTTGGCAGTTGGCTGTGATGTAAGATTGAGAGCTGGTCTGAATGTTTGACACAAAGCCTTGTGGGTGACAGTGGACCAAAAGGAAGCTCGTCCATGAATCACGCTCTGTGATAATGAACATTTATAATTCATACGGTACCAGTCCAGATCCTGAAACTTTGTTTTTGACTGACATGGTGCTCTGTTTAGCATCAGAAGTGGTTTTGTCTTTTGTTCTTGTTTTAAATCAAAAAGGGAATTTATGATTGGTCCATGTTGCTTTGGAATACCATACCATGTGCACTCATATATACTGTATTGGTTTATTTTGAACAGTGTTGTTGATTTTGGACTTTGGAGTTCAATCAAAGTCATCTTGCCAGTATGAAGGGACACTTTCATAAACAAAGACTGTTATTATTAGTGTCCTTCATTTAAATTCACAGATGCTGTTGAAGATTATTAATGTTGTGCCTGTATTGTGTGATAGTGATATATTTGAGTTTGCTTTAACCTAATCCAACACAACTCTGTTTATTTTTAGTCCTTTTCATTCAGGTTAAATCTGCTGTATATGGGGGGTGTGGTATGTTTGTGATTTCTTCTTTACTTTTTAGTTTGAAATCTTTATTTGTTTCATTTTTAAGCCCAAGGCCTGTGAGTCCCTTTTTCAAATTGTTTCCTTTTACTATTGTTTCATCAACATGTTTTGCAGGATTTATTTTGTTTGTATTAAGTTTATGTTGTGCTTTACTGTAAAATGAACTGTTATGACAAAGTGTGGGAGTATTAGATCTTACTGTAATTTTAATGTAGAAATAAATAAGAATGCTTTCATATATTTTCATTTTTGTTTTGCTACACAGGATTGGTTTTCAGTGCTTTGGCTTGTTGCTTATGAAGAGAATAAAGTTCCTGTCATGCAGCACCCCCTTGTGGTCATTCAGCAATAGATGTCTTTGCATCTGCAAAAACCAACATGGAAAAGTTGTCCTCACTAGCCCTTGTATTATGCTTAAAACCTGGGAACTTTAACTTTATGGGCCAGTTGTTCAAAAAACTTAATCTGGATTTGGAATTCTCATGTTTTCTATCCAGGATCTGATGGTTTTTCAAAGCAAAATTGGATTGGAATTACAGTGATCCAGATACACTCTTTTTCACGTTACCATATCTAGATTACTAGTGCTTTATGGAGCCAGTTGTTCAAAAGTAAGCTGATGGGATTTCAGCTGTTTGATTGGATCAAATCTTAAAAATGGGTTGTTCAAAAGAAAAAAGGATTCTGAAATCAGATTAGATCAGAAAATCCAATTTTGGTTTTGATCTGGATTAAATTGTCAGTTTGTGTTAAACTTTTTAATAAGATTGGGATAACTTTGATCCAAAAAATCAGGATTATATTGATCCCAGCAAAAGGGTGGATTTCAGCAACAAAATTTTACAAGATTTATTACAAAAATATAAAACTTTAAAACTGATCCAAAAAGAAAACATTTGTAATGTAATACACACACACGCACATTATATATACAGTATAACTACACATCAGACAGGCAGACATTAGGCTACCCCTTAAGACTTTCTGTAGCCTTCAGTAAAGTAAAAAAAAAAGAGATTTTGATGCTATACAATAATCCCCAAACAGCTGTCAGTATCAAACAAATATATTTAATTAAATGGTTGTTTTTTTTTAATCACTGTTTGTAAACTACCATTGGCACAATCATCAGAGATGAACCAGTAAAAAGTAGTTATCTGTGAGCGATTGCAAAGTTTCTTGAGTGAATGCAATGCAAAACGTTTCTGAAAGAATGCAAAAGCATTGACATTTTTTCCCCATTACCATGTCCCTTTAGAGGCTCCGTAGAGCACTAGAAATCCAGATTTGGTAATCAGAAAAAGTGTGTATCCGGATCATTGTGATCCAATCCAATTTTTCTTTGAAAAACCAGCAGAAAAGTAAGATGGATTACCTGATCCTGGATAGCAAAACATGGGATTTCCAAATCCAGATCATTCGGATCCAGATTAAGCTTTTTGAACAACTGGCCCTAGAGCATGGCACAAGATTCTTCTGATAAAAGAATTTGTAAATACCCTCAAATTTTGTACGCACATTCCACAACATAGTTGTCAACACTGCCAACACTTCGCAGGCATTTTCATTACCCTACATGAGAAAAAGTCACACACACACAAAAAAGAAAAAGGGTTAATTAGAATTTCCACGAACCAAAAAAACTAAAGGGGTCAAATTGACCCCCCAAGTTGCTCAACATAATATAAGGGCTGGTAATTGCTGCAAAACAGTCCAGGGCAATTAAAATCTATTAATTTTCTGTTTTAAAAAAATCTTATTCAATATTATTAAGAGTAAAATATTGTGTAAAAAGTGTTCATTCATTTGCATCAATTTTCAGGTTATTTGCTGTTTAAAATGCATTCTATATTATACACCTCAACCAGCGTTATATTTGTCACCATCCGATCAATCTTATTAGAAACATTAAATAAATTAATAAACAAATAAATATTAAAAACAAATCAAAATGCAGGCAACCATAAAGTTGTCAAACAGTTTTATTATAGCAATTTCCATCTGCATTATATATGTATATTTAAATCTGATATAGCATTGTCTGGTTTATAGTATGTAAGCATACAATAGTACTCTCTGATTTATGACTGTACAGTATCTCTATACACATTCAAGATTGAAAATAGCAGCAATGTATGACAGACTCAAACCGCATGTTAGAGCACCACATTTGTGAAGACGTTTCCTCTTTTCTAAGGCAGGCGATCCGACGTGAAACACTGATCTGATCTGTAGGACATCACCGAATGCTTTAAGTGAAATGAACCGGCGTTCCTCTTTAACACAGTGTGAAAAAACTGGAATAAGCGTTCGATGTAACAAGAACAGGAATGCTGACCGAAGCCTTTGTTAGTGTTCAACAATCACTACTCCACATCTCAAGCCCCTAAACAGTAGTTGTGTTAATCTAACAGACTTCCTCTACCTCTCAGTCTCGTTAAATTAAATTCTGCTAGTTTACTTTCGGATATTTTGTCCTACCTGTGAGCACATTAATTGGTCATGATTGTCCCTGCATAGCTGTTGCACTATTGCACTGAGAGGTTGCTACATAAACTCTTGAGACGTGAATGTCCTGATATCCAGCGGCTTTACGCATCTGACAGAAGCGTCTCAGGAGGTTCTGATAAAAAAAAAAAAAATAAAGTCAGCGGATAAAAACATCAGCCAGAGATTTGTTCCCCTTTGTATCAAGAGCGTTAATGTAATCTTAAACCAAATAAATACATTAATGCTGAATTATTTTCCTTTTTCATCTGTTTTAAATTCAATAAATCAAGTACCTCTTTTACAATCCCATGACACTGAGTTCTACATGAATAGCTTTTTTAAAAATAATAAGAAAAAAAAAAAGAGCAATAGTGGAATCTGAAGATGAGATATAAGTTACAGTGTAAGTTCCTGAAATAGTGTCTTTGAGGTCCTAAACGCAGCTAGCAACTATCTGAAGAAAGGTAGTTGTGACATACAAAATGTTTCTTTTAAAAATTAAGAGTTACGTGATTACAACAAAAGCACTGAAAATCAAAAACGTATCGTTAATAAAGAGTGGTCCGACGTACTTAAAAATGGAACCAGTCATGAGACGTATACTCTATTCACCTTAAAATAGGTGACGCTGTACCTCAGCACAATCAGGATTGACGTAAAAAATCTCTTTTTCTATATATATATATAGATGAAAAAGGCCCTCATATGTAAACACATTTGATTTCTTTGTACTGCGAACGCTGTACGTAGCACATCTGCGTGACGTGGATTAACCTGGGCAGAAGAAATCGCTGAAATCGTTGTTGGTGTTATTTGGCACAGTCCAGACAAACGCCATTTTGCCTGCTTATGCGTGTCGTGTCCGAGGCTGCTTTTTTTGTAACAAATTCTCGCAAAGGACCCAAAATTTTGCCGCCTGTTTTATCCTGTCTATGCCAAATGTCTTTGGTCGTGAGGCCTCTTCTGATAGGCTGAGATGTATTCTAGCTTTTCTCGAAGGGCTTGGGGATATTGAGCTCCATGTTTACAAGCCTCCCGGTTGCTGAGATCTCATCTGTGGCTGCATTTGCTCAGGCTTCCTGGGTCGAGTGGAGAGCGCCGTGTGGCCCGGGCCCTCGGGGGCCTCCTTTGTTGACAGTAACCGAGCGCTGTCTAAAGGCACCTTTATTTCTTTGTCTTTCTGGTATTATGTCTGGTCGAGGTGTGGTGTGGGTCGTCACCTTGCTCCTCCGAAGTGAAAGTGTGTATTTCAAGTGTGTCCGTCCTCGATCGAATGAGCGAGCGAGAATGATGTGGTGGTCCCTGACTGATCCGCTGCCTACAAAAGGTGTTAAGGTCATTAGTGCATGCATTGTGGGATATGCGGCCCTTCACATTGTAGTCTTTGCGTACGTTCCCCTTTGAAATCGACCGTGATGAGAGGAAGTGAAGCTGCCCAGTGTACGAGAAGGCCTCTCACTCAGTACGTGGAAAGGGAGAGGCTAACGGAGCCGTTTGCGCTCTTTTGCCATCTCTCTTTACTGAGGGTGGTTAAATTGCCCCGTCGTTGTGACCGGTGTGGTTGGGTTTGTGTGCGTTGGTGGTCAAAAGAGTGGCCGATTCGTCCAGTGGTCCATCCTGATGCTCTGTGAAGGTCAGCTCGATCTTGGTGAACTCGCTGTCTGTGGACTGGGGCGTCTTGTCCATGCGAGATGCCATAAGGGCGTTCTGATATTGCTGGCGGGTCACCTGACAGAAGGAGAAGAAGAATTAATGAGACATAATTATACTGGTCTATTTTGGACTTTTTGTAATGTGGTACAGCTAATATCTCTAATTAATCACATGCGGTTGTATTTTTATATCATTTTAAGTTGCTTTGAATAGAAGCATCATGGAAATTCACACTGATATTTTCAGATTTAGATTTTTAGAGCCTAGTGGATTTCAAATGCACTGAACTATATAGTCACTAAATTATGGCTCCAAGATGTTTCAAGGAAACTTTAGACTTTTTTTGTATTTTTTAATGGGTTGTGTAAGTTAACATGTTAAATGAAAATGTAAAATATGTGTAACTACTATTATTAACATCCACCAAATTTAATTGTTACTTTCAATCAGCTTTCTAAAAATAAAAATAGACATTAATCATTTTTGTTTTATTTTCATATAATTATTTGATTCTATTGGCAGTTCTAATTTTTAACAGTAAGAAATAAAAACTAAATCTGTTCCTAGGTTCTCATGACATATGTTCAGAAATCTTTCAGTGGTTAATACCAAGTAAATAATTTCCAGAAAATATTTTAATAATTTGATTGGCTCTAGTACAGGGATTCTCTAACCAAACCCTTCTCACATCAAATATTTACTTGAAGTACATATAATATATTACAAAATTGCATGTTCACAGGTTCTCTGATGTCAGTTAATTGTCACAAGATATACAAGTACACAAATACAATATTTCATCTTTTTAAGTGTTTTAATCTGATTGTTTTTATTTTAAATGCATTTATTTATTTTTCAAATTTAATTGATTATTAACTTTATCAACTTACAAACCCAAACACCCAGTTTTTTGGAATCTCTGTTCTAGTGCAATAACAATATAAAGGCCAGTTATTTACTTTGGAAATGTATAATATTACACTTAATATTTTTATCACACAGTATAAATGAGGTTTTATTCAGGAAAATATAGCTGTCTTTATATTTCATGAAGTAGGATCATCACATTTGGGCATCAAAGAGTTTCAAACCATCTACACTAAACGATAACATACAAGCTGCATGATGCCATTAATTTGAATAGAGTGTGTGCTTAATGTGGAAATATAATATGATTTTCAGTTTTAACATGACTGTGGTCAGACAGGAATTTACGAGTCAAACTGCAAGTTTCAGCAATTCCATGCATTTCAAATAAACCTGTTTGAGTTCAGAAGTGCAATATAAATTCTCAGCAGCGTTCAGACCTTGATGTAGAGCAGGTCAGAGGCGGCTCTCACTGAGTAGTCTGGCACGTAGACCTGCAGGAAGGAGTTGAGCTGGTTGTTGCTGCTGCCCAGCGTGGGAGTGACCGCCTCCATCCGGTCACTCCTGTTCAGGGAGTCCGAGTGGTTGAGTCCGAACGGTCGTGGAGGTGACTTATTTTCTGTATTGCAAATAAAGGGTAACATGCAGGTCAGTGGTCAGCTGCTGGTGTTGCTGTGATGTAAACAAACGAAACAAAAGATTCTTGTCTGATGTTCCATTCATTTTGGATGCCCTGTCTCTTCTCGTCCTGTGGAATTCTTTTGCGTATTTAGACACAAAAGTTGAGCTTCATTTATTTCCAATCCAAATTTGTGATGTAGCAGCCATTTAATGTGACTTAGATCTTCCTCTGCTAGAAATCCAGTGAGGATTTGCTTACATAGCCAAATAATTAACATAAATAAGGAAAAACAACCATTAACAAATGACTTCTAACATTCTTTTGGCACTACCTTTTGTTTTGCTGATAAAAACAATGGATATGATCCATTCCCTTTTTACACGTTTCCAAACTTCGCCAGAGAGTGACATAATTAAGATTAGAACATCTGCTTAATAACTCACACGTAATGCAAGGTGAAGAGTTTTTAATCAAAATAAGATTAGGTTCTCCACTTCTTAAAGAAACAGTTCAAAGGCTGTCTGTGGGGAAGCAGTCCAACAGTCATTACACTGGAATGTATATAATCCCAGGGTCAGATGTCTAACCGTGTGGATTTTTTAAATTTAGAAAAATATACACAACCAATTTGCTTCATATGAATTTTTTTTATTAAACAACAAATGGTTTGTACAGTAGCATTAAAAACGTTTGGGTCGGTAAAATTATTTTTATGTTTTTGAAAGAGGTCACCATATCAGATTAAAAAAAAATTAAACTGTAATATTGTGAAATATTGTTAAATACATTAATATATTGTGAAATATTATTATAATTTAAAAACATTTTTCTAATTTAATATATTTTAAAACAATTTATTCTTGTGACAACAAATTTTCAGCAGCCATTTCTCCAGTCTTCAGTTTCACATGATCCTTTAGAAATCATTCTACTATGCTGATTTGGTGCTCAAGAAACATTTCTTATTATTATTAATTTTGAAAATGGTTAATCAGTTCATCGGATCATTGCTTATAGGCTCCCATGACCACTATCAGACCGACTGTCAGTTACTTTGTTAAAGAAAATGAGGACCTTGAACAGGGAAAACTGTTAATGCACCATTCCAATCTTCAGATTCTAATGTGAAACACAGGATTCAGTGGAAGGAATGAAAAGGGGTGAAGAAACGAGTGCGGTACCTGGAGATCCAGCCAGCGATTCTGCCCTGCTCACCACAAAGGTTCGAGACAAGGAGAGAGGAACTGGAGAGCAAGAGGAAGGGAGGGAAAAATAAAGGGGAAAAAAGGTAAAGATAAAAGGAAATCATGGGGAAGAAAATATGATTTACACAGAATTCCATCCAGAATCAAAAGAGTAATCATTTGCAAAGTGTAATAAATCTGAGAGCAAACAACATGCATGATTTGGTAGAAAGAGTTGTATAAAATGAAGAAGTCAACCATACGAAATAGTGTAAAAACTTCAGAGATGAGATTTTTTCTTTCATGACCAAATATCGTACATTTCATAAAATCACATGTTATTTTCATAAAAATTCTGGGGTGGGGGGTGGGGGGGATTGCAAGAAGTGAGAAAATCCATCATTCAGACCTGGTGAAGAGGTCAAAGACAGCACTCCATAATAAGAGAAGGCACCAGCTTCAAACTTCATCCCCTCTTTTCCAGCCTCAACCTCCACCTTCCCCTGTGGGCCAACAGTTACAAGTATTTGAGATAAAACTCAGTAAAGTGGTTGAATTAAATTTGTTCAAAATAAGGAGTCTTAGAAGGCGACCAAACCTTTGCAACAGCTTTTGCTATAAAATGCTGTCTAGGTAGGCAGCTCTCTAGGTTTTGGAACAGAGCTTCGAGATTTCAATCCTGTGAACCTCACAAACCTTTGTGACTTTTCAATCAGAACTCATACCTGTAAGACGAGGATGAAGTAGTCCACAGGCTTGTTGCGGTGAAAGAGGTAGTGCTCTGACATTTTCTTGTTCTTGTCATCATATTTGAGCTCCTGGATGACGTTAGGATGTTTCAGCAAGCGCAGGAGGATTTTCTCTGACATTTGAGCCGTACTGAATGACTCCACCTCTGGGGGGGGAAATAAAAAAAGATGGGGTTAAGAATGCTTTACAAGTTTGTGATTGCATTCTTAATCATAAAAACAGAGACACATGTAGTTACATGCTGGACATCAGTACCAGTTGCCAGGAAACGCAGTGCGGCCAGAAGAAGCTGTGGTGATATTTTCACGCTCAACTCATTATCTGTGGGTTTGAAAGCAGAGAAGTCCTGTTTCCTCTCTCTGTGAGCTATCCTCTTTTTCGTCTTGTTGTCAGCTTTCGTTTGGGAATAACAAGATGACATGGTTTGATGGTTTTACTTACATTGCGTTAAAGAAAGAAAAAATCTCTTTGAAATCTAGTTTAAAAGTCTTGTGCCAGGTTCTCAGATTAGGTAGTCTTTGTATTTATTTTGATTTATATGGTTAGGAAAAGTTTTATTCTGTTTTCAAGAAAAGTTTCAATTTAATGAATCTAAATAAAACGTAATGTGGCGTAATCATCAAGTGAATTACCTTGAATACATGCGAGGGTAAACATCTTAAAAAATAAATCAATGTAAAGTATTTTTAATAAAATTATCATGAATTATTCATGAATAGATATTAGGTGATACAATTTTCTGATATTTTTAGAGACCCTGACATCTTTGTGCCCCCCTTAAAAATATCAAAATACATTTTTAAATAAAAAAAATATAATTAAATTAAAAACTTGCTCATCATAGAAGAAGTGCATTCAAGTCACTGTATGTATAAACTATGTATTTTGGAAAAAAATTAATGAAGTCAATCACCCATAGGTTGAACAGAATAGAATAGAATAGAATAGAATAGAATGTTTGGATAATAGCATGTGCAAGATTTGTAAATGTAAATGGTACTTACTGTACAAGTCAGTCTCATCAAGAATCTCAGATTTGATGATTTCCTCAATGACGTCTTCTAGCGTGACGATGCCCAGAACCTCATAGAATGGGTCTCCCTCTCCTTCGTTATTCACTCTTTGGACAATGGCCAGATGGGATTTACCTGCCACGGCAAAAACCAAATACAGTTACACTGTAAGTTTATGAGGTATCTCCCAAGATCATTTCGGACATGGTGGTCCCCCTGTACCCTAAACAACCATAAATGCACTAAACCCCACAGAATTACAGTTCTGTTGGTTTATGATTAAAATATGTCACACATTCTTACTAAGAACCATGAGAGAGTTATTATTTGACAGTTGTGACTGTTCAAACATAAGGTTCTTGGAAACAGTCAGACAACGATCCATCGCGTTTTCTTAGCAAATCTCTCATGGTTCCACATCTGTTTTCCCAGGACCTCCTTGATAAGCTGCTTAAAAAATTCCTGCCCAGCACTGTCAACCAAAACGTTAAAGAAAATTCTTTTCCTGTTTCTCAGCTAGTGATCATTTAAAAGGAATTTTCCGGAGCCAGAGCTAATATTAGATCTGAAATGAAGTTTCCATTCCACTTGGGCAATGCTCTCACCGTCGTGGCAGTGTAGCAATCCATTATATAGAGTGTCCATAAATACCAGTATATAGCAGCAGTATATATTCTTCAAAAGAAGCAGCGGTTTCTTTAAAAAACTACTGGGCGGCAGAGAGACCCGAGTTAATGACTGACCAATCTTACTTTACCATGTGATTGGTCAAAGGGACGTGCAGGCCTGTTTCATGCCTGTTGGATTCAGTAAGCACCAATACTGGCCTGAGGAAATATAAGTTTGTTTTCATTTAAAACTAGCATGACTTGAAATCAGTGGGAAAATAAGATTGTTTTGTAAATAAAAAACTGTTTAA
The DNA here is from genome assembly GCA_039654775.1 of Spinibarbus caldwelli. Classification (NCBI taxonomy): domain Eukaryota; kingdom Metazoa; phylum Chordata; class Actinopteri; order Cypriniformes; family Cyprinidae; genus Spinibarbus; species Spinibarbus caldwelli. Next base: position 14,323,416 of record CM077242.1, read on the forward strand.
CAGCCCCTCTTTGTTACAGTCCAAGCCGCCCACATCTCTCACCCCTGATCTATCTAATCTTAAGAGAGATTTAGACAGTCACTCCTCAACACATGAACCAAATAAGACACAGTAAATGATCTTTCATTGGTTCAGTCCAGTTACAGCCAAACTGAGAACACAAGTAGGTCCTATATCCAAAGAATCTAGAGAAGAAGAGCCATTGTTTTGAGTTTCCAAGAAATGCCCACACAGTGTCACAGAGGCTTTAACAGCAAATAATAAAAGGTCTGACTGTTTAATTTTGACCACTTTGAGAAGATATTCTGAAATGTATTCAAATAAATGTTCTTTCACATTTCTAGCTTTTATGAGCTATAACACTTGTTCAGAATTATGTTGGATTTATCTGATCAAACATACAGTAGAAACTGTAGTATTGCTAAATATTATTACATTAAAAATAAAAACTGTTTACTATTTTAATATATTTCATACTTTAATTTATGCTTGTGATGGCAACAATGAATTTTCAACAGCCATTACTCCAGTCTTTAGTATCACATGATCCTTCAGAAATAATTCTAATATGCTGATTTGGCGATTTCTTCTTTCTTATTATTATCATAGTTTAAAAACAGCTGTGCTTCTTAATTTTTAATTTTTATTATTTTTTATTTATTTTTTGAAACAGTGATATAACATTTATTTGAAATAGAAATCTCCTATGGCAATGTAAAAGTTATTTTGACCAATTTAATGCATCCTTGCTGAATAACAGTATTAATTTCTTAAAAAAAATATCACTGAAAACAAACATTTAAGAGGTAATTTATACATGTAATCTATAAACAGAGCGTAAAATTCTCACACACTTTCCAAGGCATAAAAATATGATCTCTGGCATCTAAGAATAAGACACTTCCTTTCTACGCTCAAGACATGGCTGTCGAGCATAAAGCATTCTTTCGAGCGGAAAAAAACTCCAAGATGAATTGATGGAATGCTTTCTAAAAAGGCCTTATATTAAACATTTGAGATCAAGTGAACAGAACACATGGTTACTAGACAACACACAAAGACACATTTTGTACATTCCCACCTTATTTATGGAATGAGGTTTTTTCCTTAGATATTTTCCATAATGGAACTTCCCTATAAATAGTCGATGGGACTGTGGGTGGCACGTCTGTGATACTTTACTGGAACATCTTACAAATGCTGCAGGCACTTATCAAGGCTGATGTGCCTTTTTATGTAGTACATTTTAAAACAGTAAAATGACTTTAGGTTCCCAAGGAAAAGACTAAATATTTCACCCCGGAAATGGAAATTTCAGTGCAGTAAATTCACCCCCAGTTCTTCTCCCCTGTGGCAGGCCTATGACTCACAGCATCATAAACTGTATAATAGTGCATGCACAGTTATTTCCAACACAAAATATAATTAACATTAGCTTATATTCAATTACAAATCTTCTCTTCAGACCTCTGTTAGTCTCACTTACATTAAAGTTACATGTCAAGATATTAAAGCTTCCCAACATACTGAACACTTAAGTGCTCATAAACATCTATACTTCAATTAAAATGTTAAAAAACTTTATCTATACCTAGAAGACATTCAAAGCCCAAAATGCTCATTTAACTGATATAATTACATGAGAATTTCGACTAAAACTGGTAACAATGAAAACTACTGATAGTAAATTTAAGCATTCATTATATTAACATTAATATATGTGCTAGAGAATAGGATATTTGTAGTTGAATGTTTTTTGTAAGAAAAACTGAATATAAATTAAAATGAAATTAGATTTTGCTTAATAATTTAAAAATCTTTTTTTTTAATTTATTATTATTAATTTTGCTTACTCCAGTCAAGTATTCAGTGTCATATTATCTTTCAGAAATCATTATGTTAACTTGGTGTTGACGAAACATTTCTCTCTCAATTTTGCTGAGCTGTTTTTTTTTTTTTGTAGTTGTTGTTTTTTTTAATCCATGTATTTTTTCTTTTTTGGGATTCTTTTATGAGTCCCAAAAGAACAGAAGTTATTTGAAATAGCCTACTTCACAGTCACTTTTGATCACTTTAATGCATCTTTACTGAATAACAGTAGTAATTTCTTAAAAAAAGAAAAAAGAAATCTTAGTAACCTCTAACTTTTGAGCAGCAGTGTATATTATTCATAATGTAATATATTTTATAAAATAATATTCATAATATAATATATAACAAGTGTATAAATATTTATAATTTAGATCCAGACCTTTTCCTCCTTTTTCCCGTATCAGTTTACTGCTCAGCTGTAACTGTAACAACGCATAATTCTTAAAAGAGTTTTTACTGGAAACAAGTGGCTTCATCTTATTTACGACACGATTTATGTTTAAGTCTGCCAAATGCGCTTTGTTTTGTCAACATAAACACCAATTAACCCTGTGAATTCCTAACCCTGCTTACAAGATTAAGCATTCCAACTCCACAACATTTTGAATGCAAATACCTCTCATTCCTGTGAAGAGTTGTTTTATAAAACTAGAAATGCCAAGAGTAAAAAGCCACAATCAAAGCTGCTTACATAAACCTGAAATTGAGCAATAAAGATAATAAAATAAACATAAAAATAAACAGCGGAGTACGAAACATTACAACAGCCAGAAATAAATAACCTGGAAATTAAAATAGTTTAACAAACAGTACAGATGCATAATATCCAAGAGGAACCTTGAATAAGGATATAGATAATATACAGATATAGAGCCATCGGAGACCAGCAGCTTAATGGTCACTTGCCCTTTGACACATCATGTGACAACATGCTTTCACCATAACAGCATATCACTACTTTTGTGTTGAGAAAACACAGTTTGAAAGCTATGCCGAGTCACAACAAAGACAGGGAGAGAACGGCTTATGTGGGTGATATGGAGTCCTTTACACAGGAGATGTGGGGGCTTCTAAGACAGGCTTTGTTGATGGACTCAAGCTCGACACTGTACTACACATACCTCAATTGTTGCCCAAATCTGGTTAAGTCCATTTCCTGTTCAGCCACAATTTGTGGAATGTTGGGCCACGGTCCTACTATGGTCTGCGTCCACAACTGGATGACAGCGTGTTTGTAAATTACTATCGAATGCGGAATACTTCACCCAAATTGGCTTCTACTTTGAAACAACTGACTACTAAACCGATTAAGACACGCTTTAACTGAAACTAGGCCTATATAATTTACCCATTTAAATACATATGTTACAGCTGCATTCTTACAGAAACAAATGGCATAACTTAACCCACTCATATTGTTGTTTGGTATTTCTGTCATAAAATAATTCACTGGTTCAGACATCATGTTCTGATTGCTCAGGGCACCGAGTGAAAATTACAAGCCAGAATGATTGCTCAGTGCCTGTTGAAGGAATGATTCCCTAAACACCAATCATAAAACACAGCTTTATGGGATGTGAAGTTGTAAAATAAAAACTTGGGTTATATGTAAGTCTAAGTTATATATAGTGGATATGGCCTTTTCCTGAACTCTGCTCCAGAGATCAATGTTATATCTGAGCAAGATCACTAACGGTGAAGTTAATTCACTCTTCTTGAACTGTCTTCATTGAACCCCACACCTCAGAGAGAACAGATCATCAACAGGTACCATCACAAAATTTTATATTACACCCAATAATAATATTATTAAAATTAACAGAATATTAATGGAGTCTGTTTTGTATGTTACTTTAGAGCAATGCTTAAAATCTTTACTGACCCAAAGACCCCCAAAGCCCTGCCATGGGGGAAATTTTTCTCCAAGGCTTTATAAAAACATTCATTAGCTAAATATTAACTAACATTTATAAATAATACATACATTATTTTGAAATGCTTTACTTACAAATTCATGTGCAACTTACCTTTTTTAAACTCCTCGAGCATGGCATCCAGCTTTGTATCATTGAAGACAAAATGCAGAGGATGGCTGTAGAACTTGGTGATGGTTTTCAACGGCGTGCAGTCATCTGGATCCACAAAGGCCAAGTCCTTGACAAACAGCAAGTCCACGATATGACATCTCTCGCCCTCATACACAGGTATTCGCGTGTAGCCGCTCTCCATGATCTCAGACATGGTGTTGAAGTCCAGGATGGCATCGGCGGCAATCATGAAGCAGTCTCGCAAAGGCGTCATGACATCCTCCACAGTTTTAGTCCTGAGCTCCAGAGCGCCCTGGATGATGTTGAGCTCCTCTTTCACCAGGTCATTATACGGATCTGTCACCCTGAGCATCTCCAGCAGCTTCTCCCTGTTGTACACAGTGCCGATCTCCTGGCCCAGCACGTGGTCCAGGAGTTTACTGACGGGATATGATGCAGGGAAAGTGAGGATCATGAAGAATTTAGTCAGGAGTATAGTGTTTGCGCCCACGGCGAGCCCATGCCTGGAGCAGATGGCTTGTGGCACGATTTCCCCAAAAATCACGATCCCTATAGTGGACACCACTACAGCGATCAGCCCTGATCCTGCGATGTCATCGAGCAGGATGGTCAAAGTGGTGTTGACCAAGACATTTCCCAGGAGCAAAGAGCACAGAAGGTAGTTTCCTTGGCTTCGGACTGGCTCGATCTTCTTCGCGTAGTTCTTCTCCTTCTCAGTCCCGCAGTTTTGGACAATCTGGAGCTCCATGGGATCCAGCGCCATCAGTCCCAGATTCAGCCCGCTGAACATGCCGGACAAACACAACAACATGGCAATAAAAATCACCTGCAGCCAGAAAGGCAGCAGGAACTTCTTCTCCTCCACCACGATCACTTTAGTGTCATGCCCCTCGTGATAGATCCAGGTGCTCTCGGACCACGAGTCCTGCGCGCCAGGTGTGGTGGTGGCGATGCACAGGTAATACACTTTACTCTTCTCAGTTTTTCGCAGAGGTTTCACCTCTATTTCAATAATGCCAGATGTCTTTCTGTTTACCTCCACGTTGGGAAGGATGATGATATCGGAGGTTCGGATGCCGCAGGGAAGCGAGGCAGGTGCGTCTCCAGGGCTCTGGCTCTCCGCAGGTGCGCTGCCGATGCTGTGTTCCGTAAAGGCGAGTTTGGACCACGTCTCGTTGTTGATGTTTTGCCCATAGACCCTTAACCTGACACGAGAGCGCTCGCTGACGCGCAAAAAGCCTCTGTCCATAAACGACACCTCGTCGGTGTCCTCGAGCCGGAGGCCAATGATGACAGTCTCTTCTGGCGCGTCTTTGCCATCAGTGCTACTGATCAGACAACTGCTGACAATTAAGAATATAACAGTCAATGATCTAGCCCGGTTCAGCGCCGCCATATTAGAAGTGGGCACTGCGGTCCATTGCTCTGCCATGTTGACAATGGGCAGGCTTTAGTTAATGCATGTAGGATGCCACGGTCAGAGGGAATCCGCGTCCGCCTTCATCCTCTCTATAGCAGTCCTGACATCAAGCAACAAGGCCGGCATTACTCACCGCGTATCGCTGCCTCTCCGCACCACGATGACACACACCAGCACGCTCTATGTGAACTGCTGTGAGTACAGATGCCTAATGACGGACGGTCGTTCTGACCAATCCGATCGCATATGCAAATTGAGACCAATGGCATCCAATGACATCTCGTGGAATGTCGGAGGGGAGGCGGCGCTATCGGGCTTAAACGCGGTAGTGGGTGTATCCAATGACCAATCAAAATGAGCGGTACCTAAAAGGTGGGAGTGGTCACCGACGGCCAACGATATGTCACCATTGAAACTACTGGCCAATACATTGCATTAACGTATTGAAATCTCGGGGTTAATTCTGAAAACTGAGAAAAACGGTATGACGATTGTAATGGGGTAAATGATATATAAGGAAATGCATAATAAAATTACGACGCACAGATTAAAAAGATACGCTTTCTGTTTGCTTGTAAGCCCGTGTGGGTCTCTCTGCCAGATAAACAAACTCCTAACGCCTTCATTCATGCATTCGTTGTCAATTTGCACAAGACGTCCAAAAAGTATGTTCTTAATTCCTTCATAGAACCAATAAATTGAATGGCAAACCAAATAGATTGTGATGTTTCAGAAAATCACAGAAAGAGGAAAATTTGGATAATAATATATGTTATGACTGTGATTTTAAATTGCCCTTATTTTGTCACCTTTTGGAGAGACTTTAAATTGTACAAGATAAAACGATTTTAATAAAACATTATATTTAGAACTATCTATATAATATACATAATGAGACATTCTAAATTTTGGCTATTTTATATTTAAATAGTTTGAGAATTTTAATAATAGTTCATTCACAAAATAAAAAAAGTCTTTGACTTAGTCAGAAAAGACAAAACTGTCTGTACTGGATATGTACTGGATATGTACTGGACTGTACTGGATATGTACCATTCTCTTATTGCTAACGTCCTGGATGAGTATGCTCCAATTAGGACCAGGTCTGTTCCTATGTCTCTTGGTTTAATGCAGAGCTTCGTGCTATGAAAGCAAAATGCAGACAACTTGAACGTCTTTTTAGGAAAACGGGGTTAACTGTCCATTATCTTGTTTATTCTGATTATATTAAGAACTGTAAAACTGCCTTGAAGCTCGCTCTTCTTATATCTCCAGCATCATTAACAAAGCTAAAAATAGGCCTAAAGCACTATTTAGCATAGTAAACAAATTAATCCAGGCACCAAATCATAGTATCAGCCAACATGAATCTGATGATTTGAGTTGAGCTTTCTTGCATCACTTTCAGGGAAACTTGGATGTTTTATGTGGGACTTTTGATGAGGAACCGACTATTTCTAATCGTGAGGAAACTCAGTCTACCCAATCATTGACTACCTTTACCTTGACAAATCCATCTCTAATTGTTGATTTAATACAGAAATTGAATTCCTCTTCAAGCCGGCTAGACGCTGCACCTACTTTTCTCCTGAAACACTGTATCCCTGTTATTTCTGCCCCAATTTCACACCTCATCAACATGTCTTTTATTTCTTCCACTGTTCCTATCTCACTCAAGACTGCTGCTGTTACTCCTATTCTCAAAAAACCGAATCTGGATCCTGTAAATCTATCCAACTACCGTCCAATCTCTAACCTGCCATTTGTATCTAAAATTATGGAAAAGACTGTTGCCTCTCAGCTCCAGTCATTTCTAGCTTACAACAATCTCTTTGATATGTTTCAGTCTGGTTTTCGCTCACAGCACAGTACGGAAACTGCTCTAGTAAAGGTCGTCAATGATCTCTTACTTTCTGGTGATTCAGGCAGTTTATCAATTCAGGCAGTTTATCAATAAAAGTAATACTTTTATTACTTGACCTCAGCTCAGCTTTCGATACTGTTTGTCATAAGATATTACTCTCTCGCCTTGCAGAGGCTGGCATCTCATGTTCTGCATTATCCTGGTTCTCCTCATATCTCACAAATAGGCAATACTTCATTTCACTGCACAATTCCAAATCTCCCACTGTCTTGCTCAAACAGGGTGTTCCCCAGGGTTCAGTTCTAGCACCATTATTATTCATCCTCTACATTCAGCCTCTTAGCCAAATAATTCGTCACCATGGTTTTAACTACCACTGTTATGCTGATGACAACCAGATATATACTGCTTGTCAACCAGATTCTACCCATTCAATGGCCTCCTTATCTTCATGTGTCAGTGAGTTAAAGGACTGGCTACATTCTAATTTTCTTAGTTTGAACTTGAGTAAAACAGAAATTTTAATTATTGGTCCCCCATCTCTAATAAAAAATAAAATTGATGTTTCTAGCTTTGACCTTGACGCTATTTCTATTTTTCCATCGGCTACTGTTGGAAACTTAGGTATCATTCTAGACCCATCACTGACCTTGGATGACCACATCAGCAAACTCTCCAAAGCTGCTTTTTTTTCAGCTACGTCGAATTGCACAACTTCGTCCTTTCCTCAGTAGAAAAGATGCAGAATCATTAGTGCATGCATTTATGACCACTCACCTTGACTATTGTAACGCTCTTTTCTCTGGCTTACCAGCTCACTCCATCTTTCGTCTGCAGTACATTCAAAATTCTTCTGCCAGATTATTAACTTCCACAAAAAAATCTGCTCACATCACCCCTATTCTATTTAATCTTCACTGGCTGCCTGTATCTATTCGTGTGCAATACAAAATTCTTCTGGTCACCTTTAAGGCACTCAAAGGTCTTGCTCACTCCTATCTTTCCGACCTACTCTCTTCTTTTATTCCTTCTCGCTCACTCCGGTCTTCTAATTCTGAACTTCTTTGTGTGCCTAGGTTCCGCCTATCTTCAATGAGCTAAGTCGTGGCCTAATGGTTAGAGAGTTGGACTCGTAACCTAAAGGTTGCGGGTTCGAGTCTCGGACCGGCAAGAATTGTAGGTGGGGTGTACAGCGCTCTCTCCACCCTCAATACCATGACTGAGGTGCCCTTGAGCAAGGCACCAAACCCCCAACTGCTCCCTGGGCGCCACAGCATAAATGACTGCCCACAGCAACACACACCTACAAAACATGATCAGTTCATTTTTAATTGCATTGTTTAATTAAATATTCATTCAACTTTCTATTTAATGAATTACATTTATGGTGTTGCTATGGCACACTAAAGACAATAGTGTCAATTTACTGTTAAAAATAAAATGATTTAAGCTGAAATGACCTGTGTTGTTCTCTTTTTATATTGGCCCATTTTACCTGAATGTTGTGCTGTGGCTCAAGAAGGTACCTGCTGATACTCTAACTCTCATAATTTTAAAACTTTTATACTTTTTCACATTTAAAAAATATAAATATATTTAAGAGACCCATGCTAATTTATAAGAATATCATTAGATCTCATGCATAGTTGCATAGAGTTGTTATTATTATTTTATTGTATTTATCTATTTATTTTCTCTCATATATTACTCATTTATCGTCTCCTTTTTTACTTTGATGGTGTAATTATATTCTGTATTTTATTCTGTATTCAAATGCTTTGGCAATACTGTAACACAAATTCATGCCAATGAAGCAACTTGAACTTGAAAGAGAGAGAGAGAGAGAGAGAGAGAGAGAGAGAGAAATATTATAGTCCTTGCATGATTGCATCCTTGTAGTCACTAAAGCCTATAAACCTGTAATCTTCCGCTCCAATTTATTTGCTCTATGGAAATGTGTTTTACCTATAGAGGGAGCCAAAACACTGACATTAATACATTGTCAACTTTCCTCCTTTTTCAAAATCAATACCACTTGTACATAACTCACATAGACAAACAGGGCAATATAAAATGTGCAAGATGATTTTGCAGATCTGAAGAGCAAAAGACCATTACAACCATTCTTAGCACTGTAAATATTTCTAGTGTGCTTTATTATACATTATATGCACATGGTGCATATACTGTATCATAAAGCAAACTAGAAATGTATTTTTGCATAATTTGTAAATTAAATAATAAGGATATACAAGCTAAAATGGCATAATCTTTAATGGGGGGTTTTCATTATGTGAGAAAGCACTCAGTGTTGCTTTGAGCGATTGCTATGAACATTCCACATAATTTATTTATACCCAAAACATATTTTGTATATATTAAGTTGTAAGACATCATCCTTCTGAAAAACCTAATAGTAATGATTAACTCAAGACTTGCTTTTACACAAGCTCTTGGCAGATTGCAAGACTTCATTATTATAGACCTTGAGTACTGATAAGTTGAACTAGGGAGGTACAGAACATTCTTTCCAATTCAAGGTCTCCCATGATCCTGTGAATGTGAATGGGCAGATGTGCATATAGTGCAAGACCTTTTACCAAGCACTTAAAGGTAATCTTTGTTATTTATTAGCTGTTGATATTGCATAACTAATATTTATCTCAGAATTTTCTATTTTTTTTATTTTCTTGTATTATTCATTATTTTATAAAAAAAAAAAGTAGTATCAACATATAAATGCAATTGTTACCATCCAATGTATTGTAACGTTGAAACTAGATGTTGATGCTCATGGTTATATTTTGACTAACAAAAAAAATTAAAAAAAAAAAAGCACAAGTCTTGCAGATACAAGTCAAAACTTAGAATAGTGAATAGTTATGCTCAAGGCCTTGCTCTAGGTCTAGGACATCCATCTGCTTGCCCTTGCAGAGGAGCTGCTGATATTGCATGTGGGATAAATTTTGTCACATATCCCTGTGTTGAACTTTCAACAAAGGACATGTTTCATTCATTTGCTTTTCCACATACATTTAATTAAGTTGCTCCAAGCTTAGACCTAAAATATGAATTAGCAAAATGTGCAGAAACAATTCGGTGTGACATTTTATACAAATATATTCAAGTAAATTTGGCACAACAACACCATAAAAAAAGACAAATTAAAAAAATACAATTTGTACATTTGGTGTACAGTGAATTGGGAAATTATGACTACGCAAGATCTAAAAGTCTAAAAGCAAATGTTCTTACACAAACTTAGGCTTAAAAGATTAGACAAAAACAGAGTATATTGTTTTGACATTGTACTATCATTTCAAAAAGACAAATATGAATACTGGAAACAATCTCACACAGAAAAACCTTCACTTGAAGGTCTTATGCATGTTTTTCACGACCATCCATAATCAGGTGTTAGAGAATAGGAGGATGTTGGGCTGTGCCTTTTTTTTTTTTAAATAGCAATCTGCTATGCAATAAGCCATCATCTGCAGTCTCAAAAAGTGATGGGATCTACTGCTAAAAAATCAATGAAAAACTAGAGAATGCGATATCCACAGCATGTTATTAGAAGGGCTCCGTTATTTCATCAAGTGTTTGAGCTGGTCCTGCAGGTTTTTGGAGTGTTCTACACTGTGAAAGACAATACAGATGAAGAGTTACCAAAGGTTTAGAGAAATTCACACAAAAAAAAAGATAGCATGCAAATATTTAAATAATTTAAATGACCTAAATATAATGACTTACTTCTTTTGAATGGCCTCTTGCCTGGATTTAAAAGATAAAGAAATATATCAGATTTCAGACAGATTTCAATTTAAACAATGAAATAACACAAATTATTAAATATGGGAATTATGTAGTGACCAAAAAAGGTTAAAATCAAGTCACGTTTATTTATATAGTGCTTTATACAATTCAAATGAAAAAAGTTTCTTTGTAAAGGAACTCAAACAAAGGCGCAATTTGTATTAATATACAAAACTAAATGACAAAAACAGAAAAACTTAAAAATTATTTAAGGTTATGAGGTATATGAGTGCTTCCTTTGACTAGTACTGTACAATATGTTAATGTAAATAAATGCAGTATGTATGTATACTTGTCTACTTACTGATACTGCAAGTGGGTTGTTATAATAGACATCTTCCGTAGACTCTGCAAGAATAACGTTATTTGGAGAAGTTACATCTGCTTTATTAAACATTAAATAGCCAACTGTATCATATTCCATACATGGAATTCTAAGGCCTCTAAAATATTAATCAACATGATCAAATCTACTGAAAATCAGTTGTACACAATCTACTACATGCCTTCTGTCCTCTGACTGACAGTTCATGCTTTTTTAGCAAGTAAAATGCCTTTTAGTAGAAGGTTTACTTGATTATCAATACACTATTTTTAAAAATCATATTAAAATCTAAAAAGCATAAAATATGACACAACAGCGTTTTGAGGACAGTATAACTCTCAATCATATCAATGCATTGCATTATTTGCACCCCACAATAAAAACTAGAGCTTTGATCATAAAACTAAAGATTTGAATATCATAAAGAAATATTACTGGGAGAAACAAAGTGACTACTGTTATTTATATGCATTTTATGTAGTCTGTTATACTGTTATATCTTATAACAGAAATTGATATAAAGAAAATAATTTTGCCTTTATATCACTTACATCTTCAGAATGCAGAATTGCATCTTCTTGAATTACCATATTTCTGGCTGCCTGACTGAGCAGCTGTAAAGTAGAAGAGACCACTGTTAATTTTATGAGATAACTGCATTCATCTTTATCTTAAAACCTAGTGAAACGCCTGTCTGTACATAGCATGTCTGGACATCATATGATGGCAAATATTTGGGCATATCAATCTCAGGATATACTAAGTTTTGAGGCTTGCCTCCTACTATGAGGAAACAGATACCCGGGCAAATATCTCGCCTTATATATACATATATATAACAATATAAGGTTTCGTATATTTACTTCTTGGCTCCTGGATCCCTTCAACACTTGACGGGTTAGAGCGATCACATCTCCACTGCAAGAAGTGACTTTATCAGATAATAAACCTTTAACAGATTGACCGAAGCGAGGCTGCGTCTCGGAGGAAGCCATCACTGTTTACTACAGCAGCAGGCGAGGGACAATTTCAAATATGAACGCGAATGACATTCTTTGTGCATATCGCCACCTACCTTTGCTGTTACGCAGTCATGATTTATTTATAATCAGTTTTTCATTGTTTTTGCTATTAATTTGTTAAATATTAATCATTGTTTTTGCTATTAATCTATTAAATATAAATAATTATTTAACATAAAAGCAATATATAGCATCAAAGTAGCTATTTTTTAACAATTATCCCATTTAAATACTCTTATTGTAAGAAAAAAAAAGATTATTTGTCTGTATGTTTAAAATACTGTACTATAGTCACTACAAACCAACATTTGTTGTACATTTTATTTTTAATTTTATTGGCTACATTTTTTTCTATGTAATTTTTACATTTATGTTATTATTTGATGTTTTATGCAATTATTTCTAGAAAAAAATACACAAAACAGGGTTTTTTTTCTACAGGAAAAAAATCCTATAGAAAATTTAACAGACTATGAACTGTGCTCACACATGCACTTCCATGCATTTTTTGAATGTGGGGAACCAATCAACAGCTTTGTTGAAAACAGCCCCGATGACACTTAGATATTGAAGCTAAACTATTTCAGGGTCAAGGAGGTGGCATTGAAGAATTCATATAAAAATCTCCCGTCTCCTCACTCATACAGACAGTGCTGATTTGAAGAGCTGGTGAACACTTGGTTGAATGTGGCTGACAGTGTCTGACCCACTCGTCCTGCCATGGCTTCTCTGTTCATGGCTCTTCTCTGCAGTAACTCTAGCAGCACTGTATCTCAAAAGGAAGATGAATGGATTTGTGCCAGGTGACAGATCTCCTCCAAGCCTCCCATCACTCTCCATCATTGGGAGTCTCCTCAGTCTCGTGACTGACAGTCCTCCACACATCTTCTTTCAGCAGCTGCAGAAGAAATACGGAGATCTTTATTCGCTCATGATGGGCTCCCACAAAGTCCTGATTGTGAACAACCACCATCATGCAAAAGAGGTCCTGATCAAAAAAGGAAAAATATTTGCAGGAAGGCCACGAACTGTAAGTAAACTGCATCACTTTCCTCAGCAGCTGAATTTCAGTAAAATATTTACTTTACTTTATATGTTTGTCTTTAAGGTTACAACAGACTTGTTAACTCGAGATGGGAAAGATATAGCATTTGCTGACTACAGTTCCACATGGAAGCTCCATCGGAAAACGGTGCATGGAGCTCTTTGCATGTTTGGTGAAGGTTCAGTTTCTATTGAGAAGATATCACTGCAGCCAGCATGATACAGTACAAATATATAAAGCAACATGTAAATTATAAAAAATGTGCTAATATGTGATTAATAATTAATAATTAAGCTTTAATATGTGATGATAATGTTTCTTACACTGCAAGATTTTTAATTGTTTTGGAAAGAGGTCTCACATGGGCTGCATTTAATTGATCAAAATTACAGTAAAAACAGTCATTTTACAATTAAAAATAACTATTTTCTAATTTCTAATTTTAGAACGTAATTTATTTCTGTGATGCAAAGTTGAAACAGCATATTTTTTTACTCCAGTCTTTAGTGTCACATGATCTTTCAAAAAATCATTCTAATATGCTGATTTGCTGCTCAAGAAACATTTCTTCTTATTATCAATGTTGAAAACAATTACACTGCTTTATATTTTTGTGAAAACAGCAATAAATTTGTTAAGGAAAGTTGCAAAAGAACAGCATTTATTTGAAATAGAAATGTTTTGTGACATTATAAATGTCTTTACTGTCACTTTTGATCAATTTAATGCATCCTCTCTGAATAAACGTATTGATTTTTAAAAAAAAATGGTTCTTACTTTTGAACGGTAATTCTTGGCTTTCCTAGTGGTTAATTACCTAAAATATCTTAAAAAATTGTTTTGTCTTATGCTTTGAATATTAATTGCCTACATATGTATTTTTCCTTCAAGATATTCCCATACAAAGACCTCAAAATCTTAAAACAGTGTGTTTCAATCAGAGACAAACTGCTTCAAAAGAAATACGAGGAACACAAGGTAAATGTGCATCTTCACTATTACAAAAATACAAAAGAAAATTCGGAATATTCCCTGTTTGTAATCAACATGAGTTCAAAAAATCTGGGTGAACAATAAACAGTTTTAGATGGAGTGTAACATTTCAACCCAGGATATGTCAACATATGTATAAATTATAGTGTAGACGACTAGACTCAACAAACAGCAGATGTCACTGCATATGCCAAAGAGAAATATGAAATATGATTTCTCCCTCAATAACCTGGGATTTGTCTCCCTCTACAGGTGAATTACAGCGATAACGTCCAGCAGGATCTCTTGGATGCACTTCTGAGGGCCAAACCCAGCTCAGAGAATAACACCACCAGCTCTCATGATGTTGGTTTAGCTGAAGACCACGTGCTCATGACTGTGGGGGACATCTTCGGGGCAGGGGTGGAAACCACTACCACTGTACTCAAATGGTCAATAGCTTACCTTGTCCATAATCCACAGGTAAATAACTGCTCACAACTGGCTTTTCAGAATCAGTTCTCGCAATGAAACTTAGTAGATGTTCTTTACATTTGAATTAGGGTGCAGATAAAGATTCAGGAGGAGCTAGACAATAAGATTGGAAAAGACAGACACCCTCAGCTCAGTGACAGAGGGAATTTGCCTTATCTAGATGCCACTATAAGAGAAGTTCTGAGGATCCGACCCGTCTCTCCACTTCTCATCCCTCATGTGGCGCTCACTCCACGTAATTAAAACAAACAAACAAACAAACAAACAAACAATATATTTTTCCTTTATTTATCAAGGATGCATTAAATTGTTCAAAAGTGAAAGACAAAAACATTTATAATGTTACAAATCATTTCTATTTCTACTTTTGATCAAATATTACTGAAATTTGTATCACAGTTTCCACAAAAATATTAGGCAATACACCTCTTTTCAATATTGATAATAAAAATAAATATTTCTTGAGCAGAAAATCATATTACAATGATTTATGGAGGATAGAAATAAATTACATTTTATTAAAGTATAAAATGTATACTTTAAAATATAAAGTATATTAAAATATAAAAGTTATTTTAAATTGTAAAACTATTTTGCAGTATTATTGTTTTTGCTGTACTTTGGATCAAATAAATGCAGCATTGACGAGCATTGAAGAGACTTGTTTTAAAAAATGCTAAAATATCTTACCCACCTCAAACTTTTGAATAGTGTATCATTACATTTTATTTATTCTTTAATTTTTGCCATTTATTTTTGATGCTTAATACCCTTTGCTTGAAAATATGAAAAACACCCAAATTATGGTTTTAAACTTCTCAATTTTACTCTCAGGGTTGCAAAAATTTCAGTAGTTCATATAAAACACTGTCCAGTCGTGATGTCTTCTCTGCTCTCTTTGACAGTGTGGGAGAATACACTGTGCAGAAAGGAACCCGAGTCATTATTAACCTGTGGTTTTTACATCATGATGAGAAGGAATGGAAGAATCCTGAGCTGTTTGACCCAGGTGAGAATCTGCAGTGATAAACATTCATGTAATCTGTGAACATTACCAAATACAATGAATCCTCTAATCTGACAGGATGATTTCTGAACGAGGAGGGTGATGGTTTGTGCTACCCATCAGCCAGCTATCTGCCCTTCGGTGCAGGGGTTCGAGTTTGTCTCGGCGAGGCCCTGGCAAAGATGGAACTCTTCCTCTTCCTTTCATGGATTTTGCAAAGGTTCACGCTTGAGATGCCCGCTGGCCAGCCTCTGGCTGACCTCGAGGGCAAGTTTGGTGTGGTTCTTCAACCCAAGAAATTCAAAGTCGTTGCTAAACTAAGTGCAGACTGGGAAAAATTCCCACTAATGCAGCACTGCTGAGTAAATCTATTATGTGTGTCTTTTGTACTCTTGAGACATTTGTAATTTTTTTATGAAACCTGCTATCAAATATCACAAATCAGACATGAATATAATTAATATCTTGAGACAGTGTGACTCCATGATCAACAGTAATTGAACAGAGTACAACAGTCAGGTTCTGGAGGTAAAAATCCCATTCATTTTCTCCTTGGGGAATTGATTTTTAATTGAACTGTTAATCGATGGTATGTGCTTTTGTTGAAGTCATCAGTACGCATTATTTCAACTTATTTTTAATCATGGAATTTTTGATGAAAAACTACATTACCCATAATTCTGCAAAGAAATATCCACCAATCAGAAAATCAAAACAAGCAAAAATCACTTTAGCACCTGCCCACTCCCATGAAGCACTGTGAATGATGTCAATCTCTCTCCATTCACAAACACTTCAATTTGTAAATATACATTCATATTTTACAATAAATGTAAATATATATATTGCTTCTATATGCATTACCATCTTTAAATCAAGTTATTTTCCCACCATTTTTTAGCAATGTCAATTTATTCTTTCCTTCAATAAAACTATTACGTACACGGTCTTGTACCTTTGTCTTTTTGTCCAATTTTCTATTCATTTATTTTGTCTTTAGCAAAGACTTTTCAGAAATCCCTATAGGAAAATGAATAAGAAAAAATACTTGGAGAACAAAGGTGGCTGAAAAAGACAAACTGCCATTTTGGATGTATAACTGAACCACTCAGAGAAATCCATTGGCTTTCAAAGGTATTTTTTTTTTTATTCATATGGAACATTCTTTGATACTCTTTAATTTGGTTGAGTCTTCTTATAAAATGCGGAAAATACAGTTTCATATATAAAAAGAAAGTGACTACAGATACAAAACTAAAACGTAGTACCAGGCTTGAATCAAAGCTTAAGAAAAAAAAAAAAAAAAAAACGCAATTGGCTTGCAAAGCCTTCGTCACCTTCAAGCACACACACTCACTCCTCAGTGTCAAAACAGTGCAATGACAACTTTTTCAGGCAAAACAAATGAACATCTCATTCACAGTGAGCTACCCAACATAGTGACTCAGGCTTCCACTTTTAATCAATACCTTTGGTCTCAAACATCAAAGGACGATAGAAAACAATGGAGACTAGAGCTACAGAAAGATCGTCATGAGCACCATTGCTGCAACAGATGACTTGATCTCCTCACTGACCCTACTTCGTAGCTTCAAGCTTCACTTAATCAAATAATTTTGATGCTACGATGCTATAACTGGTCCAAATCATTCAGAGTGCTCAATATTAGGTTTAGCCAAACAATACTGCTAAAAAAATATTTCCAAAGGCACAACTTCAATGTTGGAATATGCCTCCCAAACCGTTTTTTCCAGCCAACACACTAGGAACCTAATTTACTGGCCACATCACGTTTGAAAGAAAATTAGCCAACATTTACACAGGAACACTCTGATCTGAAGATTAACGGAGCCGGAAAGCCATCTGTGCCCAAGCTAAGACTCTATTATAGGACACCTAACTGCTCATCTAAACCAAAGGTCAAACAAACACAGTGGCCTGAAGAACGATCCACTTAAAGGATCCTACAATGACACACACACACACACACACACACTCACTCAGACAGTGTAGGGAATGCAGTGGAGCAGCTTTCAGTCTCACCGCCACAGAAAAACTAATCTCAATCTCATCATGAACCCGACTTAAGTGCTAAACTAACATGACAGTAACCTTACCTGATCTGCTACAATAAAACGCACATTAAAAGCTTAATAAGGCCTGTACATAAGTTACTGTTAGTGGTGCAAGAGTTCCCTTACAGTGTTAAGATACAAAAACAACTTAAAAGCATAGGAGAATACAGAAATTAAATTAAGGCAAAAAACAAACATATTTAAATGATATGTTTCGATGGAAGGCTTATTAAGTGATCCTTTCAAACAAGACGTTACCACTGAGCAAAATCTTCACTCATACTGGCCCTTATTTTATGCAGAAATTCTACGACACACACTCTTCTCTTTAAGGCATATGAAAACTACTAAAATCAACAAAGGCACCTAGTGTACATGTACAAGCTGGGTTCAATCTATATACAAAGGTATTTTCAGCCTTCATTTGAAGAGTCTTTGCATAATGAACTTCAAAATGTACTACTATATAGCATGTGAATGTATTCAGTTTCTGCTTGTGGATCTATTCAGTTTATGCAAATAATCATGCAAAATATTGGATAAAGCCCAAGACCATGTTATACAATGAGAAAAAAACAAGCAAAATGGCAACCATACCCTGCTAGGTAGGGAGCACATTCACTTATTGATACAAAAAGACAAAAAAATATATATTTGAGATAATTATTTTCCTTCATTTTTCTGAATAGCATCATGCAGATACTTCAGATCAAACGTTTTCAGAAAAAAAGACAAGAAATAAAAACAAGAAACAACAACTGAATATTAAAACTCTGAAGTATTAACAGATTGCTCTGTGGCAGTCTTTTCCATTTTTTTCGTGCACAATATAATTTTAAAATGATAATTCACCAAAAAATGAAAATTCTGTTATTAATTACTCACCCTCATATCATTCCAAAAGCATAGGACTTTTGATTTTCTTTGAAACAAAAATTAAGATACTTTTAATCAAACCTGCATAATTTAGGTACCTCCTTTGAAATTCCACCTTCATTCCACCTAAATATTGATGCTTCAAAAAGTTCATAAAAAGATCATAAATGTAATCCATATGAATCAAGTGGTTTAATCCAAGTCTTCTAAAGAGACATAATTGGTTTATATAATTAACAGATTTAATTCAAGCTTACATTCATATTTAAACACTGAACAAGGAACATAGAAACAAGTTTAACTGTACTTGCTTGATGCTCAACAAGAAACTTCACTGGTTCTTGTGCATCATGTATGTTTCACCTTTTATTTACCATTTTTGATGTGCTCCATGTATGTGCATATGGATTTATTTTACAATCTTGAACTTTTTAAAGTATCCACTTTTAGTGGAACAGACTTTTTTTTAAAACAGATCTCTCAAATTTTTTTTTTATAAAAAATATCTTCATTTGTTTTTAAGTACACAAGAACAAAAGTCTTGTGTACTTGGAACGTCATGAGAGTGACTAAATAAAGACAGATCTTTCATTTTTGGGTGAACTGTCCCTTTAAGTATTTTAAAATGACATTAAAGATAAGAATTCAGGAGCAAAAGCCAGCACAAATCAATATGCCCTGACCTTGTGTGCCATCTTCATCTCAGTAGGAGGCAATCAGCCCCCAAAAACCAACAAAAAGCCTCCAAATCAACAGGCATGTCACCCAGAGCTCGATAAGGCTATAAACTGAGGAGAATTTCCCCTGTGGCTTTGATCGTGACCTCTCTGTGAGGCAACAGACCTATTAACGTCTTTACTAGATTACCCTATTAATCCATAAAAACCATGAGGACTCACACATTAACGCCCTTTTAAAACTCCCTCTCTCTCTCACACACACACACAAAAAGTACACCCAAAGTGACACTGCTGACAGTACAAACTGATGTATCTCAAGAAAGTAAAGGGAGACAGCAGTCTGAAGTAAGTATCTGCTGGAACCTGTTGTGCTCAACTCTGGGGATCCGTGTTGTTGGCGTGATGCGAAACGTCCTGTTCGTTGATGGTGTGCAGATGGAGGCAGACTGGAGGTCGCTGATGCTCTCTGTGCTCTAGACGGACATCTGAGGCAGCCAGGCCCTGTTCCTCATCCCCCGGACCACGAGGAGGGCTGCTGCCGCGGGGGTTGCAGCTATCACAGAAGTCCTGCTCCTCGAGCACCCCTCCATCCACGTGCCCTACAAGCTCTTTCATCTCCTCCTCTTCCTCTCCATCCCCGGGCCCCTGGTTGCAAACGCATACCTCAATCCCAGAGTCGCCCGTGAAGCGCCGGTGGCGTCCTGGAGTCTTGTCTTTGCTGTCAGGAGAACAGTCTTCTATGGGTTCGGTCAGATCCTCGCCGGAGCTGCCCTGTTTGACCGGGCTGTGTGAGGTAGCGCACGCCACCTGCTGGGGCTGCCCGTCCTCTACTTGGCTGAGGTAGTGTGGTTTGTGGGTGTTTCTGACAGGGCGGTGTGCAGTGGGAGTATGTGGCTCCTCTACGCAGGCTCCCGGGGAACAATTCTCAGATGCAGACGGGACGACGGGGCTGGACTGCAGTGGAGGGCAGAGCTCATCTGGTTGTTCAGAGCACAGGGGGTCAATGCTGGTGGACTGGCCTGGCTGAGAGGCACTGTACGGAGGCGGGGGCGTCGGAGGTCTGTTTTCGACTTCCTCGTATGCCGGTAAGAGGTAGCCAGGCAGGAACCCTGGAGAAGAGGACAAAGAAATGCATTTATTGACTGACCGTGACTAAAGCATGCATTTCTTCTAAGGGGCAATGAACAGATCTCCAGTCAAACCAAAAATTATTCAGACACCAGATATAATTTTTGATATATATTTTTTTTTTTACTAGTGGGTGCAGGACACTGTAGTTAATTTATGTAAGTGAGGATAGCAAAATAACGTAAACTGTAACATATTATACCCAAAAATTCTTCACACAGTGGACTACCAGTAAAATTTATAAAATTTGAGACCAAAAATTATTCAGACACTTTGACCTGACCATGTTTTGCTTAAGTGTTTTTCTTCTTTCTTTTTTTTTACTCCACAGACTGAACAAAATGAAGCATTGCTTTACACTGTGAGGGGGATCTCCTCATTCACCACCAGCTGACAGCTATTAAACCTAATTCATTACAATCAAAGTTATCTGACATTATCAAGATGAATTTGTTCTGACACAGTTTAACTCTTGATCTTGTCATATTTTATAACAATTTTCTAAACTACAGTGAATAAACTGTGATAATTTGAGAAAGTTGAAAGTGTCTGAATAAATTTTAGTTTGACTGTAGTTCTTTTTCCAAGCTGTTAATAACTTGATTCAGATATTATTGTTAGCTATTTACAGATAGTTATCACTGATCTGCATACTTACATTTTATCCAACTTGTACTGCTTTGTTGGGTGTTCTATAAAAACTCAAATGTACCCAATCTATCTCTGTTTACTATTCCACTTACATTATTGTATATTTCATATGTTGTATATTTCAAAAGATATTTCATTGTACACTCTTAGAAAAAGGTTACAGAACCTTTCTTCTAAGAGTTTACATTGCACATAACTATAACCTTCCCAATCATCCTATTTCTTCATCTGTACATCAGCGTCTGATCCAATCTCTGTGGCCAAAACTAAATTTCAGCTTGGGAGATAAATTCATATTGCATTCGTATTGATTAGAGTTAGAATGACAGGGGAAAGAAGCGGGTACTGACTGAAATAGAAGGGTAGAGAGGTGTAATTATGGGCTTCTCTGTAAGCGATGAGGTTGATCTCATGCTGCCGCTGCTGTTGTTGCAGTCTGTGTTTGGCTCGACGGTGGTGGCACAAACAGCAGCAGCCCAGAATGATGATGAGAGTCAGGACCAACCAAAACCCTGATGAAAGAGCACACACATAACACAGTACTGTTAATGAGTGAAGAGAACATCATGTCCGAACCAGGCACAGCACACCATAAATCACAAGTCTTCCATGTTAATCTGAGTCGATGTCACCAGTGTTGCCTGACAAAACGTTTTTTTAGTTGCTTGGTTTCTATTTTCATTGCGTATTGTCTTGAAGGTCCACCAACAGTCAAATTTCATTTGCTGAACATTTTGATTGGCTGCACAAGATTGATAATAAATGCTGAAGATTGCATTTGTTTGATCAAAAACATAGTAAAAAGAGCAATATAGTGAAACAGTATTACAATTTACAATAACTTACATATTTTAATTCATTTTAAAGTGTTCAAGAAACATTTTTTATACATTGATGCATTTTTTAAGACAGTGATACTTTTTTTCAGGATTGTCTGAAGTATAGAAAGTTCAAAACAACAGCATTTATTTGAAATTAAAACCTTTTGTAGCATTGTAAATGATCAATTTTAAGCATCTGTGCTTAAAGTATACATTTTTTCACAAAAACAAAACAAAAAGTCTATAAAATACTTTCATACTGGTACAGAAATGTCTTCTCCCAAAACAACCTAACAATCTGGCACCAGATCACAACAGAAGAATGTGCTGGACATTAGGGTGTGACGCTCATCAGCCAGCGGTAAGAGTCGTGTGGGTCAATGTCATGTGAGATCCAAGTGTGTGAAACTTTGCCCCAAATAAAGCAGAGACCTTTTCTGGCAGACGGGGGGGGGGGGGGGGGGGGGGTCCACTTTTCCTAATAGAGAAATTTAAGGCAGCTGTTTACAGGGGCTGGTCTGATCCGGTTACACTGGATTTGTGTCTGTCCGGGTCGCATGTATTTGGCACATTGTACAAAACCCAAAGTGCAGCCCTTTGACTCAGCAGATGATGTGCTGTAATTACCGTGGAGATGAGGTTAGTCCTCAGTTATTAAAATAGATGGTACACCAGAGGGAGAGGGGTAATTTGATAACACAGGAACACCGCCAACGGGCGTGAACAGGGCAGAACAACAACTAGATCAGGGCCAGCCAATGACATAAAAGTTAGCAGCAACACACACATATCATACCCATAATTAAAACCTATGAAAGATGTTTAAAAAAGTACAAAAAAAAAACATTATATATGTTTGTACTGTGAGGTCACTTATATTTGTGCTTGAAATTACAGCGAATCTAGTTCCAGTAAGCTGCGTGATTGAACACCTAAATCCCATTACTATTTACAGAAACAAAACAATTACAGTGTCAAACATGAGCCACGACTTGGATGTCTTTTCCCAAGTCATACCGCCTCCTGTCCAACCCATAGCTGGCATCAGAAGCTTGGGCTGCTTACTGCAAACAACTTGAGAACAAAAGCAGGTGGCATGTTACACCCCTAAAGGCTGTATTTAAATGCTGAATCATTTCAAAGTTGAATGTAATCTAATTTAAAAAAAAACAAATCTAGACAGACTGCCCTTTCTATCAGAGTTTACAGTGTCCTGGAATTGCAACGACCAACCAATATGCACTTGAAGTGACTTCACACATATCCAATGCAACTGGATGATGTTTCAGACACTATAGAGAACATATACACCACGGACTGACCTCATCTTACAGCATGTGTAGGCAGGAAGGACTTAGATACTTACACCACACCTCGTAGTAATAGCTGCAACACTGAGATTCCCCACAGCAGTGGCCCGAATCACAGAAGTAGCTCTGGTTGTTCACTCCTACACCAAGGCAGCCGGGTCTAGAAAACCAAACAGAAAATATAAGCATATTATCAGCACAGATACCAGAACAGCTCTCTGCACCAAAGGCTTTTTTATGGCGATAAACTAAAATGAAATTACATTTCAGTGCAATATATAGCCAAAACAATAAGTACAGTACTATATAAAATAAATAAATGACTCCAACATAGTGATACTGTCTTTACATAGAGGTGATAATAAACAGCACATCAATACAGTTGACAGGCAGATCGTTATGCAAATCTTTGAGTGAGCAAGACTGTATTATACTTCCATATCTAGTTACATTTGCTAATTAAATTAATATATAATAATGCTGATTCCTCTGCTCTCGTTTTACCTGTCTAAACCCCAGGAGAAAAGGCATGATAGGCGTCTGATAGGAAAATCAACACAGCAGAGACACAGAGTTTTGTTACACGGGGCTGCAAAGACCAAGGGAAAGACATAAGAGGAAGGTCGGGCTCGGGCCACCCACCGCCCACACATGGTACAGTGTGACATGAACTGCCCCCTTTATGAGCCGGAGGGGCTTGATTTAAACGCACGCACACATACATACACACACAGCCTCCCTCATGGCATTTCAGACTCAGCGAGGGCTGCCAGGGAATGCAAGTAAACAGGATGAACAGACAAGCGGTCTGTGCTTCTCTCACATACACGCAGACATCGATGACAACTGCTGGCCTGACAGTTGTCTCGAGTGGTGTGCTAGATACAAAGGATAGCAAAACTGAAATCTTGCCTGTTGAACAATTATCTTAACTTGACAGTAAAATGGAATCACTATTGACTCATTTGAGATGATGATCAGTGATAAGCAGTGGAAAGCAAAAGTTTGAGTGTTCAGTGCTGCAAACCTGTGCAGGGTTGGACGTAATGCAAAAAAGTTTATAGATAGAATGGCAACTGGCAGCAAACAGCTGAGTTAAAGGTTAATTATTTCACATTCCTGGTCTTATAAATTGGAACACCCAGAAGACAAAAATACCAGTCAAATACATTTTTAGTGATTGTTACGTCCCCTATTGGTGTGGCAGTCTAGGGGAAAAGGGAAATGCACATAAAGGCCGCTCAGACAAAAACCCCTGCTGTTTACACACGAATAATGAGGAACACTGTGAAGGAATGAAGCCAAGACAACGGGAGATTCCAAGAGATAATAGTGGTTCGCTTTATTAACAAATTAGAAATATCTTCAGCCAAGCATGTGAAAATTAAATGCAAGTCGTGCAAAAACCATAAACCTATTTACAACTATACATAAGAACTTATACTTAATCAAAACAAAGAAAAAAACCAAACCACAGAGAGGAGGAGAATGAGCGGTGCTAAATTAAAGAAAATAACAAAACATAAGGTGCTAACTTAAATTTATGAAGCATTCAAGATGAACCAACCAGGAGCTACAATGTTGTTAAGTGATGTTATATTAGACACTGTTATCCAATTTATGTCTACTAAAGATATACCTTATCAGTTAATGCATTTCCTGGGAATTGAAGCCATAACCACATCTGCAGTTTATAGAAAAGCATAATTCACCCCAAAATGAAATTTCTATTATCATTTATTCCCCCTCATGTCGTTACAAATCTCTATGACTTTTTATTCTTCTGCTGAACATAGAAGATTTTTTGCAAAATGTTGGCAACAAAACAGTTTTGGTGACAACTGACATCCTTTGTGTGGAATGGATAAAAAAAATACAGACACATTTCTCAAGATACCTTCTTTTGTATTTTACAACTATCCCATTAAGTACACAATGTTTTGTCTTTGTTATCTCCTAATTAATAGTTCAATACCTTTTTTTGAAATCCTTATGTAGAAAATGAATAGGAAAAGGATAATTCTTGCGCTCAAAGAAAAACAAAAAGGTTATATAATCTTTCATTAAAAAAATAAAATGTGCAAAATGCCTGAGTAAATTTGTTCTCTTTTAAAGTTGAATTTATGTTGGAAGTTGATATGTACACTACTGTTGAAAAGTTGGATTTTTTTTCTTTTTGAATGAAATGAATTAATATTCAGCATGTTAAATTAATCAAAAGTGACAGGAAAAACATTCATAAAATTACAAAAGATTTCTATTTCAAATAAATGCAGTTCCTTTGAACTTTCTATTCACCAGTGAAGAATCTTGAAAAAAACAACATAAAAATCATAGACTTCAACTTTTGAACAGCAGTGCGTCACTTAAAAAGGTTGTGATGTAGAGCTTCTCATTATCCTATCCTAATTCTTCTCTCATCAAACGTCCTGTTTGACTTCAGAAATGTGACTACTGAAGTAAAAGCTGTGAACGCTGTGTGGTTTTTGTAATGTTGGCAGATCGAAGATCAGCTTATCTTTTAGGCACCTACATTCCCTCAGAGATAACACCTGTGGAGAGCAAACAGCTCACTCCCTGTTTTTTTTTTTTTTTTCATTCCCTGACCTTGATCTACCACCTGTCACAACAGAGAGAAGAGCATCTTCTTCATACACGCCTATCACAGTCAAGGCCAGAATAAAAGCACACAGTCAAAACAGCCTTAGCAAGTCATCGGTGAAATCTTTTAAATATGTGCTTTTTCTAGACAGCCAACATTAAAGTGTCAATCACAGTCAACTGTACAATTCAAACTGTCATTAAACAATTAGATTGCAGAATGATCACAACCTTAATACCAATAAAACCTTGCGCTGATTGGAAAATCCTTTTGTACATCCTTACTTCAGCGGCAGAAGAAATAATAGACAGACTTTTTAAAATTATTTACCCATCAGAAAGGATAACATTAGGGCCGAGAAAAAAAGCTTTATGAATCATTCATTTGGCTGTGTATTTACACGTAACCTCAGCAAGACTGAAATGGAACAGACTTTCCTAGAATTGTATTCTGTTTACAGATTAACATTGCTGGACGTTTTTGAATTAGTCTAAATAGGAACCTAAATGTAGGGAATCAGGGTGTGAATTGTTGACTTTAACAAAGAGTTTTAAAAATTCATACAAGGATATTGAATCACTTACTCAAAAGCAGCCAAGGTCACTACCGACCGACTACTGAAATACCTTTCTTTCTGTCCTTTCTTTGGCAACCACCAGTTTAATGTTAGGCAAATTAAATATTGCAGTCAACATATCAGATCCCACATTATTAGTGTCTTTAACTACTTAGCTAAAAAAAGGTTAAATATCTTATTGTGTGCTTTAAAACACGTTGTGGCTATTGAGGTGGGACACAGGTAAGGTTAGGGACAGGTTTCGTGTAAGTAAAATGTACGTTTCATATAAGCATAGTGTAAAAACACGTATGAAATGATTAATTTAAATGCTGGTCTATTGTAGTTAAAGTGGGTCGACTTTATACATATATCTAGATTTAATTTACACTTAAATGTCATGATGCCTAATGACATGACACTGTTATAGTCCATATATCAGTGAATGTATATTCCTGTAGATTTATTTACTTTAAAAGCCATATAATGAACAAAGCTAAAACTCTTCAGATCAGCCCTCTAGGTTGTCACCTAAAACTAACTGATTTTATTTAAAAGCGGACTATAAAGCTCACTTACGAACCTTTTAAAATATGTTTGTGGCATGTCAGGTTTAAAAATCTAAGTAAGCTTTGTTGTCAGTGCTGTGGACACAAACACAGCACGTCTGTGCTTCAAAACTTAATGAGCTGACTATGTAGACAGCATTTTGACCACTATGAGCACAACGTTTAAACGCACCTAAGGTGCCTCAAAATGCTGTCTAGGTAGGCAGCTCACTAGGTTTTGAGACGCAGCTACAATCTACCGGCTAGGCTAATGATGCTAACAGGGTTTTTACCTCGGTCAGCGCTGCCTCCACTGTCACCGAACCGATCGGTCCAATAACCGCGTTACTTACAAACAACCCCATTCCCAGTTTTATATATCCAACCCCCCACATTCCGTCCTTTCCCGTGGCTTTCGACACATCTGCGACACGGTAGGACATTCAGCTAGCCTGCGAGCTAGCTTCAGCTTCTCTCTTCTTTCTTTCAACTCTCTCACAAACTCCGAAAGTCTCCTCAAGCCCGCCCCCCTGCTGCTATTGGTCCGTTCAAGCGAACACTTCCTGGTTTGACAACTAAACGTAGCGACGATTGGATGATTTATCTGTCGTTTAAACACGGCAGGGCGTGACTTTGTTGTTCTTAAACGAGCTGAGATCAAGAAATCAGCTGACATTGAATTTAAAGGGGCAGGAAATGACATATTTCCCCCTGTGCAAAAAAGAAAGCAAGAAAAAACAAGAAAGAATGCGATAAATATATAATCGTACGGGCGGACAGAGAGAGTATTAATATTATTAATTATACAAGTATATAATAAGTACACTGACGGAAAATCTTTTCCTGCATGATACAGTACAGTAACGTAGGTAGATAATATAAGTATATATAACTAAAGTAATTTGCCATGATGGGAAATAAAGTATTTAAACTGTGGTATGATGATGGCTTTAAATTCTCAGTAATGACATAACCTAAGAAATATGGTGGATTGCGAAATTTTCTAATATTTGGAATATATAAATCTAGAATATTAAGGATACCAGACAAGATATAGGCCTACTTGGACAATTTATCAATTAACTATTATTTAAAAGGGTGAAATATAATACGAAATGCTGGATTCAGTTACCAAGGTTCTTCAGTATCTCAAGGATCTCATGTATAAAGTCAACTGCTAAATATACTTTGATAATTTTTTGTTAAAAATGGAACATTTATGAATGAACTTTTTTCACTATCGCTCCAACAGATGCCAGTCCACACACACAGGGGATCCATTTATAGTGCCTTTCAAAAAAAATGCCCAGATGAAAGCATTTTATTAGACCGGCTGTAGTGAAACCACTGGATTCGGACAGGCCTTGATGGCTTCCTAACCGGGAAGGCAGCATAGCTCAGGATTCAGACACAGCCTGGGTGTACGCTGTCATCGAGAAAGTGACAACCACTGATCCCTAGAAAATCAGTGTAATCTCTCAAGTAAACTTGTTTGTTTTGTGGTAAATGTTATTTTGACAGCCATAGCTAAGGGCTCTTAGTCGCTTTATTCCTGGGACATATCTTTCCGACTTGGGACCGCGGCTTCTTAGGTGAGACCCTTTGAACCGAGCCAAGTTAAAAGGAACAAAAGCAAACAAATCACATTGTTCTTTCAGGAATTTTTCTTGTTCACTGCCTTTCATTTCTCTCTTTTTTAGGCACTTCTCTCATTCAGAACAGTGAAGTCAATGGATCCTTACATCCCAGCTTGACAAGTTAGGAGGATACAAGCTAATCCCCTTAATCTGTCTATTCTCCCGTGCAGTGCCAAAGGGGGAGAGGTACCCAGCACAAGTAATCCTATAGAAAAAACAATAGGATTAGACCCTAGCTCTTGGAGTGACAATCAGATATCTACTGACTGATTTGCAAAGTAGGGTAGAGTTTCTTCAAATTAGCTTTTTTTTCCCTCCTCTAGGGAAAAGGTGCCTTTCATTAACTGCTGGTGGGATTCCTTTAGGACAGATGCTGGAGGTCCGCATGAAAGGCATGCATTCTTTGCTTCCAGCACACAGGTCCTGGGCTTCTCCCACAGCAGAGACTGAGAGGTGGGGACGCACCATTGGCCTGGGCGACCGCTCCACCCCTTTACCCTCTGTCAACCCCTTTATAATTCAAACTCTAATGCTTTTAAAAAGTGTTTGACAGATGGATCAGATTCCTTTTCTTACTGAGGATACATGTAGCAGATCAATGAGGCTAAATGATGAGGGCAATGTGAGATATGCTGCCTGTTCTTTTCATTTGTATGCAGCCATGCAGCGTGTTTTGTTCTGTAACATTTAATGACAAGTCTTTCGGACAGTTGCTACTCTTTGATAGGCCATTTTTAAGGCTGATGCATGGAAACCTTGAAAATCAGCGTTTTACAGACAGATAGGTACTACCATCTCCACAGAAACACATATCTACAAATATAATTAAAAAGAAATATTATAATAATATATAACAATTTATAATGTAAAAAGGTATCAGAGAAATTTTACGAAATACAATTAGCAATGTGTGTGTGTGTGTGTATATATATATAATTAAGAATAATTTTATGTATTTAATTTATATTCATTTATTAAAAATACATATTTTATTAAAAATGTATTATTCAATTATATCATTAATAGTTCAGATGTCTGTCCTTTCAAATACAAAATATATGTATCAAAGAATTGTTATAAAATGCAATTAGCAATATATGCATTTTTTATCATTTTCCTTTTTTTGTTTATTTTCAATACATTCATTATACATACATATGAGTATGTGTGCATGCCTTTTTTGCTAATACTATTTATACATTTATTATTATACTTTTCTGTAATGTTTTATTATTTTATATAATATATTACTTTCTATATATTTATATATTAAAATATTTCATTAAATAATGTATTATTAAAATATTATTTTAATTGTTCAGATGCACATTTTATTCAACAGTGAAATAATATTGCCTGTGCTTTCAGTGGGTCATCATAAAATGCAATAGTTGTGTCTTCTTTGTGACCTTTAGATGGCACTGTTGGTGTAAAATTACACCAGGATCCTATGTGATGTTTATGTAGGTTGAAGCCTATTCTTGGGTGTGTGATTAGCCACTGAGACACTTGATACTTAACCACAAGCTAATGCAGCTTGGGAAAGGCATTGTCCTGTAGGAAACAAGGGTCACCTGCACTGAAGGAAGTCCTTGATTCCATTTAAGTCCAGTGAACTTGGCCAAGCAAAACATAGTGTGACTCTTAAAATCTCACATTACTTTTCCAGTCCAGTCTGTAAATAAAAACAACAGTTGTGGATTATTGGGCAAGTGAATAATGTGTGAAATTACTACGTGGTTTTCAGGTGAAATAGTCAATTCTCATATTAATAAAAGTCAAGACCATCCTGCGAAATGTGAACGGAGAGTGTGAAGATATGAAGTCCTTGATCATGTATCTCCAAAAATATAAAACATGGTCAGAGTTGAATGACTAAAGACATGCTTTCACCTTCCTAAAGTCTAAGGTAACATGACAGATACTGTTTCACCTGCTAAACACTTTGCTGTCACAGCCAAATAGTTTGGCTTCCCGCTATTCTTCCAACATCGGCCGGGAGAATCACGGTGTAATTGAGGCTTTAAAAAGGCATGCCAGAGAGCTCAGCAGATACATCATTACAGTCTTCGGCCTGTCTTTTGAAAGCTAAATTTATGAAGCGGTCTTTGCTCAGGTCTCTATCAGTGGTTTGCACTCTTTACTCTGAACGCTGTTGAGATGCTAGAGCATGTGTCCAGCATGGGAATAGCTGCTGTACAGACAAACAAAACAACCGGAGCTAGGAATTAAAACAAATTAGATCAAAATGCTTTCAAAAATGTCATCAGCGGTTTCTCGTGAGTGCTACTTGCCATCCAGATGTTTCTTCCGAGATCAAAGCAGGAATGTGCTCTGATGGTGTAAACGTATTTGTTGTGTAATACTGGTAGATAATGTAAACCCTTGTGCAGGAAAGTAGACCTTTTGTCCTTAAATTGCCAGTATGATTTTACAGTGATTTGTGCAGGTGCAAAGCGTGTAAAGTGGGTTTAATCCCATGTCTTTGTAATCATTGCCTTTTTATATACCAGCATTTCCAAATCTGTGCTGCGTGCACAGGCAAGTGTAAAGATAAAGTGTAAATAATCATGTTATGCCAGATGTGACATTGGTTGCTCTGTGGACAATGTTTGTGTGTGTTCCTTTGTGTGCTGTAGGTTCTGAAAATGTAATCCTCAAATCCCCTTCCCATAAGGTGCCTCCAAACCCTCCTCACGTCCTCTGATCTCTGAAGGTCTTCATTACCTTTGTCAGAAACTCTGAGCTTGTGGCTCACCCACAGTTCCCCAAGGGACTTTTGGTAATGACCTTGTGCTTAGATAGATGGACAGACAGATAGACAGATAGATAGATAGATAGATAGATAGATAGATAGACAGACATAATTACATCATAATATAAAAGGGAAGAAGGAGGGTGCAAGAAATAAAACTAGAATCAGACATAGTAAATATTGTATTATGGCAATTATGCTTTTACTGAAGCCACACTGTGTAAAATTCACTGCGTTCATTTTAGAAATATCCACAATGTCATCCTCAATATGACTGAGTGGCCATTTCCTGCTGAGCTCCAAACCTATGGATTATTATTTATTAAACTGACCAAGTCTTTGAGTCCCAGGAGGCCATATTTCCTGCATGATTGTACAATATCTGCACGGAGGTGTAGGCATTCCTTTTATCCTCAGTGACAAAATCAGCTAATGGATTGTCCCACATTGCATATGATCTAATTTATTCTGTGATTGACCATAACTCACATCAAGCACACTATGAGCCCCGGCTTTTAAGAATTACACCGAGGAGCAACTGTGCTGTGCATTGTTTGGGTTGTTCAACGTTTCTTCTCAGTAGTTTATAAACAAAGTATGGTTAGCATATGTTAGATTAAATATTCCTATTATGATGTTAGATGCTAGTGTTCCTTTAAAAGGATAGTTTGCCCAGAATTTAAAATTGTCATCATTTATTCATGTTCTTCATACAAGTTATGGCTTTAGAAGATTTGGAATATAGCACGAGTCACATGGACCACTTTTATGATTCTCTTAAGGCGCTTTTTATATCTTTTTAAAGCTTGACAGCCCCAGTCCTCATTCATTACAATGAAAAAGTAAGCCAGAATATTCTTAAATAACATAAGGGTGAATAAATTATAGCAAAAATCTTCATTATTGGGTGAACTATTCCACAAACTCCGATAATACAGATTTTTTTTTCTGCCAAAATATTTTAAATAAATGCTACATATACTGTATGCTATAAACAGCACAGCCTAAGGAAATATACTTTTTATATTGAAAATGTAATTTTTTTTTAAATGCCAAAATATATTATAAAATGTAATTCAATGAGCAAGAAAATATATTTGCATTCTAAACATATTAGGTAAAATATAATCTAAATATGTTTGGGTTAAATGCAAAATGTATTTTCCTAAATATATTTTGGAAAATAAAAATATATTTAGTAAATAAAACTTACAGAAAATATATGTAAGTATATTGTAAAATATATATTATCAATATTTTTGTATATTTTTTAAAAGTATTTTAAATATACCTAAAATATACTTTTTTTGCCATATGGACTCATATCAAGTATGTGTATGACACATTTTATTTGTTTTTCTTTGACATCCCTGATCTGTTTTTAGGATAACATGGCTATATTCCTGTGAGTTATCACAGAGGAATCCCAAAGTAAATGAGACCTGCCTGGAGTGTGATGGGACAATACCTATGCATTGTCATCCAGTGACTGCACCAAATCCAAGTGGGCTTTAACATCAGAAGCATGAGGTATTTGTTTTGGGATGGCATGGATTAACCGTGTCAGTGCAGGCCTCTGCTAGCTCTGGATGCTAATGCGCTCAGCTACTTCTATGCTGTGAGTCATTGCTTTGAGGACTAGGGAAAGAAGAGGTGTGTGACTGTCTTTAGTTGTTCCGTTTCCCTCTTTGCAGATGTCGGCTCCTGCACAGACACAGCAGCCACCCATAGCTTTCAAGGCCTAACCTTTGACCACAAATTTCTCACTTTACGGTGTATAACACTGGTCGAAAACACTTACAGGGTGACCAAATGTCTTCCTTGCCTCTTTAGGAACAACAGAAATTATTAAAACACATGTAACAGAAACAGTTATGATTTTTCAGTCTTCAGGAATAGTTCACCCAAAAGTGAAAATTTGTGTGTGCACTCACCCTCAGGCCATCAAAGATGTAGATGAGTTTGTTTCTTCATTGGAATAGAATTGTATTATGTCACTCGCTCACCAGTGGATCCTCTGCAGTGAATGGGTGCCGTCAGAATGAAGAGTTCAAAAAGCTGATAAAGACATAAGTAATCGACATAAGTTTATCAATTACCGTCTTGTGAAGTGAAAAGCTACAAACAAATCTATCATTAATGTTTTTACCTCAGACTGCTGCTTCTAGATAATATATGAGTCCTCCATCCATAATATTGAATTCACACATACAGAGCTTTAAAAAACAACTAGCAGTTACTTATTTTCAATGACAGTTCAACAGCCCAGTGATTCGACTGGTTTATGACTACCAATATGAGTCAAGACACTGGTGCACGTGTCTCTTGTGGGATACTGTAGTGAAGTGTAAGAAAGATGAAGTGCTACGGTAAGCATTTAATCATGGTAAAAAATGATGCATGGAAAACTATGTCAAAAATGGTCAGAGTTTGATTCATGCATTGATAATGATGATGCATTATGCACAAATGCAATTTATATACAGACACTTTCCCCTCCAGGATGTTGATTTTTAGCAGTAAGAAAACTGATTTCTTGTCAAAATAGAAAGACATCCCATTTATGACGAGATTTTCTAAAGCTACGGCCAGTTACGATATTAGGCCATCTAGCAACATGAAACCAGCGACCAACTATAAGCGATAAAATGCTGTAAGTGTGAGTGAGGCATGGAATCAATATAAACAACCGACCAAGGAATTCAGAGCCAGCCTTGGCTAACTGAGAAAAAAAAAGACAACATACAAAGAAAAACAAAACACGTTTAATTGGGTCATTGTTGGAAAAATATACTTTCAGTTACAATATACCTATTATCATATGTGCTGTGGTTTAGCATACATCCCCTCAGTGGATGTTGGCAGCTCTGAGCAGTGTTTGTTTTAGACATCTCAGAGGTCGCTGGCAATGTGTTAAGTCCGTTAAGACTCGGGCCACAGAAGGTCGTGAACTCTGCTTGCTCTCAGGAGCCTGTGACAGGGGAAATATCCACTAGGCCATAACTGTATCATTAGCTGCACTGATCATCCAAAGGCAAGATGGCTACTTCCCCATTTAAGGGTCTAAGACCATCACTAAGAGCTTGGAGGAGATGAAGAACGAGTCTTAAAGTCTCAAGCAACATTAACAGATGGTTATTTCCAGGACTGCGATGCTGCAGTTCTGAAGTCAAGGGAGTAGAGGACAGAGGCCAGGGCAGCGTACAGGTGAGTGGTGTTGAAGCACAGGCTGTACACTGGGCTGCTGGTGGTGGGTGCCAACTGGAACATCTGTCAACCAATTATTGCAACGATGAATATTACTATAGTAAAACAACAAATGAAAAGGTGCTGAAGCATGCTCACAGTTACCTGTAAACAGCGGGTTTGCCGTTTGTCCCAAAGGCGGACTACTCCGTAGTATGATGAACCGCTGGCAATCATGTGATTTTTGTCTGTCTTTATACAGTAAAGAGCACTGTCATGAGGCTCCTCCCACTCCATCACACACTTCCTGTTAGAAAGATAAATCAAGGGCACATATTGATCAGCTGCTACAAACATATTGCTTTATAGGGTACATCAAACAATACTGTTTTTACCTTGGCAAAATGATAAAATATACAGAAGTGCACATGTGATTTAAGAGCTACAGCAGAAGAAAGCATTTACAGGGAACAATGACTTAAACTGTGGTCTTATCTTCACACAAAGCTCAATAGACTAACTTTACAATGCTTTGTCTTTTTTGGAGCTTGACATTCCCTGGTCACTGTGTTTTCACTGTATGGAAAAGAGCAGCGTGACATTCTTCAAAATATCTTCTTTTGTGTTCCGCAGAAGAAAGCAGAGTTATTTTTGTATCAGTGAGATAATATTACAGTTTTTAATCATTTTTATTTTTTATTTTACGCCTACATAGTTTTTATCCAGTTTTATTTCAGTTTTAGTTTTAGTTGTTTTAGTACATCAAGTTAACCTAAATGAAAATGAGAAATGTTGCTTTGGCAACTAGCTGAAATGGACATCACACAAAAAATTAAACAACTGAATCAAATTTCCAATCAAAATGCATATTTGGACACATTCTGAAGTACTGAAGTCTATAGTTACACCACAACTTCAGCCATTGTCACGCTATATTAGACCGGTCTTAAAGCAGAGGGCCAAAGCCACCATGGCTAGCTCTCCCTGCGTGGCTTAAGGGTGAGTGTCTTATTTGTGCTGGCAGGCCACAAGGGTGAAACCTCATCCCTTGTTTACGGAAAGGGGCTTTCTTGTTTTAGAGCAGGTTGAGAAAAAAAAGAGGGAAGGACAGGGCAAGTGTCTGCGTGTGTGCTGAGCCAATAGAGATCAATTCTCCATTAATGGTGTGCTGAATAAATCATGGAGAGGGAGTGTGGCTGGGCCGTGTGGCAGACAGCAGGGCAGCAGAAGAGTGCGGGAGATGTCTGGATTGCATCTTGCTGTGCTGCACATGTGTACACATATGCACTCACACAGATGAACAAAAACCTTAAACGTGGGTTGGGTCATTCCTCTTACGCAGAAAATTTCATCATATACAATCAACAATTCACAATACAGTTTAATACACTGTCAGAAAAAGGTGCAAAAATGTTACCTTTGGAGGTGCAACAGCCTGTCACTTGGGGAAAATCATTAAAGGGACATCTTTGTACCTTATCCACCCATAAAAGGTGCATATTAGTACCTTAATATGTACCCTTAAATACATACATTATAGGGGGGAATAAGGATGTCCTTTTCAGGGAAGTGCCCAATTGACAAGCAGTTGCATCTCTTAAGGTACAATTGTTGCACATTTTTGTGAGAGTGTACCCTGAAATTAAAATGAATTATTACTTAAAAATGAAAACAACAACTCTAGCGTCAAGTATTAATTTTATAAATGTAATATTTTATGGTGTTAGCTGGTTTGTTTCATTTAAAAACATTCCTTTATGTTTGATAAAAGAACAGAAATTAGTATGACAATAACAAAATTTTACAAACTGGCATGTAAGCTAATTCTCAATACTTTAGTGCAGCTCTTTATATACTGTATATTTTTTTATTTCCATCTCTTTATTTCCATCATGTTAGGAATCCTGTTCATTTTCTTGTCATGTAAATAATCAAATTATAATTGAAGTTGTATATAATATATAATATAATATTAAAGGAAAAAATAAGCAGCTGCCAAATATATTAAATATTAGGTATCTTTATTGGAGTTTAAGCATAAAAAATTTAAAAGTTTGTGCTTAAACTAATCCATCATCTCACATCTTCCATTTTTAACCCCTTGTATATGCAAGGTGACTTGCAAGGTGCTGAGCAATCAAATTCAGCTGAAGAGACACATCCTCCTCAATTATTCACAATTAATCTAAAAATTTGTTTCACACACTTACCCATCATGTACAGTTTACTCTACAAGTGAATTAAAGTGCACTCTTTTTTATAGACGATGACGACTTTCAGATGACTAACCGCTTTGAATCAAGACATACCACATATTGAGTCCTGACTGGTCTTACTGTGAATTATTGATATCTTAAGAGGGGACATTTGCCCCTCCCCAAACTCTCCAGGGCCCTCTTTCAATCACCTCTGATTTGTGTTACTTGACTGCCCATATGCGATTGTGAGGATCCCCCCTCCCCAAAGCCCTACATAGAGCCCCAGTCCACCCCACAAGCGGCTCGCTGATCCCCAGCACCCGCCCCGTTGTCCTGGAGACGTGCCGCACCACATCAATATGGCCACCAACCGGCATAGACTTGGGTGGGTGAGAGTCCCGCCGCAAGAGCCTCTCTTGACGAGGGGGTCCTTTTCAATCTCTCAGAGGAACAATTGTGTCCACAGACCCAAGAGGAGGCTCAAGTCTGGCTTCTTTTTTATCTAAACGGTACTCTATGCACAGGAGGGCTTATTAGATTAACAGAGAACACTAATCTTCCTCACAGGCTCTCCGAGATGTACTGGCGAACTTTATTAGTCTCAGTAGAGAAGGCCAAATCTGCTGACAGCACAGGTCAATGTAAGAACTAAGCCTAATTTAACTCGAATCGAAACAGTGAGGCGCTGGAGGTTCCCAGAACTGGACAGTACCTGGAGCAGACGCGCAAATCCCAATAGCGGATGAAAGTGTCGTATCCACAGGTGAGGAGCTGGAAGGGAGACTCGTAGACGATGTCCAACACACCTGCGCCACGGCGGAACTCTGTACCGAGACACGACACCAGATGACACCTGGTAGAAAGAGATAAGAGAAGAAGCTTGCAGATTGTACCGTCAGACCTCATTGAGGAAGATTAACACATTAATAAAAACACAGACCACAACTTAAAAAGCAGCCGAGACGGAATTACGCAAACTTGCTGGAGGCCAATCATTCCAGAGAACGACTGGACAAGTGAGGTCATCTGTGTCTCATCGTCTGAGTATCAGTTTTATCAAAGCGATTCAGTGACTGGTAGGCTCATAAAACAGGTCGTGTTTACTTGTTGAGATTGGAACATCTCCAAGACTTGACATCTCGGAGTCAATAAAGATCTAATTTCAAACCAAACGCCTTCATTTGCTCACTTAATCTCTTATTACAATCAAATCCCGCTATACTTGCGCGTTTCCAAAAGCTAAATTAAGTCTTGAGATGAGGAGATAAAAAGTAAACACCTTTC
The DNA here is from genome assembly GCA_039654775.1 of Spinibarbus caldwelli. NCBI lineage: Eukaryota > Metazoa > Chordata > Actinopteri > Cypriniformes > Cyprinidae > Spinibarbus > Spinibarbus caldwelli. The sequence goes on from CM077242.1 coordinate 14,361,605, forward strand.
TGACTTTGAATGGGCTGCTAAAGCAGCTTATTTTGGCCATAAGGTACGTTCCCAGATACGCGAGGAGTGGAAGAAAGGAGACAGAGGGTAGAAGTGGGGGGTGTCGGGACTAGCACCACGCTCCTATGATCACAGACCCAACGGGTCCACGGCGCCCTCCGCCCCCACCCGCGCCGCAGAGGCCAGATTATTGTAGAATCACAATTTCTTTGTTGCTATTTAATTCCCTCCATGACCGTGACTGTGTGCGACTTGTGGACCTTTGATACCTGGTCCCTAGCAACCATTTAGGGGAGCCCAATGGCCATAGCGACCACCCCCCACGTTCGAGGTCTCCTGTGAGCTTGTTCACCGAGGGCAGACTGGTAATCCCCAACCTTCGCTCTGGGGGAGACAAGGGGGGTCTTTCTTAGACACAGGCTCTTTAAGAGATAGTCCCACAGAACCAAAGGCCAAGACCCTGGTGTGCCTAAAGACAAACTCTCTTGCAGCCCCTCGGGCATCTGCATACCCATCATTTACCCCTTGCTGCTAAAATAACACGCTGGCAACAACTTGAACTGATGACAGTGCTGAACAATGGGGAAAATCAATTAAATGATGCAAAACATTTGTTTGCAAAACATGCAATTTGCATCAGATATTTCTTTTTTAAGTGCTTTAGGAAACTGTATAAACTCAGGTCGGGAGAGAAAGAGAGAGAGAGAGAGCGTCTGACGTCTGCCTGGGACGCTCTGCAAATGTCAAAGCGCGAAGTGAGAAAAACAAGCATCGTAAAAGAAGTCCTCACATCTGTGCTCTGATTTTAAAGCCAGTAATAGCACTGTTCCAAGTACAACAGCAAACACCCAGGATTCTTAAATTGTTAGGTCACTGTTTTTTTATGAGTCCCATGTTTTTTCTCCCATTTTAGAGAGAACCTGTGAAGATTACAGGATGGAGGATAACCATATAATCTTTTAAATTACTGCATCTGCATGGCAGGCGACCTTGTTCTTCCAGCGTCTGATCTGCTTGGGAACATGTGGTGAGACTGTCCCTTCTCCAAACGTCGTCTGATCACGGTTGGTTCGACGAGAGCTTCTGATTGAGTGAAAAAAGGTTAGAGGGCTGCTAAGGAAAAATTGATCTTCGATTTAAACTCAGAGTACAGCAGTCATTTAGCAGAGTGATGGCACGTGTTTTATTAAGGTCAGAAGGTGAAATGGACAGATTAATTAAGACATGAGAGTGACTGTCCCAGTGGAGTAATACATATACAGTGTGTCCACCAGCATTCCCTCTCGAACGCGGTTCAAAGGCTGTCAAACAAAGGTGGTTTGCCTTCTCCTCCTTTAAGCAAGCAAAACTAGAAATTACATAACAATAAGTGGGGCCCTATCGTGGCTTTTTTCGCAGCTCTTGCCGAAGGAGACGTTTAATGTTCAGACATGTGGAAGCTGAGAGGTCACTAAAAGACATGTCAGGGGCAACTGTGATATTTGCAATCTGCTAAAGTGATCACATGAACAATGTAGTCAACAAATACAGATAGACAAACTAGAGGGAAAACACTTTATTTTCTACATCCTTTTAAAGCGTTCCTCAAAGAGCAACTGACCTCAACCTAATCCTCTTTGACCCCTGGATATGTTTAAGCTCAAGCAAAAACAGCACTCAGTACTTGCAATACTCATCCACACACTCATACAGAATGTGAAGCTTTTTCTGCACTGATTCTACTTGAAAATCTGCAGAAAATTTAAATATAGCAAAATGCATTGGCAAAATATAACACACTCTTATTGGGAATTACAAAGTAGAATGACATGTTATTTAATAAACTATAAATTAATTCATAGTATATAAATTAAATTAAAATTAAAATTATAATAAATTAGTAACCAACTTAAAATGTAACAAAATTATTAATATATTTTTATATATTTAATAATTTAACAGGTATTTAACATATATAAACTGAAAGAAAGAACAATTATTACGTGCATGCATATCTATGGTCTTCTCCAATTGCGGTTTCATATAAAATATATTTATAATGTATATTTGTAGTCTTTATAGAAGCAAAATATAAAAAAAAGGCTTTTAAACTTTTTGACAAAGGACCACAGACTACTTAACGCAGTTAAATCTTTATATTTGTTTAAAAACGAACATACTTTCCAATGCCCCTAAAGACAGTTGCAAATAAAGGTTCTCCTTTTTATGTTCTGATATTGCTAGGGAGTTTTTAAATCCCTATTCTGCACTATAAAGAATGGCATGTGTTCGTAATTAGTCATGAGTTATGGTCTCAGGGCCATCAAGAAAAATGGTGGGGCTGGCCTCCCTAACAGTCCTCAGTCTCTGTTTGACCATTTGGGCCACACACACACACTTTATGAAAGGGAACTTTAATGAATTGATGGATTTTGAAAAAGGGCAATGCTGAAGACATTTCTTTGGGTGTTAGATCCACAGGAAAAGGTCATTTTGAGCTAACGCTCTTGTAAGGTTAAGTGTAGAGGGTAAACTGGCACAGAGAAGCTATGGGAAACAGTCAGTGCCCTGAAAGGATGTGAGACAGGTACATAAAGAGCCCTGCTGAGGTTCTCAGGGCCTAAAACAAACAGAAATCGCATTGCGCCGTCTGCATGTCAGCCAATTTAGCCCACAGTCGAAATAACCACCAGCAAAGAGGAAAAGAAAAAAAAGAATGCCATGGAACAGGACAATGGAGACTTTTAAATGTCACACGTGTTCTCTTAAAAACAATGAGATTGCAATTTGTATAACACAGCTCTTGGTAGGATCCAGGCATTTAACCCTTTTCTTTGAGAGAAAAAATGTCAAGAATTTCTGCCCAATTGTGAGATTCTTTGATGGCAAGAGCCCCATGAAACTTAGGGGTCCTTTTAAAGCACCACTTGTGTGTCCCTGACTCCGGCTGATCATAGACTTTTTCCCTTTAAAGAGGAGAAAGACATTAAAGACAGAACCTAATTGCCACGTCCAGGGCAGAGTCAGAAATTCTGTGAAGCTGGAAATGTTTCCAATTTGAAACACTGAATTAAAGTTTAATTAAAAGTTGGCACAGACAACCTAATGCATATCCAAGGTCTAAATTAAACTTTTCGTTACTTAAAATTGAGCCATTAATTTGTCTCACCAATCATGAAACTGTCTTTTGCATGATATTTATAAAGAACTGGAAAAAATAATGGACTTATTTACTCACATTTGGTGCTTTGATTAATTTTGCACCCTTTGCATACAAAAAAAGACCATTTTCAAGTAAATCTCACTTAATAAAATTTACATTAAAGCAATATCGCAACCCATTTTGGCAAAACAATAAAACGTCTGGTTGTCTGGTGATTGTCTGTCTTCAGCCTGATGATTATCAAGTATCTTTTCAAGCACTTGACTTAAAAGACATCATAGAAGACAACATGTTACTAGAGTGCTGGCTAACAGTAGTGAAATCTCAATGTCCCTCATACTCAAACTCTCTTCTGTACTTCCCTCATAATGCTGTAATTAGTTTAAGCAGCTAGTCAGCTGGTACTGTGAGACATGAGGGTCTGAGTGATCTTGGCCTGTACATGTCCTCTCTAATATTCCTCCATCCAGTCAACAGGCCCTGCTAAAAAAAAAAAAAAAAAATACACCCAGATCTTTCAAGAACATGTTAAAAAATATCATTGACTCTTGGCAGTTTCACTTGAAGTAGCCGGCTCAAAAAAACATCAGACATTCTCTCTCTCTTAGGTGATGTGGTGTTTGAAAAATAATTTAGTAACGTAAATAAAGTTTTTTTTAACTACTGTATATACAAACAAAATTTACAAGTGACAACACAAGTAGTTTTGAGCTGAACATAAAACCAATCTTGACATTACAGAGAACAGTCAACACTATTGTGGCAAACAGGTTGGATGTTTGTTCTGATGTCGTCTATGATTGAGGTAAATGTAAGCGCTCTAATGTGTCTCATGTTTGTGCTGGTCGTCTAAGGGTTATGCTGGTGGCCCGTCTGGGAAATATTACAAAGGGAGACATAGGAACACACACACATACATACATACAGCCCCCATTCCCTGTCACCCCCCAGCCCCTCCACTCATCAGTCGGTTTCTCAGCCCCCTGTGACTGGCGGCTTTGTGCTCCTCACACAAGGTGCACCTGATTACTAGAGAGGAACACATTATGGCAGGATACAACTGACCCTAGTGCAGCTACACAAAGACAGGAGGAAAGATAACACGACTTACTCCAGGACAGGTCACTGAACGCTCCTGAGACACTTAACACTCAGGTAATACTCTCAGTGATAAAATGCACCCATTTTGCACGTAAAACTGATTCAATAATGTGTGACAAAATCTACTGAAACTTCTTTCCTTATGCAAGTAAAACTAAATGTAATAAAATATTACCTGAAGCTAATATTAAAATTAATAAATTAAATATGTATGTCTCCAAACTTTTATTTATATATATATATATATATATATATATATATATATATATATATATATATTATATAATATAATATAATATATATATATATTTTTTTTTATGTTTTTTGAAAATTATATATAGTATGCAAACAAAGTTTGGGATCTAGAATGCTTTTGTTTTTAAGAAGTCTCTATGCTCAAGGCTAATAATATTTCACAGTAAAGAAAAAAGTTTTTATTAAATAAAAAAGAACTGTAAAACATTGTGAAATATTATTTCAGTTTGGGGTCAGTATGATTTTTTGAACGATTTATGTTTTTATTTAGTAAGGATGCATTAAATTGTTCAACATATTAAAGGCATTTATAATGTTACAAAAGATTTCTATTAGGGATGTTCATTTCGGTTATTTTTCCTAACCGACAACCGACGCTCGTTAACCCTTTATTAACTGTTAATCGACAAGATTATTTTAAATTAGAATTGAATTAAATTAGAAAGGATAAGTGTCTGTGACCCATTAAAAATACTAACATTTGTTTTCCGGGGATTAATTTTACATGCGCAAAAAGTAGCAAACAACAGAACATGAGGATTTACATGGTCCTCGTATCACATCACGCACCTGCTGCACTTCTGTGTGCGGAGAAAAACATAATAAAGCCAGGCTATATATATATATATATATATATATATATATATATATATATATATATATATATATATATATATATATATATATATATATATATATATATATATAAAACGAATAAATAAGCCTATACAAGAAATATATTTTTACTTTAATAAATTAAGAAAATGAAAGAAAAACTGTGCAACAAGTAGCCTAGTGTGCAGAGTTCCGGTTCATTTTTGTGCTGCAGAAAGGAAACCATCAAGACGGCAGAAAGCGACATTCTACTTTTCTTTAGGCCTATTTTACAAAAGCACAAAGATTTGTTGTTATTGTGAATGTACACAAATAAAAGCAAACCTTTTACAATTACGATTATCTTTATGACTAAAAGGAGTAGTTGCTTCCACTGTTAGAAGGAAAATATTCAAGTGATTGCGCCGGCGCCACATGCGTGCATACAATTAAACATTGCTACCATGACAATGCAGCCTGTTTATCATCATAATAAAATACAGTCAGTCAAACATATGGAAAAAAAAAAACCACACTGCTCAGTTTAAATATGTAGTAAAATCTGTGCCATTAAGCACCGTACCGCCGTGATGTTATGCAAAACATTTTGTTTTACGTGGATAATTTGGAAAGCGAGTGAAGTACATAATAAATAATATTTTGGCATTCAAATACATTGCGAATACGGAAACATTTGATTTTGTGTCGAATAAGAGACCCAACGTTGGTTTCATTTTCATTTTAGCCTAAATGAATTCGTTTTGGCTTGTCGTTTATATAGCTATAACTTATCTTTTTAATTCTTTAAAAATTAGCATATTAGAAGGATCATGTGACACTGAAGACTGGAGCAATGACTGCTGAAAATTCAAAATACATTTTAAAACATACTGAAATAGAAAAGTTGTTTTAAATTGTACTAATATAGTTATTACAGTTTAAATAAATGCAGCTTTGGTGAGCATAAGGGACTTTCAAAATCATAAAAAAATCTCACCAAGCCCAAACTTCTTGACGATATATTACATTTCTGAAAAACTGCTGTGTTACATCAAAGCAACAAAGACTCTTGCCTGTTCACTGACTGTCACACCTCTGTGTAACCTTAATTGGTTCCTAGTTTAACAGGGTTGTAGTGAGTCTAACTTGATTCAGTGGCCTGTTTACCTGTGCGTGCATCTGCATTCTGATAGCCGGCCAGCCCACGTGTCCATCAAGCTGACACTGGCTACCCGCGCCTCACAGATCAAACGCAGCCACATCGGTGGGTCACATTAATCTTGGCTCAACTTTTGTGTTCCGGTGTTCTATAGAACATGTGATTCCCAGGGAAATCTGTCTGGAATTGCCTCTACTCCTTCTCCGCAATTTTTCCCGTCTCAAATTTCCTTGTCATTTGGTACCGGAACTCACGGTCCCCCCAACCACCACCTCCTCTTTTACTTTCCTTAGACTGACAACATGCAAGCAGGCTGAATTCAGCAGGTAAAGCTGGGGAATTACGGAAACCAGTCAGGTTGTATCAGGTTTAAGCCTGGCCTTTCATGACAGGAATTTTTAAGTCAGCTTTGAACTTCCCAAAGAGAAAAGACTCAGTTGAAGGGATAATGGAGCAGCTTCCCTCATCATGATAAGGTTCTACTTTCACTTTGTGTGAAATTAACAGTTTCAAATAGTAAGTAGAATTCATACATTTTTAAGCTTTATACATGTAGAAACCACATTTATCTGAATGTTGCTATGAAAGTCTGTGCATTTAAACATAACTAAGATCTAACTTAAAATCTAATGGTAATTTCGATACGGAGTGGAAAACACTGAACAATTTTATAGCTATAAATTTACACATAACACGTAATTCAAATTAGTTATGTAAAATAATAACGATAATGATATTTACATTTTTAACCTGGGCACAGTGTCTTAAAAGATGTAAAAACTCTGCACAATATGCTGACAAAACAAAAATGCATTACAACAATCAAAAGTAAAAAAAATGGAAATGATGGAACATGTTCCAGCAACAGTTTATATAGAACAAATAAATATTACTACAAATTAATTCTGAAAAAATACAAAATATTTAAATAACCATGTAGAAAAAAAACATACCTTTCTGTGTCCCAGATTCGAAGAGGAGCAAAATTCGCACAGCAGGCTGTTCCTGTCACAAAGTTGCTGCAAAGATATAAAGATCTTTAGTAATGACTGCAAAATAACGAGAAAAAAAAAAAAAAAAACTTTCAAAGCTACCATTCAACCATTTCATCATTTTTAGGCAAAATAATGCCAGATCTTTAAACCAGATTTTGCAATGGTTTATTAATATCAATAATTACAAACAAACTAATAATAATAATAATAATAATAATAATAATAATAATAATAATAATAATAATAGTATTGTTATTATTATTAGTACTTTGTATTTGTTATTATTAATACACCTTTACAAAATCTATACAAATCTCTGATTAAGAGTCTTCAGTGCTTTCTAGAACATTTTCTCAAATAATCTTTGTTCCAGCATTTAATGCTTTTAGCATTTAAATACTGACCAGGTGACATAACAGTGGAGTAATAGTTTGGCTCCTGGAGAGAATACACACAGCGCATTAAAAACAAATTTTGAAAAGCGAATGGAGTGTAGCGAGGTGTAAAGAGTGGCTGAAGGGTATGTTGAGACAGCGGATTTGTTCACAGATGTGTTTTTGTTCACGAGACATCTAGGGGGAAAAACATGGTGAAAAAAGAAACAAAAACACTCGGATGCCCCCTTTTTAGTTGGGTGACAGGTTGAAATTAGTCGAGCAGGTACAGGTGGGCGGGTGTGTGAGCGCAGCAGTTTTGACCTGCGTGATAGTCAGGGATTAGAGCCCTCCTGGACAGCTGGGATTGGCAGGCGAGGCTCAAGGCTCTCCTGCTCCCTGCATTGTGTTCGGAGGTGAGCTGAACAATAGGGCCCTCACACTAGTGAACACACAGGAATGTGCCTGTTTTAGCACTCAGGTATTCCTACAATGCCCTGCTGGGATGGTCTCTTTCATTGACAGAATGCTTTCTCAGTCTCTGTGCCAACTATGTAAAATGTGTGCGGCGTCAACGTGCCTCGCAGCGAATGCTTACTGACGCACCACGCGAGAGGCACGTAAAACTACACGAATCACAAAGCATCTCCCTCTCTCACATACTTTCATACCTCTACAGAAAACCCAGAGAAAGGGCAGGGGGCTCTATGCCCTCCCACTAACATCAACCAAAGAAACGGGCTTCACAATGGAATACCAGTGTGGCCTCAAATTAACAACCAGCCCGTGTGAATAAGCTCTGGAGCGCCTGGTGTCCAACTCCAAACTCCCAGCACAAAAACAGAGGGACAGTGACCCTTCATCTCACTCACACACAAACACACATACAACATACAGAGAGTCGGTCTGTTAAGGCCCTTTCACACCAAGGACGATAAACATAATGATAAACACACAGTTCTAAAATCTTTCTAAATTTAAAAGAATAACAAAGTCCATACCACAACTACATGAATGGAACGATATTGCTGGAATCACGTCAGAATGATTTTTCCACCTGATAAGCGATAAAAATGTTGATAGCCAATCAGAATTCACTAGGGTAGTGCCGATAGACGATAGTATCGTGTATCGACAATAGTCAGCGATATCGCCTGTGGCTAATGCCTTTGACGATAGCAAGATGATGAATATATTATCTCATTAATATTAGGTCTTATTTGTTCTGTTTTTTTCAGTGTTGCGCATTATAACCAATCATACACGATTCTGTTGAGTTCATGAATGCAATGGCCAATCAGAGGCGTTCAGATTAGTCATCGCTGAAACACTGGAACTTTGTCGTTCAGTGCGGACGCTCGCGAATTCTCTCATAATAAACTATGTGTGATGTAAGTATAAGAGATTCATTCATCACAGTGTATCATAAAGTGCATACGCTCCCGCTAAACTGAAATCAGTGATGATGTTCTTTGATAATGTATATATTCTTTGCTCGTTTTCTGTAGCTGCTGTTTGAATAACTGAGGAAATGTAAGCATGAAAATTAGTAGCTTACAATGTTTCTATTAAATTGGCATCATGTTAAACACAAATATATAATATAATATTTTAGAACACCCATATGCTACTTCACTAAAAAAGATATCATGTGTAGGCTACTTTTAGTCGTACTCAGGAGTTGGTTCACTCTCCGGCTATGGAACCAAGTAAATAATTTAATAAATTTGCACGATAATATCGTGTATCGCCGTATCTCACGGGCTAACAATAGGAAAATAAGACTATTGAACACACCGTCCAACACTGGAATTCACCCTAATTGATGATAAAACTGCAGTGTGCACTTACTGTGTATTGGTGTGGACGCTAATATAGTTATCGTTTTCAGTGTGTGCATGCCTTTAGATTTGAATGAAAAGGTGTGCTTGCATTTGATGAGGTAAAAACAACAACTGATCATAAAATTAGTACCAAACAAAAACCCAACAAGTTTTTGAAGAGACAACATGATAACACTGAGAAACTGAGATATGCGAGCAAAATGCGAAGCCACTTTTGGTGTGAAAAAGGTGGAAAGAAAGAGAGAGAGCACGCTAGTAAAGTTGAGGGAACATGCACTCTCGTCTGTGATGGCTTCAGTTGGTTTGTTCATTGAGGGCCCAAGCATATTGGCAAAGACAGCCATGGCAGCTGTCAACCCAGTTAGCGGTGGCCCATCAACCATATTCAGCTCGCCTGGCCAGTGCTGGCATTTTAATTACTGTTGGGTAAACTCATTTGCCCCAATGAAGGCCGTGCGCCCTAATAGAATATGCAGGCTGCCTGACCTTTGAACCCGTGTGACACAAGATACAATAGGGGCAAGGCCAAAGCTCTCTCTTCCCAGCCCTTATTACTCTCTATTACTTCAATTACTTATCCCTCAGTGAGTCCGATTGTGAAAAAACACAAGGGAGGGAGCGAAAAGCAGAAAAATAGAACACCACAATTAAATACATTTTTGTCTCCCAGACAAGTTCTGATTGATCTGAAAGGAACTCCTAGTGATATTATAGCTGTAAAAGGTCAAAGCCTCTCTCTCGCCTAATGTGCCTCCACCTTCTCTCGAACTTATGCCCCCCTCTAAACCGAAGAGCACGGACAATCTCCCTCCAAAGCCGCCGGCCCACGCTGGCCACCCCGAACCCCAACTCCTCTGCCCCAAAAAACCCAGCACGCCTCAGGATCATTAGAACATGTCAGGGGTTCACTGCCAACACAACCATTTTGGTAACCTAATCAGCTGACATCATTATTCGAGGAACTGTGCAGCATGAAATTAGTGCTGGGGTCACACAAACTTTAATTCAGCCCCTGCTGGGAGAAGAACTCCACAGTAACAACATTGTTAGGGCCAAACCAACACAAGCAACCACGCGTATTGGGTCAAGACCACCGCAAGCGCTTTTCATACCAAACCGCACACATCACTGGAAATGTGCTGAGTGTATCGCGGAGATATAATGGGATATTTTTTAAAAGATAGAACAAAAATTGTTACATAATTTTGATTTTTCCATATTTTTGCTTGTTTATTTGTATGTGGAATGCAAACTACATGTACACTTTTGTTCAGTAAGATTTATTTTATTATTATTATTAATTAATTAATTTATTTTTGTATCATGGTTTCCACATACATATTAAACAGTGCAACTGTAGTGAACATTGATAATTATAATAAATGTTTCTTTAGCACCAAATCAGTGCAATGAATGATTTCTAGAGGATCATGTAACACTGAAGACATAATGGCTTTTGGAAAATTCAGCTTTGCCATCACAGGAATAAATTACATTTGGAATTATATTAAAATAGAAAATACTTATTTTAAATTGAAATAATATTAAAATATTACTGTTTAAGTTCAAATAAATGCATTTTTGGTAAGCATAAGAAACTTTCAAAAACATTAAAAAATCTTACCGACCTCAAATTTTTGGAAAGGTTGTGTAAAAAAAAAAAAAAAAAAAAAAAAAAAGCACACAGAAACTTTCATCGAAATGACAAAAACAATAGTAAAAACACTGACAGTTGTCAGGATAAATTAATTCAAAATAGAGATGCTAATATAAATATATATAAAAATATATAAAATATATTTTTATAAAATATATATATAAATATATATTTATATTTTCAGTAGTATGACAGTCATTCAGTTTTTCCAAAGTGTGATTAAAATTCTACAAAATGATATATAGCTTTTTATGTCAAATTATATTGTGTACACAAATTTACATCCAAGCAAAATGAGGCAAACCTGTAAAACCAAGTCAAGTAGTCAAGCTTTTTTTTTTTTTTTTTTTTTTTTTAAAACATAGAAGCTGGTCAGTGGTGGTCTACCAGTTCTAACCAGCTGGTAGTTCAGCAGGTCAACCACCTAAACCAGCTTGGTCCAAAAAAAAAAAAAAAAAAAAGAAAAAAGAAAAAGAAATACAATCTACACTGTAAAAAGTGTTAACCTGCAACTGTTACTTTAAATAGCTATTTCTACTTGATGTAACCAATATAAATTTATTTTGTTGGTATAAATTAATGTATTTAGGTGTTAAATAATACTTTCTTGCATAAAACCACCTAATTTAAATGTTATCATTTTCGGTAACCTTTTTTTTTTCCTAGTGTAAAGACTTTTTAGTTCGAGTTTTAATTAGGAGACTCAAATACTGCCTTACAATGTCCTCTCTCAGCAGTAGGGAATAATTTTTAACAAATTGGTTATCACATCAATGCAATATCACAACTTCTATTACTATTTATCTAAAAAGTAATAGAAAGAATGAAAAAAAAAAAAGAATCAAATAATCCTAAATTAAAAATATGGCAGTTAAATTGTCATTAATTGTGTAATGATTATAATAAATGAGTAAAATATTTTAAACACAGTGAAATAAATATATTGACCCCAAATGCATCTCAGCCTGTCCTAAAGGCCCATGGGTAAAGACAGGGTTCAAAGGGAGTTTAACCCCCCGTGCATCGGCCTTGCAGTGGATGTTGTTCATTTGTTATAGCTGACCCCTGGCTTTGTTCAAGGGGATGTTAGAGTGCTTTCATCTTAGTCCCTAAATATGTTTGAATTGAAAAGGGTTATGATGTATTTATATTGGCTGGAGGAACACAATAGACAGGGTCTTTCTCTTTCCCTCTCTGTGTCGACCCTCCTGCCCCGTCCTCCAGCCCAGCTCCCCCAAGCCCCCCTCCCGCCCCCCTGTTCAGCTCACACCAGAGTTCACAGACCTTTTGGCTTTCTGTTCATGTCCCCTGCATCTGAGGTCAGAGGAACATTCCATACACCACCTTTTGCTTAGCAGAGTGGAACAGCACCACATCAATTTAGACCAAAAAAATACAAAAAAAAAAAAAAAAAACCCATGAGAAAGTCAGCAGCTAGTTTACACAGACCTCATCACCTGCCACTAATTAAATCACACATTTATCAGGCCATCAGATAGTAAAAATGACTAGGGAGCCATAAAAGGCTCTTAAAATTAAACAAATAGGAGCCAAATTTTGTTGACAAATTACGAAATAGACATAAACATGACAAACCTGTTTAAAAAAAGTGAAATATTATGGCTCCAACATGTCGCTTACCTTAAAGTTTTAATGCATTTGACACCAAGGATGTTAACTAGAACAATAACTATAAAGTTTTAATAAGCATTCTAATTCCAAGATAATAAGAAAGTTCACACCCCAGCTATAACCATAACAAGTCATTGGAATCATTTTCAGAAGATTTTTTTTTTTTTCAGCTGATGAAGACAAAAAACATTGACAGCCAATCAGAATCCATTTAAGTTTAAAGATCTCAAGCATTTAACGCAACAGATGAAAATTGTGCAGCACACACAATATACACTCTTAAAAATAAAGGTGCTTCAAAAGGTTCTTCAAGCGATGCCATAGAAGAACCATTTTTGGTTCCACAAAGAGCCATTCAGTCAAAGGTTCTTTAAAGAACCATCTCTTTCCTACCTTTTTATAATCTGAAGAATCTTCTTTGCCAGAAAGAACCTTCTTTGAAACAGAAAGATTCTTCAGATGTTAAAGGTTCTTTATGGAACCATTTAGACAAAAAGGTTCTTCTATGGCATCGTGAAGCACCTTTATTTTTAAGAGTGTAGTATAGTAACTGAATGTTATGGTCCATTGGTGTAGATGCTAATATTATCTTTATAATTATTGTGCTTGGTGTGAACAGGCTACTGCTCTAAAACAAAGATTTCCGTTGACAATTTAAGTTACAACTGAACCTCACTACGCTTTAGAATGACCAATATTTTGCTGTGACCATGTCTTTAATCACAAATAATGGTTCATGTATTATTAGAATCAGACATAACTGAAAAATGACTCACTGGGAATCACAAGCGAATTGAGTTGTGAACTCAGTAATAGACTGATAAGAATGTGAATTTTTTTGACTAATCATTTAAAAAACAATCCGAGTAATTTGTTCATGAATTGGACATCAGGTGTTTGTTTTTCAATACAGCAGAAAGATATTTGAAGAGATACTTGACGATACCAAAAACTTTTTTAAGAAACTGACACCTCTTTATTTACCTGACTTTCCATCCAAGAAGATTTGAAATTATTGTCACATTTTTAGTCACATTTCTGACCATTTCAGTCACAGTCTGGAACTCTATTTATGATGCCCTGGATCTGCGCCACTTGTGCTAGAACTGTTATTTCCATCTGGAGCTACAGGCTACAAAGGAAAATGCTGACGCATTCTGACACAAAACAGATTTGACACAGATTTAAAATTTGCACTGTCAACAAACGATATTTGAAGTTAAATATGATCTCTTTTAGTACTGTGACAATGTATCTGAACTTTTATGTCAACAGTCTTAACTCTATGGCCAAGAAAGATACAGACAGTTGTGCATTACACCACAGCCACAGAGCTGAACTCCCCAGCTAACTTCTGAGCAAAAATGCTTTTTAAGGAATAACAAAAGTTTCCATCTCAAATGCGCCTGGGGAACACCTGTATGTGGCATGTGTGTAATGATCTGCTTGTGCAAAGCCTGCATAGAAGGGGCATATTGACTGCAATTATTCAGGACACCACCTGCAGTCAGAGGCTATAGCTCCCATGCTGTGCTTTCAGTTGTAAGCGCCCTGTATTTAACGTGTGGGAACGCACATTCTGTCCATTATCGCTTTATTGTTGCAGACTCTTTCTTTTCTTGCTTTCTTTCTTGTTTTTTCCCCTTTTTTAACTAATTGAATTCTTGACTTCTAAGACACGGCTCGCCCTCCCAGCCTTAAGAGAGAGAGAGAGAGAGAGAGAGAGAGATGAGAAGCAAAATGAATGACATGAATTTCACTCCTTTTTTCTCCTTCTCTCTCTCTTTTTGCTTGAATGAGGTGGAGCAAAGGGGGTGAAATTAGGGCGGGGTGAGCTTAGGGTGGTATAGAGGAGTACGTCTCGCTGTACTTTCATACTGAGGGTCATAGGTCACGCTCCCTCCGTTTGCCAGAGAGTGGCGTTTTGGGGGCGGTTTATCCAACAACCATTTTCTTTGGAATATTTCAAAGGCAGTACCCCTGCAACATCTTTGTAGTTGTGCTTGACCAACTCTAAACAAAACAGGCCTCCCCAAAAAGAAGCCTTTCTCACTTCTCCTCGGGGTTGCTTCTCTTTTTGACGCTTTCGCCCTGTCCCTTTTCATCCTCCCTGCCTGGTCGCTGTGGGCTCATTGCGACTACTGAGGTAGTGTGCACTGTGTTCTTTGAGGCAGTTCGATAGAAGGAACGCGTCTGTCCAACGTGACATGGCCTTTCCCATCATAACATACAAGAAGCACAAAATTATCAATATCTGCTATCTATGTTTAGATTCCCTGCATAAGACATTGATTAGCCATGTTTAAAAACTCCCTGGGTGATGAACAGACACAAATTTATGCGCAATTTGCATCGGCCAATGAGAACGAGCGCATTTGATCATCCAAGTGAGGCCTCTTCATCTAAACTATAATTAAACAATGTCCGAAAAGCTAAACGAACATAATTCTCTCAAGATCAGTGAGATGTGCATGTGGTATTAAAAAGACCAAATTACACATTTCAGGCTAACAATTACACTTCTTCTCTACTTCTTCTCTACAAAACTGAAGTGCTGACATCAAACTAAAATCAGATGAACCTAAACCCCACTTTATATCAAACAAGCTTAATGAACTAACTGACAGAATGTGCTGCATTTGTGTGCAATATATGCAAGAGGTAGAGTAGCCGACGTACCTTACATATACTCTGGCTAGAGTTACCCAGGCCTGGATGGATTCTTCCAGACTCAACAAGTCCCATCTTGTCGGTTAAAATCTGTCATGTCTGACACTACAGGAAACTATTTATCACAAGAGGCGCTCCCTACTAATTCTACATCTAGTGGTAAAAAGGGAACGACAAAGACTTGGAAATGGGATGGGTCAGACAGACACAAGGAGTGATGGACGGTGTGTCCGAAGGATAACAGACATTCAATGTCCAGTGCCTGCAATATTTAGGTGAAATAGTTTAGTAAAAATACATTAAAATTGTTTAAATAATAGTAATATAATAAAGAGTCTAAAATGCATCCGTTCAAAAGATTGGGGTCAGTATGCTTTATTTATTTATTTTTTATGTTTTTGAAAGTTTTAATGTTATGTTCACCATGGCTATGTTAATTTGGTCAAAAATATAGTAATACTGTGAAATATTACAATTTAAAATAACTGTTTTCTATTTTTATATAGTTCAAAATGCAATACTTAATATTGCTCAATAACCACTTAATATTTTTGTGGAAACCGTGATGCATTCTTTGAATATTCTTTTAATATAAAATTCAAAATAGCATTTATTTGAAATAGAAATCTTTTGTAAGATAATAAATGTCTTGTTTTTACTCTAAATACTGTCACGACTGATCACTTTACTGCAGCAAAAAAAGAAAAAGAAAAATTCTTTCAATCATTCTGACCCCGAACTTTTGAAAGGTAATGTGTATAATAACTTCCTGAAAGACAATTAATTGATCATCATCAAAATAAGCAATTAAATTTGGAAGGAAAAGTAATTTGTTTGCCATTATCATGCCTTCATCTATTTCACCCAGATTTCAAATGTAAATATAAACATGAACATGGGAGTATATCTGGCGGAATAAAGAATTAAACCTTCATTTTTTTTTAACCCATAACACAGCTCTTGCTTATTCCTTAATCACACAGTTTGCTAAGAAGTTTACATATGGTGATTATGAAAGAGAGCATGCAGGTTAATTGCCATGTAAACTGTTTTTTAGCTCCAATTAGGAGCAACTGAAAGAGTTGAGTAAAAAAAAGAGTAGCTTTCTCCTCTGAAAGCCATATTACCAACTGAGCAAGTCATTCCAGGTCCTAAAACAGTGTCCTCAAGATAAAATGTATGCTAATCAGAGGCCATTAGTAGCAATCAGGGCCTTTGCTCACACAGGAGCAGATGAATTAACATTTGTCTGCCATGTCTTTGTCTGACATGGCAGACAAAGACTAGACTGAGATGGGGGAATGGAGGGGGGGATGATCCAGTCAAGCTCACAGGTTACAGATCAAGAATCAGGAATCATTTGGGCTGCTGTGAATACCGTTTTTTTTTTTTCCTTCAACATGGCCGCTGCTGTCTCTTTGATATGAGATTGTAAATGGAATTCAGAACAGAAGAGCAACCCACTGGAGTGAAATGAGAACAACGCAGGGAGCCACAGTGCCCATTACCTTCGCAATGGGAGAGGGGCCTTTTTTTTGGAGCAGTCTCACAGTTAAGGCTGGGACCGCTAGCCATATGACACCATTTAGGGAATTTCAGAGCTAGCGTTCACATTGCAACATCAGCTGTGAAAGTCAAGCAGTCACCATGGAATTCTTCAAGTCTGCACAGGACCGGTCCTGTCCACCACTCGCACACATTACGCTCTGATATAACTTGTGAAAAACCAGTGACTATGGTCCAATATGAAAGAAATAAAATGCAGTGAAAAACCCAGGTGCCTAAAATTGTAAAAGCAATCTCAAGGGCCACTGGATACGGTTAGGATCAGTGACTGCAAAAAGATAGACGACAGTCAGCCTTGGCATTTCGCTCTGGCCGGAATATCCCACTAACAGACCTTCAGATAACGTTCCTTGGAAAAAACGACGGCAAAAAGGGAGGGAGGGTTACGGAACAGACGAGGAGGGAGGTTAAAAAGAAAGAAACACAAATCAGAGACTGAGCAAATGGTGGCGGGAAAAAAGAGAGAAGGGCTTTAAGTTCTTACACGGTTCTTTTGTTTTATACACAAGTGTGATTCTGCATTGGGTTGGAACAATACAGCCCCTAACACCTGAGTGTCAGAGGCGACCATATGCACACTCTTTCGACATCTTTCTCTCTGTTCTTTCTCTTTTCTTTGTCCCTCACCCCTTCTCTCGGACCCATTGCTCACTGCAGCGTCTCCTCTCTTGCTCCTTGTCCTTTAGATACCTCAAGCGTGAAGCTGGAACAATTACATTTGCAACACAAGGGCTTCCCATCTATTCCTTCAGGTTTCCAAATTAAAACACACTGTGCAATCACTATTTTGAAACCCTTTCCATCTACGGTTTCAGCTCCTGACTGTTGCAGGAGTGAAATCAGAACACACTCTCAATTAGAGGACATCTGTTGCTCTTTCTAATTGGTGTAGCTCGAACATATGAAACAGATAATCTGGAGAGGAAATGAAACTTTTAACAAAACTAAGCAAGCCCAAAAATATCAGCTTTACTATGTTATTCAAAATCAAATAGTGGAAGTGGAATTTTTTTCTTACAATTTGTATGTAGTTTCATTTGAATCCACATGACCAGAGAAATATGTTTAAATGTCTGCTTTTAAGTTAGTTCAAAGGTTTTCTAAACAGT
Organism: Spinibarbus caldwelli; assembly: GCA_039654775.1. NCBI lineage: Eukaryota > Metazoa > Chordata > Actinopteri > Cypriniformes > Cyprinidae > Spinibarbus > Spinibarbus caldwelli. Next base: position 14,379,703 of record CM077242.1, read on the forward strand.
TCAGAATAAATGTATATGTTATAAATAAATCTTAAAACATGAATTAAAGTTTTAAAATATATAATATGAAAAAAGCTAAATGATAATTATTGTAATAAATAATTACATTTTTTATTCTGCTTTCTAAACACTGGTTAATATCATGATATTTATCACAATTAACTTATTCTATTGATAGCTAAAAGATACAGTGTCAACTTAATGAAAAGTAACTACTTTCCAGAAAACACACAACCGTTTAAATGTTTGAGGTTGAAAGATTAAACAATGTCTTAATGTTTTTGAAAGAAGTCTCTAGACTGCATTTCTTTGACTAAAAATACAGCAAAAACGTTTATAAAATGTCATTTATTCCTGTGATGGCAAAGCAAAATTTTCAGCATCATTACTCCAGTCTTTAGTGTCACATGATCTTTCAGAAATCATTCTAATATCCTAATTTGGTGTTGATTTGGTTATTATTATCAATGCTGAAAAATGGTTGTGCTGCTTTTTTTTTTCTCAGGATTCTCTGATGAATAGACAGTTCCAGAGAACAGCATTTATCTGAAATAGAAATCTTTGGTAACATTATAAATGTCTTTACTATCACTGTTGGTCAGTTTAATGCATGCTTGCTAAATAAAAACATTAATTTCTTATGAATGGTAGCTTATTTACAAGACATTTACAGTCATTTTAACTTTCACACTATAAATAGATCAGTATAGGTTTGGCATCAAAAAGTATGAAAAACTCTGATTTAGTTGACGCCTTTATTTCAAGTCAATTTCATCAACTTCTCCCACCGTCAATATGTGTAAAGAAGTGTGGTCCATTATCTGGGTCCAACAGTCTGTTTCAGAGGCCTGCTATTTCAGCCATCAAATTGAAGAATTAATGATGTGGATAATCGTCTCTTATTTTGAAATCTAAATTCTTGGCTGAGGAGACGGGGCAGCAGGGATTAATAACTCGGCTGAGTGACTAAAACTGCGTTGAACCATTGCATCTGCTCAAGTAGCAGTGGCTTTCTTCCGGTACACGCTGGCCTTGTCGTGACAAAAGATGAGAACGATTGGTGTCTTTTAGTGTCTCCCAGCGCACGGTGTTTCCATTCCTTCAGCAGTGCCGTGAAGGTGCGTTTGACGGATCAGGGGCAGGTGGAGGCTCTGCGCTAGTGTTACAGCTTCATGTGCCTGCGTGTCATTAAGCGTGTGGGAGTATACATGGCCGAGCAATCAAAGGCAGCAGGAGCAAAGGCAACCCCGCTTCACCATAATATCCTGCACGGTTTTTTCCTCTCTCCCTCTTCGCCTGTCTCACTCCATCCCACACTTGTTTAAACAGCTCATCACATCGGGAAACTTCCCAGATGTATTGAGGGAGAAACGGTTAACCAGTTGTAGACTGAAACGGCTTTCTAAAGTTCAAATGTCTGTAACGATTTATCAACTGGAAGGTTCAACACATTTCTGTGTTTAAAAAGTCAAGAAACACAAAGAAACATTCAATGATGTATCGCAACTGTCCTGGTGAGAGCTGAGAAGCGGGAAAAACTTTGTGGGGTACATTTGAGAGTTTTAGGCCCACAAAAAGGGTCTTTTTTTCACACCATGAGAGGGCAAAATTCTGCTTTCTAAGCCTTTAGGGGCCGGGATCACATTCTTCTCCATCTGCATTTCAGAGGTGTGAACTAATTGACTTCAAAGCAATGGCATGGCAATAAATTGAAGAGTATGTATTAAAAAAGGGTCTGGCCACCTGCTTTGGGTTGCCCTGTCTATGACCACTTCACCTCACGAGCCGTAACGATGCTGCCACCACCCCCACCCCGCTCTTTTAAACCCACTGATACATTCATTATTTCAAAGATCTCGAATTCTCTTTGAAGAAAGCTAAGGTTGATGTTCAGGTCTGTTGGTGATTCATATGGTGAGAAGAGCAGAGGAAACCAGTGAGTATGAAGTATGCGGCAGAATCAAACACATAATGTCTAACAAGTAAGACGGCCTGAAACTGGAAGAGCATCATGGATATAGAAAGAAATACAGTGTTCAAAGTTCTGAAGATGCTAGAGAAAATGCTTCTATGCATTCTATGATAAATGCTTAACAATCTGACAGAAAAGTTGAATTGAATTATCAACATTTTGCAATCTTGTGCAAGATGAGTTTTAATTCAAAGAAGACTGCCATGATGATGATGATCGATGCCATAAATATGGTTGTATTTGACCTAGACATAGTGCAGAAGCATAAATTTTGCCTATTTCTGTTTTTCACCATAATGTTTCTTGTTTGAAATTATTCAAAATTCTACAATTTTTTGTTGAATCCCAGATTTTAAATTTGGTCTCAGGCAGAATGTTAAAAAATACACTTTTAAAGGGAGATTTGAACCAATGATGAAAATTCTGTCATAAAAGAAGATATTTTGAGACATGTCTCAAAGCTGTTTGGTTACTAAGAGTTTGTGTTCCACAGGTTTTGAATGATATGACTTTATCTGATATTGAAAATTAATCAGACACCGGAAGAAAGGTCGTTGGTAGACTATATTGTAAGCATTACTAAGACTCTTAAGCACAAAGACTAGACAAATCTCATGGCACAACTCAATCATGAGTAGAGACTTACCATAGAGATGGACTGATGGCCACCGACCACACTCTGTCATATGTGGGGATTGTATGTAAGCACTGTCCAAATCGATCAGGAGTCAGAGCCCAAATCTAAAATGAAATTACAAACAGTACAAAAATCATGAGTCAGTTTAACCAGCACTCCTTTTCAAAGGTTTGGGGTAGTATAGTATAATTAAAGTATAATTAAAAAATAAATAATAATTTTATTCAGCAAAGGTTTATTAAATTGATCAAAAATAAAAACTTTTATATTGTTACAAAAAGTATATTTCAAATAAATGCTGTGCTTCTGAACTTTTTATTCATCCAAAAATTCAGTTTTGCCATCACAGCAACAAATTACATTTCAAAATATATTATAACGGAAATCAATTATTATAAATTGTAACAACCTTCCACAATATTACCTTTTTTTATGATCACATAAATGCAGCTTTGGTGAGTATAAGACACCTCTTTCAAAAAGAGTAAAAAATGTTTAATATTTAATCTTTCTGATGTCTTTCCAAGGTGTTTCTTAAATATAAATTATAAATAAAGTCCTAGGATGATGGGATGATTCTATACTATTTTATAATATAAATAATAAATAAAGTCCTAGGATGATGGGATGATGCTATACTATGACATCATACCAAATAGACCTGCCAAACAGTAGCACAGGGTCACTCTACATAGCAGCTTCAAGGCGTCCTTGAATATAACTAGTAATGAATATAAATAAAATAAATTTTAAATAAATAATTTAGTAAGTGGGACTGAACTGGACTGAGTCCAAATTGACAGATTCAAAGATTTACGTCCCACTGTTGCATACAAACTGTCTCCTGTAACGAAATACTTCTATATACTGTACGTCACCTTCAAATTCTACTGAAAGCCACACAGTGAGTGAAAAGAAACCAATGCAAGAAACCTAGTCATGGACATACAGTAGCTACCATATTTACTTAAATTAAAACAAAAGCAAAACAGAGTGTACAATCTCACCTTTGCAGTCTTGTCTCTGGAGCCACTGACTATCACACCCCCTTTACAGTCAATGCAGTTCACCTCCTGATTGTGACCATAATACTCCACAGAGTAATCACTTCCTCTGTCATGAACAATTATTTTACCATCACTGAAAAAAAAAAATGAAGAAGAGATTAAGAAATTAAAATAAGAATTTCAAGAAGAGCATTATAGCCAATAAACATCAATGAGATATAATTAAAAAAAAGCAGTTCAGGATTGTATTTTAGGATTAACTCATTGGCTATTCCTGATTAATTATAACTCAAAAGTCTTAACAGAACTGCAGAATATGCAGAATTGATGTTTTTCAATATATGCTATGATTTATTTTATATTGTTCTGTACTGTATTTTATGACTGTAAACAAAATGTGTAGTAGTAGTAGTAGTATTGATAATAATAATAATAATAATTATTATTATTATTATTATCATGTATTTTAAACAGCAAACTATCCCAAACAATCAAACCATAAAGTGTGGACTCACTGCATGGCTGAACTACTGTAGTTAATATTTTACTATGTTTAAATTTAGGAAATACCTAGTGGCACAATAACAAAAAAGAGGGAAAACAAGCACATTCCTGTTTTACCATTCAAGCACAGAATACAGGTCACTGATAGTGCGCGCTAATGGAAATTACATCAGTTTCTCACTTCTTAAAAAAAGTGTAAAGTAGTATTTTATTTTATTCAGTGACTATATTATAAGATTTGAAGAAGCAATTCCTTATCAAATCTGTTCATATGTTTCCCGACTTGATAATTCTAATAAAACAATAAATAAAATAAAATAAATGAATAAAAAGAACATGGATTTACCCTCCTGCACTGATAAGGTGTGTGTCTGTCAGAGTGAATCTGCACACGTCTTCTCGGTGTCCCGAGAACAGGGCCACTCGATTGTTCTGTAACTTTCCCCTCTCAGCTCTCAGATGGTACGCACTGATGTTTGCTGCCTGAGAGAGATACAGCACATCACAGTCCAGCTGTATGCACGGCAACAAGCTGTGGGCGAACAATCAAGGAATGGAAATTACTCCTACATATGTTTTTTCTGTAGCTCAATCTGTATCTTGGGGCTTAAGGTGACGAGGAGGCTAATAAAAAAACACAATAATGTCTTGTCCATATTGGCAAGGTCAACTACACACCTAAGTCAGAGGATAAATGTCTGAAAAATATGTATTTTGGGGTTGGACAATGAAAGTATGACATCTTCCAACTTACTATTAAATTCCTTTTTCCCTTCTCCCTTTCAAAGTATGGGTTGGGTCACATTATAACCATTTTATTTTACTAGTTTGAGCAATTGTATTTTTGCATCTGTATATGGCTAGTTATTTAATAGACAGTTGCTTCCAATTTTGATACATCCAAAGTGCGTGCAAAATAAATTTGACTGGAGTTTAAAGGACTTAGGCCTATATATAAAGAATATAAAATAACTTACTTAATTTTCCATTTTAAAAGGACTTCTTTACGACAGACTCCATGGATCCAGTTGTGGGACACCCTCACTCTGTCCTTAAGAGGAATAGAAGGACACCTGAAAAAATTGAAGAATGTTTGAGATTATTTGAGCTTACTTTAGATAATTGGCAAAATAAAGAAACTGCTGTATTCATGCTCCCCTATAGAAGAAGACTGAAAGGACTCTGAAATTATACGCTGCTTTGTTATAGGTTTTCAGAATTTCCTTCCAGCAGACAGTGGAGATTGTTTAGCAGAAATGCACACTACATATATAAATTATTATATCATAGATTTAAAAATAAACAGAGCTATCAACCTATTTGTTTGTGTGTCATTTGTGTTAACAATATAGTACAAAAATTTAGTAATAATTTTAGCTGGTATAAGTGAGCTTATAATATAATTTGACTTGGCACTTTCCACACAGAAGAGCATTTGAAACTTTTATATTTTTTTAACTTCTAAACAAATGGTCAGTTAAAGAAAGTGCTTAACCTGCAGAAAATGTTGACCAACACCCTTAGGCAGTCAAATTCAGTTTTTTTCATTTTCTATTTATTTTCTCTTGGGTTTGAAAACTTCCCAACCCTGTCATCAAAGTTTGGGGGTAATGTCTAAATCCAGTTTAAAATCCTGATTTGTGTGATTTAGCAATTTTAAAGCAAAAACATTCAATCATCATAAAAATGACCCATACTTTCCATAAATAATAATAAAAAAACACTGTTTTTGTGGAATGGTTGAGCTTAGAGCTTGACAAATAAGCCCAACATTAAAATTTGTGTAAAAATTAAGAAAGTGCAATGTATTATTATTACTGTTGTTTTTGTTTGTCTTTCTGCAGATCTTCAAAATAATGTATTTTTTTGAGGTCACAAATGTAAGGGTTTCCCCCCATTTTTGGTAATAAGATGAATTTTATCTTAAACTTTTTGTGACAAGAAATTAATAGAATTACATGATAAAAGTGCATGCAAAATGTAAGACATATCCATATTCGTCTTCAAAAAATGTTGCGGCACATCAAAGCTCGTGGAAAGTGACTGAAGTGCTAGTTCAATTTGGTCTAATCTAAACAATTATATGATGAAAAACAGGCTGACTACAATCAAACATCCTATCCTTCTACTTATAGATATTACTTTTCCAATTTGTTGTCTTCTGGTTACTCTTACGTAGAGATTGCACCTGTAAACAAAACCCTCGTGACTATCAGCGTAAGAACGGAACTGAATCTCAACATACGCTGTTTTTATTACGTCACGAATGCTATGCGTGCCCAGTGTCCTACGCAGTCTACGTAGTTCTGTTATTCTATGCGTAGGCCGAGAACTATTAGCTAGCAACACAGCTAGTGTATCTCAAAATCCTTACAAATCTATTCCTTGTCGTGTCAAGCCAGAGTTAATAATGTCTTTAGCTATTTTCCTCCAAACAGCGTCTCTGGAGATGAAGATGTAGCTTCTCTTGCACGCTTGAGAGAGGCGGCAGAGCGATCTGGGGTCCAGGTAAGACAGGACGAGGAAGAGCACATCCTCGGGTAACTGAAACAGAAACATCGCCGCTTCTTCTCCAGATCAGCGCCTTTCCTCTTTTCTTTATCACACTGTGTCTGCCTCCACTAATATGAAGGGTATTACTGAGAGGACACTCGTCGGTTTGACGCAGGAATACGCAGAAGCCCATGTTTTTCTCAAAGCGTGTAGCCACAGTAAGCGAAGGAAGCCATCTCAACCAGCAGAGTCACGTGATCCACCAGAGCGACTGACTAGAGCCAGTGACTTAAATCCATCCGGTTTTCTGTGGTATCTTTCATTCAAGCTGTATGAACAATCTGTTTCTGTTTTTTTTTTTTGTGTGTTGATCATTTTTTTTCTCTCTCTCTCTCTCTATTAATTGTGAAATTAATTGAAATGTACTTTATAAATACTATATTAACATATGAAAAATAAAAACATTCTGAAAAGCAAGAAAAGAAAGATCTTCCTTTTTCCAAAAACAAATGCAAGATGCATAATATTTGGGGATGCATATGGCATTAGATTGTAAAGAATTTATCTAGGCCTAGCCTATATAATTATATATATATATATATATATATATATATATATATATATATATATATATATATATATATATATATATATATATATATATATATATTTATTACAAGCATTGAGGACTTTTTCAGTGACCCCATTTCTAGTATATATATATATATATATATATATATATATATAAGAAGTTAAGTGTGCACTTTTCACTTTTTACCATGCAGAATATAGAAGTTCACAAAGAGCATATAACATATTTCTTATAGTGGTTTTGTCAGTGATGAGCATGATAAGGATTATGATTCCTTGGAAATGTGAGTTTCATTTCTAATACTGTCTTTTTTTATTTAAAAAATAATAAATAAAATATCTGAAAAAAGACGCAGCCTGGTTTCAGTATAAACAATGTGTTTTCTAGCTCATGAGATTTTTTTGCAATAAAAAAAGATCCAAAAATTGGAAAAAAGTAATTAAAAAATGAATCTTAAAATGACCAAATATAATAAGATTAGTCATTAAAAATTTTACTCAGACCTCTCCTTAATAAGTTGCATGCACAGAAAAAAAATTTTTCTGAAAATTTTTTTCACAGAAAAAAATGTGCCATTTTACACCATTATGAGCTTATACATTGAAGAAGCAACAAAAAACATATAAACAATTATTTGCTATTTAACATGTTTAAAGCATGTTTTAATGCATACATTAATAAAGGACTTATTTGAAAGTAATTGCTTTATCTCATAGATTTGTGAAACTATTTATCAAAACTACACAAAAACATGCAATAAAACAGGCATTTCACAGTCCAGACACAGAATTGAGGTTTGTTATTATTCGTCTTCTCCTCTCATCTCTTGTGCCTCTATAGACATTATTTCTCTGAAGACATGCTCAGTTGCTTGTGGAATGCAATTTTGTTCTTTTCTTCCCTCGGCCTGTCCTCCAATCACTCAGCTTGTCCACCCCTCACTCTATGGCACATTCAATTGCCTTGATGTTTTTCTTCTTCTTCCTCTTCTTTTTGTATGGTGAGTGTCTTGTAATTGACAGAGGACCCCATCTCATGTAAGCATTCACCGCTTGTCATTCTACATGTTTTTTATATTAGTGCCACAATGGGGCCATTTGATCCTAGGTTATGGTGTGTGATTGTCAGTAATGCGACTACTTGGTGGCTGCCTTTGTTTGAACCAAAGTGGTGGCCTGACCTCAGCCCATTCAGTGCGGTGACCAAGTTACGCAGGCCTCTGTATCCTTTTACTTTTCCCTGCACTTTTCAGTGCATTGAACTTTTCCCTGTTCAATGCACTGTCACAGATATTACCTCTTTAACAGCCTCATACTCTTACTCTCTCTTGCTATAGAAATCATGGTTTACAGACTTCACTGCTAATGTTTTGCATGTTTTGCATGTTTCGCAACAATAGGAGTTTGGTATAAATAAAATTAGTGCATAAGCTGTGTAAAACATCAAGAAGGAAATAGAAATCAAAGAAATATCAATATGATATTTTGTCAATGAACATTGTGAATTTATTGCTTTAGATACTAAACTAATGTTCAAAAGTTTGAGACTTTTTAATGTTTTAAAAGAAGGATCTTATGCTCACCAAGGCTGCATTAATTTAATTAAAAATACAGTAAAACAGTAATACTGTTAAATATTATTACCATTTAAAATAACTGTTTTCTATATTTGTGTATATTTTAAAATATAATTCATTCCTGGGAGGGCAAATCTGAACAAGCAGCCATTACTTCAGTCTGATGTGGAGCTCAAGAAACGTTTCTTATTATCATCAATGTTGAAAGCATTTGTGTTGTGTATCTTTGCGGAAACTGTAATACATGTGTCAGGATTCTTTGATGAATAGAAAGTTAAAAACAGCATTTATTTTAAATCTAGTTTTTGTAACATTCTAAACATATTCACTGTCATTTTTGATCAGTTTAATGCATCCTTGCAGAATAAAAGTATTAATTTCTTTCATAACCTTTCCAACAGTATGGTTTCCCTGAAAATGAAAATTCTGTCATTATTTTTTCATTCTAATGTTGTTCCAAATTATTTGTAAGTCTCAGGTGCTATAATGCAAACAGAACAACAAAACTGAAGTCGTATTCATGGAAAAGCTCTGTTTGGTACATTCATAAGAGATGTTTAGTTCAATTTGAATCAGTCTTTTGAGTTGGATCTTTTCATTGAATCACTGATCCTGTTAAAAACATTCCTAGTGATTCATTCACAACTTGGACTGATCCGGTTCTTGAGTTGAAGTCACTGACTCAATGATCCAGTCACAGCAATTCTCAAGTTAACAGCTCACTGGAGGGGAAGATTATCAGTTAATAATGACTTACATTTGTGTCTGTTTCTCATACAAAGCTATTGTATGACTTGGAATATGGTGCATTAGTCATACAGACTCCTATAATGGTGCTTTTTCCCCTTTAGAAGCTCAGCGGATAAATGATTCTTCAGAAAAATGTTACTTATAAAAATGTATTAATTAATAATTACATAATTTACATATTTGTGCAGTTGTGCAGTATTTTGATACTGGAGTTCTAAAAAAAAAAAAAATTTATGGTTGGCTTTCCAGCTGAATTGTCATGACTGAAAGGAGATGAAGAAGGAGGGGGAATCTTCCCTTTTGATCTTTTTAGAGGGGTGCAGGGTGCTCTGTGCGGCTGGCAAACACATTTAGCCTGTAATTGTTCAGATCATTCAGACAATCAGCCTTAGAAATCCATGGGCAAACAAAAGATTACAGCTCCAATTGGAAAAGTCAACAGTTCCTCCATATGTCCCATATACAAACAGTCAAACTGTCATGTCCCATCTTCTCTTTGAACGATGTTTGCATGTCATTTATAACTTAGTGATTGGCTGCTGGCTTGTGCGCTCTAGGAATACAGCCAATATAGTGTTGCTATTTTTGTGACATGAACTTAAATTTCCATCTCATGCATTGTTGCTTTGAGAAAACCATACTGCTCCTCTCCTTTCTGTGAATCAGTGTGTAAATTATTCAGCAGATTTACTACAAGTTAAGACTTTTAGTATAGACTTTTAATGGCTTGTTCATTGCAAAGACTACAGATGTCATATAGGTTCTAGAAAGAGCACTCAAGGTGGACTTGCATTATCTCAACCCATGTTTCCTCCATTGAGCTCCAATTTGCAGGAAGGGTTTTATGACCAGGGTTAGGCAGAATGTGAAGTAAAGGCAGCTTAGAGGTCTGGGTCATCCCATTTTCTCACCCCTGCCATTCTGCCAGTTCAGCAGGGGGGCTTGTACAAGTCTAAATTGCTCCCTAAGCAAATTAAGAAGGTAGCCCTGTTTGTTTATCAGGGGTTAAGGATGACGGTTGCAGCTCAATAAAATGGATGAAAGCAGTTTTGCGTCCCCTCTTTCTCAGTGGAATTGCTCTTCATTTGCATGGCATCACAAGCTGCACAGAAGGTGCGATTTTTCCCACAACCTGCTGGACCCCTGGGTTTCTTACAACTTTATGGTCATGGAGACAAATTTAAGGGGAAACTGAAGCCTGATAATGCAGAATAACCGTGGCAAATAATCAAGGTCTGTTAATCAATAGCAGACGTCATCAATGTAAAGAAACAAGGTGTCAATTGGTGGTTCCGGTGGTTCATTTATTTGATAACACTATCACCAAACTAAAAGCTTGGGGAACATCAAACATGTGCATCAACTCTTTTTATTTGACTTTAAATGTCTGGGTTTCTGGGTGTATTTTAGATCTAGTTCCTGGTCACCAATTATTTTTTTTTTTATTTATTTTTTTATCATTTTAATTATATTTTTCATTCACCGCTTTGCCTTACATTGTCCTGTGGTGTGACAAATTAAGTTTTAAAAATAGAAATATTACAAAAATAGTTTAAAACTGTTTTAGATTAAATGGGTGTGGAAACAAATTAAACTCAGAAATTGTAAATTTCACCAACTATTACAAAGAAACATCTAGTAACACATTGAACTAGACGTGTCATTTTGAAGTAGAAAAAAAATGAAATGGTATTTTCTGGTAAAACTGGCTACAATTATCTTTGTTTTTACAAAATTTGTACAACTTTGAAAAATTATTTTTATAGTGTATGTGCATGTACATATTTTAATATGGTTGTATGCTTGTGTGATTTGTTGATGTTTTCCTAATCCCTTTTTAAAAATCATGAAATAAAATCTCTCAAATCTCTAAAAATTTATATCTATTTAAATTAACATTTGCCCTATAATCTTAAGTATGCCCTTCTTTGTTTGTCAGTTTTAAATTTAAAATGTGTACGGTTTGTCTCCTAAGTAGTTTATTTAGAAATGTCAAGAAGCTTTTTTCCTTAATTGATTACCATCCATTGAACTGGATTACACTGTCGGTCCATCACAGCTGAATGGAAATAAACCGGCATACTAGAAAGTCAAAGAAACGCTCTGAAGCTCTGGCCTTTCTAGGAGTTTGACCTCTGCACCCTGGCTGAGCTACTAGCATAACATGAGGCAGAACACATGGCGTTTTACACCATAAAAACAATGCCAGCCTTTGCTAATGTACCTGCCTAACACATTTTTCAATGATGCATGAGATGTGTCAAGCCAACACTAATTAGAGGATGATTTTTGGCTGAATCGGTTAGAATTTTATGATGCAATTAATTTGATTAAAAAGGGATCGGAAATTTTTTTCCTCTGATCGTAATTTACATAGCATTATAACTGCAGTAATGCATATCTCAGGCTGAGAGGAGTCATTAATAATCTTCCTCATCACAGACAAGAGCATGATAGTGATCTCACACCACAAATCCCCGGTTCTTGTTTTCTCACTATACGCTGCCCTCTGATCTTGGCTTTCGGCTCCTTGGAACCCTGTCCGCAAACACACAGCACCCCTGCCCGAACAAAACAGATACCCCTCCAATCAGATTAAGCTACAGGGAGTTAAAAGTCTGAGATTAAACAAAAACACCTGAGCGAGGGTGAAGAGACGGGGCCAGGGAGCCGTAGTGTGTCCGGTTCAACCAGAGGAGAGACCAAACAGTGTAGCCCCCCTGGAGAGACAATCCTACTGAGCTGTTGACCTGAGCTGTGCCATTCTAAACATTCTGGGGCGAGAGACCCAGTATCTCCATCTCACTCTGTACTGGTCTCTAACCAGAAGGGTTATGCAAACAATGGTGGTATTTATTATGATGCTATTGCATAATGACAAGTTGTTTCATACAAAGACTGCACTGGCCTAATTTTCTATGGACGAAGCCATTGGAAAGTCTAGAACGCTTCTGGAAAAGACCCTTTGGCAATTTTAACTATGTATAGATGCCTTTTATACACTTATTTTATACACTTAGTGTGTTATTTAAAGGGATAGTCACCCAAAAATGAAATGATGCCAAACCTGTATGGCTTTATTTCTTCTGTGGAAAACAAAAAGAATATATTTTGAAAAATGTCTCAGAAAATTGAAAATTGTCCAAATAATCATTTATTTGATTATTAATCACTGATAATAATCATTGTCATTTTGGACAAACATTTTTTTAAGATATCTTCTTGTATGTTCCACAGAACAAAGAAAGGTTGGGAACGACATTAGAATTTTAATTTTTTAAACAATTTTGGAAAAGTGATATTAGAACAGAACATATTAGACAAAAGTCGTCAGCATCCTAAGGTAAATTTATTACAGGTGTTTAAATAAATATTTCCATCATTAAAATTATTTTACACATCCTCAAATAAAAATATATTTATATTTGTATAAAAAAAAAAACAGATAAACAAAATGCAACAAAGAACAAAAGCTTTTCCTACAGTCCATACAATGCATTTATACACCTTGGAATTTACAGTTTAAACCACGGTAGAAAACCTGCGATAATCAAAATGTAGCTGCCACATTTAAATATGTATTTAAAGCTCTGTTTGCTTTAATCGTGTTTATCTCCAGAGAGTTCCAGAATCAAGAACCAGAGAGGTTACTGAGAGATGAGCTGGGTATCTTATTGCTGGGTGGTCGAGAGGTGCCCCGGCTGCCTGTGTAACCGAATACAGCCTTGTGTTGTCAGTGCATTCTCTCAGGCCCTTCAAGTCCCCTTGAGCAGCAATACGAAGAGTTATAAATTACTCTAAAACCATCGAAATCAAATGAATCCAAAGCAGAACAAGAGAGGATAGACCGATGAAGTCCACGTACTACTAAAATGTCAGCACTTAAACGTCCCGTGCTTCCTTTTTCTATACCCTTACACAGGTCAGTACTAAAAGTCAGGGGTACAAAAATAGATCTCTTTTTTTTTCTCTTGAGATGTTTTTTTTTTCTGTTTCTGTTATTTCTGAAAATTCATAAAAAACTAAAGGTTAGGTATATTGTTGCTCAGTACAAAAAAATGTTTGTAGGAGTCCACAAGAGGAGTCTGTTCATTGTTTGAGAAAGTCTCTCGCTCTCTGTCCTCTCCTTTTCTCCGGCTTCACTCTTCAACGCTCTCCTGAGTAGCGGGTGCGTTTAGTCCGTCTGTTGAAAGGGTAGTTGATGAAATCAAAGGGTCTGTGCTCTGCGATTTGGTGTCCCTTGGGCAGTCTCTTCATGAAGTGGACTTCCCGCTGGTGTTGCCTGGTTTTGGAGCCCTTGCGGGGTCTGCCTTTGCGTGTGAAGGCCATGTACCAGCCTTCATACTTCACATTCTGTAGAGCTGTGTAGTTGTTCTCCAGGACTATCTCTGTGAAAATGCAGTCTTTGCCCTGACCGTTTCTCTGTGAGGACAAGATAAAGACAAAATTTTAGCTTCTGATTGATGGGAAATATGAAGCTTATCGAAAAGTATTTTGGAAAAGATCTGCTCCAGTTTACATAGGGCTTCCCCACACGCACACAGCATATGCTTAAGTCATTACGATCCCAGATCAAGAGGGAGAAATGACAGCAGAAGCCAATGACTTTCCCCTTTCAGTAAACACCAGTGCGGATTCATCCTCTGAGAAAAATAGTTCTTCTACTGTTCATTATATAGGCATAAACCGTATTATGTTGAGTCCAGAAGGTATTACGGTAATAATTTCTCCAGGACATTGAACAATATAAACACTATATGGTAAAGCTAGTTTTGCCTTTAATGTAGGCATCGCATCATTGTACATTCATAAAAACAGGACCTTTAAACGTTATCCAGCCAGTAAATGCAAACGGGGTAAGGAGCCAAACCAGGAGTCCAAACCTTTCCCCAGCCTCTTAACAAAATGGCCTGTTAAAAATCTCAAATCCAAAACGCTTGCATATCAACCAATAAAAAACAACAACAGAAAAAAACCCTCTCTCATGCAGGCTGTCGTTGGGCGGCCAATATGTCAGATAGCATAAGATCAGGGGTACCAAGCAGATGGTCCACCTGGCAGGGTGCTGGGAGGTGGGGGCCGAACCTCCATCCCACTTTATTACCATTCACAGCAAGGAGAAGGCACAAATCCACATTGGAACAAGAGTAGCCAGCTAAAAAAGGAAGAAAGATCCCATTCTTCACACTCGATTTTACCCACTGCAACCAGGAAACGTCTGGTGCTCTAAGATATAAGATAAAAATCTAACTCTTGTTTGATTATTTGAAGGAACTCCTTAATAATCGTAAAATCAGGGACGTCCACAAGCAATTGAATGCTGAAACTACTACATGACTATATGAGTGATATTTCTGAATTTCTAATTTATCTGATCTTTCTCTTCTTCTCATTCATCAAAAACCTTTCAATCCAAACAGAAAAGTGACTGAAACATATGCTGTGTGTGTATAACAGAATATGTAAACTGAGCACTATTATCAGTGACAAAATTATAATATAATGACTTTTTCTTATACCTTGCCAATCAGTTTTCCTCTTCTGTTCATACAGATGTAATATCCCGTTTCAGCTCCTTTAATTCGAACTCGACTCCCAAATGTGTCCGTCTCCACTATGAGTTTGGCTGGAAAAGGAAAGAAGATTTTTTATTAGATGTTGTGACTTGGAAAATCTAAATTACAATCAGTCAATCAATGGGAAAATTTCATGAGTAAACACGTGCACATATGCACACTGGCATAAATATGTGAAATCTAAAGGGACTACTCTTTAGGATTTATGTACGCTTAAATTCTAGCAGAATGATAAAAACGTGCACTTCAATTCTTCTGGAAGGAACCAAAGGCTTCCTGGCAGGACTTTCAACTTTTTACCTTTTATGTAAGTACATAAACAATATTTAATCATCCATGTACCAAAAAATAAACAACAAGAACAAGAACTTTTACATTTTTGAGTTAAATGCATCATTTAAAAATACAAATATACAATAATACTTTTAAATCAAATCGCTTATTTATTTATTTTTTTATTCATTATTAAATGTACAATAACAGTTCAGGTGTATTATAAGAAAATCAAGGCAGTGTTTGCAGGGAAACTGACTTTCCATGATATATATTCTCCATGCCAAGAATTAGCACTTGCAGCCATTCTCTGATTCAGTCTCCGTACTCTGAGTGATCGTAAAGAGTTACGGTTCAAATGGAGGGGGTCAGATAACCTGCTGGTGAAGAGCCTAACCACAAGCCCAGAGCCAGAGCCAGGCACTGGCCCGAACTAACAGCCCTGCTGTCTCTACAACATGCTCAGGTGACATGGATGTCACTAAAACCATGCAGAGCTAGAGCCAGGCTTCCAAAAATACCACAACAGAGCTGGTAATTATTGGGTTTGCATGTGGAGAAACCACATAAGTGTGAGCTACAAATACAAGAGATCTGATTTAGGTAAAATAACAAATTAAATATGTAAGTGAATTGTTTTTATTCTGTTTGCAATGTTTAACTGTTTGAATTTTTTTTTTTTTTTTTGTGAGGAGCTTTTACAATATTTTAACTTGTGATTGTATAAATTATCATAATAAACTAACAGAACACTTAATCACTGATGTATGTTTTTATAAAACCAAAGATACACATTAATCATAAAACTGATGCTAGAAATCCTTAAAACAAGTTAGAATTAGGCTCTAAGAGATCTGTCATCAGGACCGAATGACCGTAGAAAGCAAAAGTGAGGGTCAAAATTCGGCTAGACATATTTTCATCCTGAGCTGGTCGGGAGAGGAGGGAAACGTTCTTCAGGAAATGTTCAGAAGGTTGAAGTAAGATGAGTTCTAATGGCTCTTCCAGACCCGCGCGTCTCTCTAGAGACTCACCTTCAACAATCTAGAATCCATTTAACATTTTTTGCACTCCACTGTTTTTTTAATTTCACCAACTGACCAGATGCCCAAAATTCAAATGCAGTGTACCAAAGAGATCCACAAAATAAAGAAACATAAATACAGTTCCAGTTAGACCCAAAAATGGCATTTACAGATTGATATCATCTATAGTTCACAAAGACCTTTTCATTCTAGTTCTTCAGAAAACATCTATGTAGCTGTGCTTTAGACACTTGAAATCAATTAGAACCTACAATGAAATGGCTTTTTGATCTCTAAAGAACAATACAGTGAACTCAAGACCCCACACAGCTAAAAAGACCCACTCAAGAACCGTATTAAACATGTTCTGTAATGTATTTAGCAGAATATTTACATGCAAAACGCATTTAAAATGATTCCTCAAAACGCCAAAGCGTCACAGAAGGTTTCATGGATTGTGTAAACAGATTACATGATTTTGTGCAAGATAAATAATGAGATGCTCTTACCATGAGCGTCACCATCCTCGGCCATTGCGTTGATTTTCTTGTTGGCCAGAACTTGCACGTGCTTGCCACTGGTTCGACTGTAAAGCTGATAGGTCCGGATTAGTCTACGGCTGACCCGGTCCGTCACCTTACTTTGCTCACTCACATGCTGTGTAAAATTAGGCGGGGACTGAATGGTTACCTGTCAGAAATTAAATACCATATAATCAATACCTGCACAAATTGCTTCATCATTCGTTCATACGGGCCTATAACTTACACCGCGCTCCAATATAATCATTTAAAATAGGCCAAATGCAATCGAAATGAGAAAACGTATCCGTAACGTATTCATTTTTAATTTTGGATTTTAGAAAACGAAACGCGCTGTTAAGAAAAGTGTTGTTTGTGGCTTAAAATAAATTAGCCTACATTTCAAGCCAAACTGTCTTAAACGCTTAAGTCGAGCCCTTTATGTTATTATATCCCCACGACATGTTTCCTCTCTGACTCAAGGCTGGCATACTTCACGCGCTCATGCCCACGCGCCTGTGCCAGTATGCTGTGTTACCTGCCAGGTTACAGCGCCCACTGTGATACCCATCTGATAAGAACATCCTCTCCCATCGCACTTTTAGTGCCTTTTAATTTAACGGCCATACGTGCATTTCTATGCAAAACAACTGTATATATAAATATAATATAAAAAAATATAAAATATAAATCTTAATTTAGGAGCGCGCGCACTCTAGCTATATTATTTAGGCTAAGTATGGAATTGATATATTAGAGTAATAGTGCTTTACAGTTTCTCTAACAATATGTGTAGGTAAATTAAAATAAGAAGCATTTAATAAAATGGCAGTAAAAAGCATATTTAAAGATGTTGCACATACCTGAGCATAGTAGCAAAACGCAAAGAGGTGAAGAAATCTGCAAGAAGAGAGAAAATCTCACATTAGACTCTGGAAAGCGAAGCAGTTAATGTGTAAAAACAAATAATTCAGGAAATATACTTACAGATAACTCAATCGTGATGGTATGAGCCTCATGTTGCTGTAATGAAAGGGCCTCAAAGGAAAAAAAAAATGTGCGTAATTTGCAAAGATTTAAAAAAACAAAAATCAGGTTTTCCCGTTGAAATGTATAAAGTCCTGCGCTGGTATCCAAACTGTGACTCGCAACATATGATGAACAGATCAACCTGCAAATTACGAGATCTGCTGCTCAGAGGCAGAAAAAAATGTCCAGGATTTTTTTTCAGACTGACACCGGTGACAAGTATAAGCACTGACTGGATTTCCTTCATAAGAACGAGAATAACAAATAAGTGCACTTAACGCAAAACTCACAGCATGTACACGATTTACTTTTCAAGTTTTAGCGAAAGAGCTTCTGATGCACCTAATCATACAGACTCAAGTCCCGTGCTGTCCCTGAAGGTGAGGAGCGCAGCAGAAATAGATCCTTTGAGTTTGATCCAGTCTGACTCCTGCGTGAATGTCAGTCAGAGGAGGCAGGACAGTGCATCTGATGAGCTTTCTTCAAGAAGCAGTGCTGCTGGACTCTCTTATCCCCTCCTCTTCTCCCATTGCCAGTCAATCTCCAATGTCAACCCCGCTCGCGCTGACACCCCTGGTTAAAATGGTAGGGTTGGTCCTGGAGGAACAAGCCCCCTTTTCAATAGAACAAAAGCAGGGGGGGTCTCACCCAAACCCCCACCCCCGAACCATTTTTAAATATGCCTTCACCTGAGTCCTTAAGCACTCGGAGGAGCTTAGAGGAGCGCGCGTTCATATGCTTGGTTAATAATAAAACGTCAAGTTATTTACAATCATTCATTTAGGACTTTACTGAACAGGAAATAACAAATAAAATATTTAAAAAAGATTTTATATATATATATATATATATATATATATATATATATATATATATATATATATATATATATATATATATATATATATATTCTCATCCAAACCTACAATAATCAAACATCAAGTAGCTAAAATTTGTGAATTCTGATTTCAAAACTGAAACCGAGGCTATTGTGCAAGTCAGCAGACTGCAGAACTGGTTTGCCGCTGACTTGTGTATTGCAAAAGGAAAGTGTCAGACATATTAAAAGGATTACAGACGATTAGACGTTTTTTTCTCAAAAGAAAAATCCCTAAAACATCAGAAGGATAACACAGGTGTGAAGTGTCCCATTTCTTGTCGAGCACCGACAATGCACTTTAAACTCACATACAAGTCTGTAAGAGTCTGTCATTAAATGGCATACCTCTGATATGTTATTTCATGTTAGGCTACATTTTATACTAAATCAGGCATAATACTAAATTACAACTGATCTGAAATGTAATATAAAAGCATTTAAAGCTAACTAAATATAGGCTATACTTCAAATATTAGCCTAAAAAAAACAAAAGTGAGATGTGCGAATATTAAGAAGCAAACAATTAGTCAAGCAAAGAAAATGATCAAGTCGATCAATCTATTTCTAATCTAGACTAATTAAACGTCAAAATAAATCAGCCCCACCCTCCATTATGTTACTTTTCAAAAACCGACATCAGAGTAAAGTCTGATGGCCCACCATCACTCAAGAGAGGTCGCCCCTTAATCGCAGGTTTTTAAACGGTTAAACGCCTTATAGCCCACGCCCGTCAAATGAAATGTTGAAGATGAAAGGGTCAACATCTACAAGTTAAACTTATTTCATCAGCAATTAATTAAAATATCACCAACAAATGGCATGATATTAGACCGCTCGTCATAATTATTTTTGTGTGCTATCCCCACAAACACCTTCTCTTTAAGTGAATACTAAATTGACTATGAAAAACTCTACTAAGCACTAATTTGAGGAATATGACCTGTGGAATATCCCATGCAACTATACTTTGTTCCACAGGAGGGCGCCACTCAAAACTGCTGCAGGTGAAAGAATAATCTATAGCCTATATATTCATAAATTGTTTAAGGTCGACCGGGAAGTAACAACGGTGAGCTAACAACGTTTTATGCATTTCTATATTTGTTTCCAAATGTATTTGCTCTTTAGTTATTATGTTCCCAGTGTGTTTTTAAAATATTTTGAAGAAAAATCGATTAGCCTACTTCAATGAATTCATTCAAACTGTTGTTTTCTATTAGTCTTAAAAGTAGTTAAATAGCCTAGATAAGAAAAACAACACTCTTTCTATTTGACCTTAATTTACACAGTTTAGAGATTAATAGTGGATTTCTAAACTAATTTGTGGGAGATAAATAAGGGAATATTACTATATGAAAGTTTGAGTTACAGATGTTGAAACAAAATGTTACAACACAACAGCTCTCCCCTATTCTGCATGACTAATGAGATTCAATAAGGGATTCTAATTATATTTATATAAATCATATTAAACATACATTTGAAAAAATAGACAAACGGCAAAATGTTGTTCCATAAACAATGCATTTTATTGATAAGCTCTAATGTCTTATTAGTACAAATATAGCCTTATGTCATATATGCATGTCCATTTTGCCAATCAACAATTCTTTGAAGTTTTGTTTTCGTGTTAATTTGTGAGCAATTGTGATGAGCAATTGATCTGTGCAGTAGAATTCAAATACTTGGTGATATCTCTGCTTTTAAAGGAAATACTTCCTCATGCTTTCTTCTGGTACTGTCTTGGGACATGACATGTTTTCGTTGTTTCTTTTTTGTATACATTGGGCTTGGTGTTTAAGTGGACCGATATTAATGGAGCATTGAAAAGTCAACCATCTCATTCCATGGCTGAGTACTTCAGCACTGCCTGAGGCAGAAATGGGCTCCTGGTTAACTTTGTGTCTAACTGTCTGTTGCTCATTGCCTAATCAACTGCAGGATGACTAATCTGCAGATGAGCTGCTGTCAACCTGCTGCACACATTTGCACAAAAACATAAACACCTGAATACACAAGCACAGAGCTAAAGGAGAAAAGATGCATTTTTGCAGAAGGATTTACAATAAATATCTCATAATATCTCTCTTAAGTGTAGCAAGGATTTCATTTGAGACTTTTCAATGCAGTAATCACTATTAAACCAGCACAAGATGATGCTAATTCATTCTAAATTGGATTTAAATGTCCCTATTGCAAGGCTTCTGCCAACAATTTGGTCGATAGCTATCTTCTGGTTTTAAATATTCAATGGAAATTGCCTTTTTGATTAGTTTTGTATGACCAAACATTTCTAAAAGTGATTCGGCCCTCAAAAATGTATCTCTTTTGATGGACTGGATCTGTAAAGAGAGAAAGAAAAGAGAGAGAGGCAGATATGTGGAGGGTGGAATGGCACTGCTGGAAAGCACATAGCTCTCCTGAAGTGTTGACAACCATGTCTGATGTAGGCAAGGTGCCAGAGTGGAATTACTGGAATAACTGACATTTTTTCAGACCTGATGGCAGTTGTACATTTTTTTTTCTGTCATTGTTACTTGTGTATTTCCACACATTAAATGCATTTTTAAAAACTGAGAGAATAAGTAAAAAGAAATATAGAAATATAAAGAGAATAGTAAAGTTAGGAAATATAAAGGGATAGTTCACATTGAAATGAACATTTTATCATTTATTCATTCTCATGTCGTTCCAAACCTGTATGACTTTCTTCATTCTGTGGAATATAAAAGAATATATTTTGAGAAATCTCTCTGTTTTATTTTAATACATATTTATACATTTGATTGTAAAATTAAAAACTAATCAGAAAATATATTTACAATATAAAATATATTTAACATTTTTTTCTGTCTTTTAAGTGTTTTGTTTTTAATTTAAGGTGTGACATTACTAGTTACTCAAGTCAATTGTTTTATTAATTTACAGTATTTTTAATTCTACAAATAGATATATTTTTTCTTTATAATTTGTTGATGTCTATTATATATATATATATATATATATATATATATTCAAATGTACATATGTATATAATTGTTTTTTATTCATTACTTAGCACCTTTTTAAATACATTTTGTATCATTGTTTTTTATTGTTATAATGAATATTTATTTTTCTAATCATTACTTGATTTGTGTATAATATGTTCACAATATTGTATGTAAACACAATCATGCCAATAAAGTACTTTTAAATTGGAATTGAATGAGAGAGAGAAAGAGAGAGAGAGAGAGAGAGAGAGAGAGAGAGAGAGAGAGAGAGAGAATGAGAGCACTGGGGGTCTGAGAGGCAGAGAACAAGTGTCAGAGCTTTAGTTAAGACAGAAGAAAAAAATGATAAAAAGTCGAAGAAGGAGGGAAAGAAAAAGCAGGGAAGAGAGAGGGAGAAGAGCAGGGGGCTGGGCCAGAGGACCCCTGCGGTGGTTGGGATGGCTGTCGATGCTCCTGGGGTTAAGAGGAGGGCAGGCAGGCCCTGTGCCTGGCTGCAGGGAGTAGGCTGCCTGCTGGGTGCCTCTGGGGCCTGATGGCTCTTCCAGAGGGCCCAGAGAAGAGCGCAGGAGGGGCAGAGCAGTGGATGAGAGACTCCCTGTACTGGAACCCCGTGCTTGTCAATCCGCCCTGCTTTCAACCGCGTCACTGATGAAGCCTGTCTCGCCTCAGCCCTCGCCACGGTAACGCACGACAGTCCCACTTACAGTTAAGATTCATCACAGAGCAGGCCAAGAAACCCAGCAAGACAAAACACACCCCAGGGAAGAACACTCATTTGAGTACCAATACCACTCAGCGGTGATTGAGAGGTGGCAGCATTGTTCTCACTTTTAAAGTGTCCTTTCAGAGGGACTCAGGGTGATGGACAGGCGTCACAGCAACACACACCGGCAGAACAAACCCAGAGTGAGGGACATGTTAATTGGAGGGAGGGAAGGAAATGGATAAGCAAACAGACTAATGGTAAGGAACCTCGACAGCAGAGCCACAGATTAGTTCAGTATGCAAAGAATGTAATCGGCCCAAGACCAGCTAATGATCTCCAAAGACTAATGTCATAGTGATCGCATGCGACACAGACCGTCACATATGTTTGCATTTGTGTCGATGGGCTTGAACCGCACAAGGTGGGTTAAAGCGCAAATACGCAATCGACCCCCCCTGGCATATATCGATGGCTCATTATCTTATCATACCACAATGAAGGCTCTTTAAACCGTCCTGCTGAAAAGGGAGGAAAAGTCTATAATATGTGATATGATTGATGCAAAAACAAATCATGAATAATGTAAAATTAATGCAACTTTTTTTATGAGATTAAAATTTGTTGAGCAAAATCTCATGTTATTTAGAACTCAACCAAAGCTGTCCACCACTAGAATCCAAAAAGGTCAAACTGAACTGTGATTTTTGGATTTTTTTTTTTTTAACAGAAGCATTATCTGATATTCCGTACTCATGCAATTCCATTTAAATATTAAATGAAGAGGTTCTTCATTCTTCATATCCATTTTAATATTTTAATAATGTCACTTATGCTCACCAAGGATGCATTTATTTGATCAAAAATACAGTAAAAACAGTAATATTGTGAAATATTATTGCAATTTTAAATAATTGTTTTCTGTTTTAATACACTAGTCAACATTTGAAGTGGATCAAAACCTTTCATTAAAGTTGTCCTAAAACCTAAAATAAAAATGCATTCTTGTCTTAGGACAACTTTGATTAACTTTTTTGATCCATTTCAAATGTTGACTACTATATATTTTGAAATACCTTTTTGAAGATATATCCATATGGAGGAAAGAATTTCACTGGCATCTGCTTATGAAAATTTCTACCTGCACATACTACAGCAGTTTATTCCCATACTTACAGTCTGTAGTTGTTTCACAGTCCCTTTGGGTTTGACCTGATATAAGTCTTTTCTCATTGAACATATGTTACTAATATATATTCCATATGAACTTGCTGAAAAATATGGTATCAACATCTAGCACTCTGCCCATTCATACTGATCGTGTGCCAGCTGTTTGTATTGAGAAGCATCAGGTCAGATCTGCTGCCTGGATTGAGCACAGTAACATTTTACCATTTGAATTTCTCCAACTTCTACTTCTTTCCTTTGCATGTCACTTTAAATGTTTGGTGTGTGTGTGACAGAGCTGTACCGTGGCGTGGTGTGGGGTCCTGGGGCTCGTGTCTGGGGTGATTGGAGGTTGGCGGCTGCACTCAGATCCATCAGCCAGGCTGAGCTGCAGGCAGCGTTGGGTTCTGGGTGGTAACTTAAAGAGCCATGTCACGCCTTGTTTAAGAGCCTGGGTTGGTAAAGAGGTGAAGGTCAACAGTCATCCAAAAACCAGGTTTAGGTTGTCACTGGGCACACTACACACATGCAGACTGGACTCCCAGATCACGACCGAAGAAAAGCTGCTGCACATTTTACTCCCTGGATATGAATAGATGAACACATCCTGTGATGGCAAAGCTGTCAGCAGCCATTATTACTCCAGTCTCCAGTGTCACATGATCCTTCAGAAATCATACTAATATGTTGATTTGGTGCTCAAAAAACATTTCTTATTATTAACAGTTCAAAAGTTGTGCTGATTATTATTTGTGTGAAATCCATGATACTTGTTTTCAGGATTTGTTGATGAATAGAAAGTTTAAAAGAACAAAATGTATTTGAAATACAAATCCTTTGTAAGCCTTTATTGTAACTTTTGATCAGTTTAATGCATCCTTGCTGCATAGAAGTACTAATTACCTTTTTTACAAACTCATGTGAATAAGCCACATTGGAAACACATCTACCGAATATATTCCTAGTTATGCATCAAAAAAATCATGTGACTTCACCTTAGGTCATGTGACTGAAATTCCATCAGACCAGTATCATTACATAAATGTTGTTCTTCCGATTCTCTCAAACTCATGGGATGGAAACGCTGCTTTATCCTTAAATTGTTTTTGTGATATCACAATTGTTCACCATTTTCAGCTTAGTCAGAAACAGTTAATGGCATTGACTGCAGTTCTGTTTATAAAACACACATCAACCTACCTTTTTTTGACAGTTTAAGGTAATCACTTGAGTTATCAAATTGAACTACTTTCAAACCTAAATCTATGATTATGCTGCTCTGATCACAGCCATGCAGAGCAAAGCTGTGCTTCCCATGTTATTGTTTCATTATTTTTCACACGCCTGGTGCTGGTGTCTGGCCTCCATTTGTGAGAAAGTTACATTGGACTCATGCCAAGCATTGCCCTGCTCCCAGCACATTCATGTTCTCCATCTACCATCCATTCCCTCTGCCCTCCTCACCGACTGCTTTTTACATCTTTGTTCTGCTATTACAATACATGATCAGCACACACACACACGACATAGAGGCTGTAAAAGCACTGGCGGGTCACTGCTGCTCGATATTAGCTGAGAGAAGTGACTGAATGTCTGAAATGGCTAAATTTACGGCGGCATA
Source organism: Spinibarbus caldwelli (assembly GCA_039654775.1). NCBI lineage: Eukaryota > Metazoa > Chordata > Actinopteri > Cypriniformes > Cyprinidae > Spinibarbus > Spinibarbus caldwelli. The sequence goes on from CM077242.1 coordinate 14,405,022, forward strand.
ACTGCTCAGGCTTAAGCTAGACATAAAACGACACACGCTGCCGCAGGAGAGCGAGGATTCAGGAAGGCTGTTCAGGCAAAGCCGGTGGCCGCTCTTTCTGTCGGCGAAGAGGGGTAAAAGCGTGGGAAATTGTTTCTGGCTGGCTGGCAAATGCCATTGCAGAGCCTTGCGTGGGTTTAAAGCCACAGAGTGACGGAAGTTTTTTACTTTTCCAAATGTATTTTAGGCCAGCACAGGCCTCCAATATGAGGTAGTGCTGGAGGTATTTCATTGATTAAAATCACAAATGTGTCTGAAGATTTAGTTAATCGCTTGCTCTGTGACTTTTCTACAAGTCTGGTTAGAAACCTGGTAAGAAATATGTTTGGACCCTACAATTAAAGTGTAGAGCAGACTTTTTGAGTATAGACTTTTGACTCTGACTGCAGACTAAATCAGTGTTTTTGTTGCCATATTGTTAAAGCTGCCACCACCTACCACAGCATAAGGTTCAGCACAATAAAACAGAGGAACCGTGTAAGTTTTGAATGCAGAATGACTGTGTGGCCTGCCTGTGTGGTTTGCCGAGTTTGTCCGTAAGATCCGGTGAAGGGGCCAACGGCTGTGATCGTGGACATCCGGGAGGAAACATGGTCATGATGTTTGGGATTTCAGTTCCGTAGCTTTTTCCGGGTTTTGACTCCAGAGGACAGTTACAGAGTGTTTTTGGATTAGGAATCAGTTGTAGACCACAAACAGGATTCTTGGTGGAATCCGTCAATTAAAACGGCATCAAAGAATGCTGAAACGGAGAGATGGACAAATCCTCAGTAACTTTTTTCAGCATACATTCTTCTTGAATGTTTACTAAGCAGGACTCCAGACTTAAATTTCAAAATTGAAAAATTACAACTGATACTGATTGTATCTGTGCATTCTGTCACTCTGCTTTTTAAAGGCTGGAATACACTACACAACTTCTGGCCCGATTTACAGTCTGGAGAAGTTGAGGCTAGTTGCCATAAGTCAGAGCCAGTCTGCAGATTTGAGTTGACAGTTTTAATAGAAAATCGCATTGAGTATGACGGTCACAGACTCTGATTTTTCTTCTGAATATGATTCCATCCAGATATCAAACATATTTGATATTTTCAGACGATTTTAGAACAAATTCATTGTTTTCATTTGTCATGCATTTCCAACAAGTAGCATGTTTCTGCGTGAGTTAGTTGTGATTGGAACAAATTTAAAGTCTAGTAATGTATGATCCCCAGTTGTTTAGTGTATGCTGGCCAGTTTTTCCTCTGTGACTATTGCAAAGCTGGTAAGTGTATGATGCCCAGTGTTTCCAGCCTTAAGATGCACAATTTTTCCTCTATGACTGTTTACAAAGTCGTGTATGATGCCAAATGTTTTCTAATCTGTTCAGATTTTAAAAGTTGTGTAGTTTATTCCAGCCTTTAACTGTTAGCCTACTGTAAAATTTCTCAAAGTCAAATATTGTGTGATTCTATATGTCACCTACATTACAGTAGGCTACTACATTTTATTAAATTGTATCTCTGTTAAACAGTGAACAATAACGATTTTTGTGAAATATTTTAAACTTTTGAAAAAAGAAAAGGTTCCCAATTCATTTAGAATCGGTCCAATTACTGTTGTGAAGTAGCTAGCTACTGAATCGCTGAGTTAGTCTAACTTAAACCAGTACTCTCGAGGGAGTTCAAGACTATTTTGTAAAACCTTTTTGACTGATTCATTAAAAAGAACCGGTTCGTAAGAGTCATTTGTTTGCAAACTGGATATCACGGTTCATGGGTGTGTGTGTTTTTTTTTTTTTATTCAAGGAACAATAACATACAATAAGTTATCAAGAAAACAACATTAAAATAAGAAAAGAAAAAGAAAAAAAAGATAGAAGGACAAATTACAACAAACAAAACAGTTGCCAGCGGGAGGAAAATAAAACTTTGAAACAAAAATACAAGATATAGGCCTACAAACATACACGTGTACGTATATATAAAATCAAATAAATATACTGTAAAGTTCACAAACTTTCAAAGTTCTTACAGCTTTCTTATTCACAGTGTCTCTGATGGTTCATGGGTGTGTTCAATGTTGCTTGCAAAAAACAGTGATGCACGCTCTATCTGATGAAGCCGCATACGTAATGAAGTTCTACAGGTGCATCTCAGTAAATTAGAATGTCGTGGAAAAGTTCATTTATTTCAGTAATTCAACTAAAATTGTGAAACTCATGTATTAAATAAATTCAATGCACACAGACTGAAGTAGTTTAAGTCTTTGGTTCTTTTAATTGTGATGATTTTGGCTCACATTTAACAATCATTGACACCCTTCACAAGGAAGCCACAAACATTCATTGCCAAATAAGCTGGCTGTTCACAGAGTGCTGTATCCAAGCATGTTAACAGAAAGTTGAGTGGAAGGAAAAAGTGTGGAAGGAAAAGATGCACAACCAACCGAGAGAACCGCAGCCTTATGAGGATTGTCAAGCAAAATCGATTCAAGAATTTGGGTGAACTTCACAAGGAATGGACTGAGGCTGGAGTCAAGGCATCAAGAGCCACCACACACAGACGTGTCAAGGAATTTGGCTACAGTTGTCGTATTCCTCTTGTTAAGCCACTCCTCAACCACAGACAACATCAGAGGCATCTTACCTGGGCTAAGGAGAAGAAGAACTGGACTGTTGCCCAGTGGTCCAAAGTCCTCTTTTCAGATGAGAGCAAGTTTTGTATTTCATTTGGAAACCAAGGTCCTAGATTCTGGAGGAAGGGTGGAGAAGCTCATAGCCCAAGTTGCTTGAAGTCCAGTGTTAAGTTTCCACAGTCTGTGATGATTTGGGGTGCAATGTCATCTGCTGGTGTTGGTCCATTGTGTTTTTTGAAAACTAAAGTCACTGCACCCCGTTTACCAAGAAATTTTGGAGCACTTCATGCTTCCTTCTGCTGACCAGCTTTTTAAAGATGCTGATTTCATTTTCCAGCAGGATTTGGCACCTGCCCACATTGCCAAAAGCACCAAAAGTTGGTTAAATGACCATGGTGTTGGTGTGCTTGACTGTCCAGCAAACTCACCAGACCTGAACCCCATAGAGAATCTATGGGGTATTGTCAAGAGGAAAATGAGAAACAAGAGACGAGAAACAAAAAATGCAGATGAGCTGAAGGACACTGTCAAAGAAACCTGGGCTTCCATACCACCTCAGCAGTGCCACAAACTGATCACCTCCATGCCACGCCGAATTGAGGTAGTAATTAAAGCAAAAGGAGTCCCTACCAAGTATTGAGTACATATACAGTAAATGAACATACTTTCCAGAAGGCCAACTATTCACTAAAAATGTTTTTTTTTAAATTTTTTTTTTTAATTGGTCTTATGAAGTATTCTAATTTGTTGAGATTGAACTTTTCCACGACATTCTAATTTATTGAGATGTACCTGTAAGGATTGTCGCCAATGGTGACTCGGCGCAAATTCCAAACTTACCGCGCTTTTCAGGGCTCTGTGAGAAGGAAATGCTACTTGTTCTTCTACTTGGACGTTCCAAATGCAAATGAGCAAATGAATCACTTTACGAGCTTCTCTACACATGGATAGTGAAAAGATTCCTCCTATGGGTCACTTCGAGGAAGTAAGCCTAGGCTACATTTACCGCGTATGATCATGTGATCCTGGACGTACTCACGATTCATTGAGGTGGAAAACTGAGGTAATTTATTTAAGATTTTACTGGGATATAAAACCATTTAAACACAAATGGAAAATATTTCTTGCATACTTTCATGTTTGTTTTTACCAAACGCCACACACAGAGAAATTATACAAGTATGCACATCCATTAGCCTATAAATTATAATATTTGATGCCAAAGTTTTATTTGTTTAGGCTACATTATGGATAAAATGAGCAGCAATGGCATATACTTTCTTCTGGCTCTGACAATATATAATATTCTGTATATTTCTAAACACCTTGAACAAATGGTAAGACTATGCATTGAAAAATGACATGTCCTTGAGAACATCTGAACACAAGATCACAGTAGAATGGTATTTATTGTCCTCTTGGCTCTCTTGTCTTTGAACTGTTACATGGCCGCTATCTCTTGAGCGAAACGTGATTTACAGTCTTGTAAACACATAAGCAGGCCCACACGAACTCCATGGATTTCTGCAGAACCAGAATGCTTGTCATTCATAAGTTCCCTTGTGTGTTTGTTTATGAAATATTTGTCTAATTTGAAGTCTGCCAATGCAGATACCTCTTTTGTTATTTGGATGTCTTCCCTTGCAAAAAAAACTTGCAGTCTCACTTTACGTCGTTATTGCTCTTTCCTCTCTTTTGACATCTTTCTTTACAATCAAATTATCTCAACTTCTTTATCTTTTTAAGCACCCATTTTATGTCAGCCTAATTACCTGCTCTTTATTTTTCTGTTCCTCCATCCCTCTGGTTGTCCGTCTCAGCCTCTCTTTCTCTCCCTGTCATACATCAATGCATTTAACAGCCGTTCTGCTGGGGTATTAAAAAATCTTGTCTTTTTAAGTGAGGACAGGGTTAGGGTGAGGGTGACTACTGCAGAATGAGAAAGAGAGGGAAAAGGCAGGGGCAAAGAAGAAAGAGATTTCAGTGGCCTACAGGGAATCTGACTCGTCTCTCAATCTTCTCTGGCCAGGATGACAGAGTGAGAGAGAGAGATTCCCTTATGCTGGATCATGTTTCCGCTGGAGGCCTCTTCTCATAGTGTCTTGTCTGACACACTCTTCAGCTCATATCTGGAAAGTCTAACATACACCGATAAAGGCAGAGAAATACAGACTGTCCACAATACACAAACCATAAGATACAAGAAGAGATATGGCTGTGTTTTCTTAAGACTATAAACACCATGGTCGATAACAGATCTAGGATCTTACCGTGTCAGATCTTTTCAAAATTCTTGAAAGCTTTATGACACCAAAATACCTACTGCAGGGGATATCAGGGGACAATTTTAACACAACGTAAATTTCTTAAAACACAAATAACGAGAATGATGACATTTACTCAACACGTGCTCCCTGAAGTTCTTTTTCTGCCTGAGATTGTTTCACTTTGTGAGAAGTATTCAACGTAAAATGGATTTTGAGATAATTTGGATATTTTGGGATTTTTCTGCTTTCTAAAGTTTGCTGCCTTTTAATCAAAATTAAAATAAAATTTGTTTCTGGAAGATGTTAGCGTGAATGGGGGCAATCTTATATAACACCAAATATGAAACAATTGTACACATTTACATATATAAATAAATATAAAATAAATAAATGTAATTTATGTAAATAAAAATATTTTAAGTGTAATTATATAAAATAATTTAGAATATAAAATCAGAATTAAATAACATCATTATTAATTAAAAATAATAGAAGCTATGTTTAGAATTTATATTCATATTAATAAAATTTAATAATATATATTTTTTAAATAAAACATTTAATTGAATCAGGAAAATGTTTTTGACTCTTGATTCTAAATCAACAGTTAAAAATGAATAATAATACTTACATAGCAAAATTAAATCTACACACGGCTGCAGCGGATGCATTTTAATTAACTGATTTGCCATCCCATATTCACAAAACAACTTCAAAGTTTTAAGAATAGTCACTTGTCTCTGTCAAAAATGAAAAGAGAGACAAGGGGATTAGGACATCAGATTAGGCCACTAAAATAAAATGTACATGGAAAGCTACCAGGAGAGATCAGCCAAAAGCAAGAAGGACAGAAAGAGAGGGAAGCAGAGTGAGGGCAGACTCAAAGAATGAACAGATTGAAAAAGCAGAGAAGGTGCAAATCTTGCTGGAATTTTAAGGAAAGGCAAAGTTGAAAGGAGAAAAACGGCATGTAGAGTGCTTGTGTTTATATAGTCCTCTTCAAAGGATGTCGTAATTATTTTTCCATACAAAGTATGTCAGGTCCATATGCACGTTTGAATTGTTTGCTCACTGGATACAGTACGTAATTCACAGTGTGCCCATTTTCAGAAGCTGATAAAAGAACACATTTGTGGCCACTGTGACATATGTCCATCTAGTAGCCACCAGAACACATATCTGCTTTTGCATCTGGAGCTAAAATCTAGAAATAATTATAAAGCGGCTGTGCTCGGGTCTGCAAAAGTGTGCACAGATGAGAGAATGGCCAAATTTTCTCAAGCCATTTCAAGTCATAAGTCAGGTTAACATAACACCACATGCAACTAACACCAGATAACACAAATGTTTCGGCTGTAAAACCTCTGGTGTATATACGCTGTTCTGGGGTCAGTCTCACACAAGCATGGGGATCCCCTGCCACCCTCACACCTTCCTTGACCCTGTAACCTCTGCTGTCCCTCTGCAGCTGTAAAACCACACTACAGCATCATTAGCATGGAAACAAGATGTTACCTATACAGACAACCTGGGGAACCAATTAGACTTCGTGCAGGCCTTGCTCAGAATAAATCCACTGGACTCTGCCTTAAGCGCTACAATAATATGTGATCATGCTTTGAGCAAACTGAGAATTTCGGTAACTCAAAACAGACTTGCTACTACCTACAAGAATATCTAAATAAGACCATATGAACTCCCATGTAAGCTAACAGTGGCGCTAGAATGTCAAGCTTGTACAATTCAGTAAACAGTGACTACTGTGACTGTTATTGTACTTATTATTATAGCTCGTTGTTGTTATTTGCTGTGCTTTGTGACAAATGGTCTTTAAGTGGACTCCCTACAGCAGTCAGCTGGTTGCACTCTTGTTCATATGGCACAATGAGATCTGAATAAACAAGGAAAAGCATGTAAAGGGTCTCTAACAGCAGATTATAGGCACTAAATAGTCAGTGAGCACCAAAGAGCTCTTATCTCCCGAGCAGCCATACTGTGTGTGATAAAGCTGGATATGATGCGTGTTCAATTAGGCCCAATTAAGTGATATGTATTAACTAGCTCATTCATGGAGGCCAGAGATCAAGTGCTGCTGAATTGCCTGCTGAACAGAGGGCTTGTTAAATTCAATAAGGCCTTGTTAAATGTGTCAACATGATCCTTGATGAATGAGAACTGCTACTTTATGCTTCAGTACCTTTGTGTCCTGTTTAATTGAAGTATTTTTAAGTCTAGTTGCTAATCTGGATTAGTTATTGCATATGTATATTTGCTCATGCACACACACACACACACACACACACACACACACACACACATATATACTATATGCCATTAATACAGTTTTTTCCCTTTAAATTGCTTTAATATTCTTTCAACGTTTTTTTTTAAATTGATGTTAGCATATGAATGCTGAGGATTATCAAACTGATAATTAACTATAAATACATAAAAACGAATGTGAAAATGCTTTTCTTTATCAGCTTTTTAATATTTTTGTAAATTAGAAATATATTTAGTAATCAGTATCTATCAAAAATAAAATTTCAAGTAGATAATGAAGAAATATTCATTTTTTCTTTTGTTTATAATATATATATATATATATATATATATATATATATATATATATATATATATATATATATATATATATATATATATATAAAATAATTGCTTCACTAATAACCATATATATTTACTATTTATTATAATATTTGGTTACACTTTATTTTGAGGTTTCCCTGTTACAGGGTAATTATACATTTAAGTACTAAGTAATATTAATTAACTATGTACTTACTATATGGTTGTCACGTTGCACTGTGTAGGGAACACGCTGGAGGCACGAGGAGACGTTTTACAGTCTTTAATCGAGGAAACACTGAGAATAATCACAACAGGAGCTTTGAACAACACACGTAGCAACCAAGTAGACCCGACGGGAGAAATACACAGACAGGACTTAAATACACAGGATAATTAATTAAACACAGGTGCAGGGAATGAACAAATTAGACTAGACGAGGACAGGAACATGACCAAATAAGGGAACACTGAACATAAACAGGGGCAAAACAGGTCCATAATCCTGACATATCGCCCCCCTCCCGGAAGGCGCGTCCTCGCGCCGTAGAACAACATGGGGGGGGGGACTAAGGAGGAGGCTCGGGAGGATGGGCACCCGGGAGGGGGCCGGCAGACAAAGACCAGGGAGGCGACGAAGGAGGGAGGAGCCAGGGAGGAAACAGGAGGAGGAGGAGCACAGCAGGACTCAGGCCACAGCCATGATGACGGCCCACGGTGGAGCCGACGGAGGAAGGAGCTATGGAGGAGGAATGGCCACCAACTCCAGGGGGCCGACCAACGGTGGCGGAGCAGGTGGGGGAGGAGCCCGAGGCGGAGACGGAAAGCTGATGAGCCAGGGCGATGGGGAGGATCCAGGAGATCAAGGTGGAGATGGGGATCCAGATGGCTGCGATGGAGCCGGAGCGACAGAGGACTGAGGAGGAGCTGAAGGGATGGAGGAGCTGGAGGGATGGAGGGACGAGGCGCAGCCGGAGGAGTGGAGTCCCGAGGAGCAGGATGGTCAACGACAGACCAAGGCGGAGCCGGAGGGACGAGGGAGCCCGGCGGAGCCAGTGGACAGATGGGCCACGCCGGAGAGGAGGGAGCTAGGAGCCATGGTGGAGCCGATGGGTCAACGGGCCGAGGCGGAGTCCGGAGCTTAGAGGCTGGAGGCGGAGTCAAGGAATACTCCAGCCAAGGTGACGCTGGAAGATGGCAGCCCAGCAGAGCTCACTCCGCATAGATGGTGGGCTGAGGGCGAGCAGAGGGGCTGCCAGACGACAGCAGAGGAGGAGGCAGGAGCGGGTGGGACGGCGGGCATTTGTGAGCCTTCGGGCTTTCAGGCCTGAACTCAGGAACGGGAGCCTTCTCTGGGCTTAAATCTGGAACAGGAGTCCTCTCTGGGCTTAACACTGGAAGGGGAGCCCTCTCTGGGCTTAACTCTGGAACGAGAGCCCTTTCTGGGCTTAACTCTGGAACGGGAGCCCTCTCCTCTTCGGTGTGGCACAGTCGCCGCGCCATACTCAGCTCACCCTCAGCCGTGGTGCAGGGGGCGGAGCTCCTCTCCGCGCAGTATTCTCCCTCGAGGTGAGCGTTGTTGCCGGCTCATGCACCTGGACTGACGTCACTAGCAGCTCCGGCTCCATGGCGATCCATGGCTCTGTTGCTACGTGCGGCAATGACTCATCGGTCGTGGCAGGCACTGGCTCTCCGTCAGCGGTGGGCTCGGGCATGCACTCCACGCGGCAGGGAGATGGTGGGCTGGGCTCTGGGTTTGGAGTGGAACTGGCGAGCCTCCTCGGAGCTGATGGTGATCGGGGATCTGTTTCTCACCAGTGTCCACTCCATGAAGGTGGTGAAATTCGATTGAGGACCATCCTCGGACTACGGCACTCTGCACGCGATGTTCAAACTGGTGTCGTAGAATGCACAGAGCGTGTCGTCCAGGTAGGTGGTGAGGCTTGCAAGGACCAGGAATAGTCTGGAGTGGCCTTCGAGCGATCTCTCCCCCTGCTCCAGCAGGAGGAGGAGGTATTCCGGGCGAAGGAGGGGATCCATGGGGAACACACAACGGAAACAAAAACATTGAGAGAACCAGGAAATAAAAACAGAGGGTAGACACATGGAGGTAACTGTTTCGGTCGGGTCTTCTGTCACGTTACGCTGTGTAGGGAACACGCTGGAGGCACGAGGAGACATTTTACAGTCTTTAATCGAGGAAACACTGGGAATAATCACAACAGGAGCTTTGAACAACACACGTAGCAACCAAGTAGACCCGAGAGGGGAGAAATACACAGACAGGACTTAAATACATAGGATAGTTAATTAAACACAGGTGCAGGGAATGAACGAATTAGACTAGACGAGGACAGGAACATGACCAAATAAGGGAACACTGAACAGAAACAGGGGCAAAACAGGTCCATAATCCTGACAATGGTTAGGATTAGGGTTTGGTTTAGGGTTACTTGCATGTAATTATGCATAATTTATTGTTATTATAATAGTAAGCACATGTAATGTGTAACAAGGACATCTTAAAATAAAGTGTTACCTAATATTTAAAAAAAATATATTGATAATTAGTGTGAAATCCACATTGTTCTAGTTATGCAAAATTATTTAAAAATAATATTTTATAACCTAAGTAAACTGAGCAGTTTTTAGTTGCCTACCATCAGAAATGCACCTAGAAAGGAGGAAAATGCAAGACACTGGAAGGACAGGACAGGGAACGACAGCATTCCACAAGCATTCCCTCTCTCTCTCTCTCTCTCTCACCCTTCATATGTCAATCAGTCTTGTTATCTCCCTGGTCTCACCCCTGTGCCTGCCTGCTTTCCCGTTCGTGGCCGTCGATGTGTTAATCACCCTGCTCTGCTGACAGAGGGACCCAGATATTTTGATGTCCTGATAATCCCGTGCAGGACCTCCATGTCCTTCTCTTCTTTTCTCTCTCATACTGCCCTGTCTCTGGATCTCAAAGCTTTCTCCCTTTGCCACCTCCACCCCCAACCAAAACACTCTGAGACCTTCTTATCAAAGCCCCCAGAAATAGACACCAGGGGTCAATGAGAATCTTTGCTGCCACTTACTTTGTGGTCACCTCTGAGAAACAGGGCCATGTTGTCACCACAATTATATTGTTTATATTTGTATGGTGACAATCTCAGAAGCGGTGGCAAAAAATAAATAATAAATAAATATTACACAACTATAATATTTTTTTTGTAACTCTGAGACCATAATAATATTATATTATAATATTATATGATTCTATATATTATGCATTATTTTTAATTGTGACAAGTACGTATATTTGTTTTTGTCATCAGAACACACACACACACACACACATATATATATATATATATATATATATATGTGTGTGTGTGTTAGTTCTGATGACAAAAAAAATATACGTACTATATGTGTGTGTGTGTGTGTGTGTGTGTGTGTGTGTGTGTGTATGTATATATATATATATATATATATATATATATATATATATATATATAGGATAAATATGTTGAATATGACCATTTTTTTCCAAAAAATAAAAAAAAAAAAGCTATAAAAACTGTGTTCAAACATAAATACAGATTCTGTTGAAACTGGTTTCCCAACAACAGTAATAGTTGATGAAATTCTACTTTTTTGTGCTTGGCTAATTTCACTATGTGAAATATCAGCAAACCATTAAAAACAGCTCTAATTACACAGCCAAAATGTATAAAAAGACTTAATTGACAGGAAATAGATGTGGATTATACCTGGAAGCATCACTGAATGAGACTCTTTAAAGTTGATGTATTGGTGGTGGCAAGAGGGAGGAGGGAACTGGGAGGGAGGGGGTCGACTGAAATAAGAACTGTTTTGGCGAGCAGTTGATACATTTGATATGGGACTCACCGGATCCTCGACACGAGCTGTCAATGTGCTCGCAGGGGAGGCTAATCAATCACTGGCTTTCTATCTGGCCTGCCTGTCTCCCGGAGCCTGGGGATGCCCTGTTTGTGTTGAACGAGGCCTGTAGAGTCGAGGGCTGTGCTGTTACAGTAACCCTGCCACCCCCCTCCCAAGCTCCCACGTTTCTTTCTGCAGCCGAGTAAGTTGTCCTAGAACGAGTCCTGGCCTCCGCTCTCCTGTGTTTGTGTATGTCACTCTCATGTCACTTCAGAGTCGCTTTCTGACCCGGTAGGGCTGAGCAAAACGTCTGATGTCTGCACTGTCAACGCGGCGGTTCACTGCACTAAGTTTAGCCTCTCCACTGGAGTGCTGTTGTGAAGTGGGGTGAGACATGTTGATGTACTGGTATGTACGAACCGAATTCCACTTAATTCATTGGTGTAAGTATATAATGGCGTATTTACAGCCAGTTCTCATGCTCTGCGTGAATGATGCGAGGGTCCGGTCCCACAGCTGTGAATCAGAGTGGTAGGTGGCTTTGGAAAAGCTTTAGGGACAGAGTCCCGGCAGCCCGCCGGCAATTGTTTAACACCCGCAGAATGAATATGTAAAGTGCAGCTAGCTCATAAATACAACATGAAAAGGCTCCTGCTGGGTATAAAGACATGTTATTAGCCTGACTTTGAAAAAGACAACTGGGAGTATTACAATGAGACTGTATATTCATTGGGGACATGTCCTCGGCCACACAATGGGGACAGATCATTAAATTAAGGAGAGGAAAGAAGTGATAATTTGGTAGATTGTTTAGTACAAATATGGGGGAAATAATGTTTTCCATCTACTACTGGGTTGTTTTCATTTGCTGAACAGAGAGATCAGTGTGAAACCCAAGCCTCATTTGCTGTTTTGGGGTCGGAAAGAGCCTTAGGGCCATTTTAATTGTTTAAAAAGTAGTATCAGGTTGATCCTGAGAACTGATTATAAACAAAACTTCATTTTGATGACAAATTGCCTCCATGAAAAAAGGTCTTATTCTCTATGTAGAATGAAGGCATTGCATATGTTTTGGTCAGTAACTTTTTTAAAACATAAATGAATACTTTCATTCAGCAAGCATACATTAAATTGATGAAAAGGGACAGAAAAACATTTAAATAAATGCTGTTCTTTATATTCATTAGAGAATCCTAAATTCCTGAATTCTGTATTGTGGTTTCCACAAAAATATTAAGCAGCAAAACTTTCAACATTGATAATTATAAGAAATGTAGCACCAAATCAACATATTAGAATGATTTCTGAAGCATAATGCGACTCTGAAGACTGGAGTAACAACTGTTGAAAATTTAGTTTTGCCATCACAGGAATAAATTACATCTATTAAAATAGAAAACAGTAATAATAAAATTAATAATAATAATTTCATAATATTACTGTTTTTACTGTATTTTTGATCAATTAAATGCAGCCTTGGTGAACAAAAATATTACCCATAAACAGATTTGGCTGCATGACTAACAACAATACCAATTACATTTCTGAAAAACTTATGCCTACTTCATGGTAAAACAAAGGAGTAAAATGTAAATAAAACAAATCTGCCTGGGTTTTGATTTGGAACATAGTGAAAGAAATTGTTGGCGGGAAAAAAACATTATTTTAAAATTACATTTATTATTTTACACACAATTTATAGGGCTCTCTGGTCCCCAAACAGTAAAACAGTCAATCTCAACAGAACATGAGGGTTTGTATCTCTCTGTTCCTCTCCCTTTGTCAGCTGTGTCCAAACCTGGAACGATTAAAATGATTTAGATGAGCGAAAAGAAGGAAAAACCGTCAATTCTGTGGTCTTTTTTTTATTGTGGGATTGCATTCCCAGCTTGCTCCAGATGTAGAATGGTGGATATTATCTCCACATGAAAGCCACTGTCACAACTGTCCTAAAAACAACCTGCCTCATGCCTTTCAAGTGTTGAATGTCCAAAAAAAATGATTTTGACAAATTGTTCGGAGGTTCCTCTGACATGTTAAGGATGATAAACATCTGGAACTCACAGTCAAAAATATGTCCTCCACACCCCTTTACGGCTCACGGAAGTATGACTTCAGCACGCTGTAGCCGACACTCATATCAAACAAGTTTCACACACTTTATTATTTTTATGCTCTACAAGTATATAGATCTATAAGGTGGGACATTAAACAAGTTGAGCAGCTGCCAAGCTTCCCAGGTGGAAGTATTGTGCATGTGAAAATGGACTTTTCGCAAATACTTAACTACTTTTTTCTTAAGCATGGCTCCCTGTGGTGCATATTACTCTATGTGTGGGACTGATTTACAGAGATGTTTGTAAGTCTAGCTAAGTGTGTGTTTCTGTTAATACAGTCACTTTCTAGGGACCAAAAAGAAGTCTGGGTGGTGAACAGAACAGCAACAGCTTTCCCAGCCATTCACTTAATTCCCAAAAAAGTCATCCTATAATGTGCTATGTAGTGAGAAGTGCTCACTATGACACGTACACCCACAAACACACACATACTTATCCAGCAGATGATGTCCCTCTTAACACAAGCCATTCATCGTCACACAATTAGGGCATTTTTTCAGCACCTGCTGCAGTGGGAATGCCCGTTTGCCTGTGTTAATTAGAGCCAGACTTCACTGCTCCTCTCTGAGAACATGTTCAGAGATGCAATCCTGACCATCACAGTGTACCCACTTATCACTGCCACTTACTCGTGATCGTGCATCTAATGCCTCACGAGGGAAATAATCACAGCAGACTCTTGATTGGCCAAAAACAATGATGTCAATGATGTCTTAAATGGATAGTTCACCCAAAAAATTCTGCATCATTTCCTCACTGTCATGTTGTTACAAACCTGTATGACTTTATTTTATAATTTACTTTTTTTAGTTGTTGTTTTGGACCCCATTGACTTTCATTGTACAGGCAAAAACAGTTGAAAACAAGAAAAAAAGTTATAAAAGTTTGGAACTACTTGAGTAAACAATGAAAGAAGTTTCATATTTGGGTGAACCGACATCAAAACCGGTATTAGGTTATAAGTATAACCTGTACAAAAAAATTTTGTCAGCGCAATGTTGTTTTGGGCCCCTTTCTCTTTCATTGTGGGGGCAAAACCTTTGAAACAAAGACAGTCATACAAGTTTGGAATGACACGAGGGTAAATTATGACAGAATTTTCATCTTTGGCTGAACTGAAGTCAAAAGTATGAATTTATGAATATAATTTTTTTATGCAGAGCACAAAAGAAGATATTCTGTGTTTTTTGTCTATACAGTGCTGTTTTGGACCCCATTGACTTTCATTGTAGGGGCAGTTGAAAACAAGAAAAAAAAAAAAGTCATACACCTTTGGAACAACATGAGAGTGAGTAAATGATGACAGAAGTTTCATATTTGAGTGAACTGATGTCAAAACCTGTATCAAGTTATTTTTATTATGTGGAACACAAAAGAAGATAATCTGCATTTTTTGTCCATGCAGTGTTGTTTTGGACCCCACTGACTTTCATTGTAGGGCAAAATTGTTGAAACAAAGACAGTCATACAGGTTTGGAAAGACATGAAGGCGAGTAAACGATGACAGAATTTTTGGGTAAACTGTCCTTTTAATACTAATGTGGCTCTTTAGGTGTGTTGGAGAGTCTGTGAGGTAATATGAAAGCACTTTTGTCCTGATTTTGAGCAGATGACCTGGACTGTTAAAGGTTAAAGCACTAGCCTTCAAGAACACTTAATAACTCCTGGCTGGTTACAGCTTCTCATTGTTTTCACTTTAAAGAGCTGTAAAGTGCCACCTAAGGGGTGAAAGAAATTGCCCGTCTGACTGAGAAAGAATCCAGCTCACACTCGCTGACTATGGGCCATAGTGCAAACTGGGAAATTGTGCTTATTGTCATTCGTAGAGGGCAGACATTCAAGGCTCTTTTTTCTTCGGCTATACTCCGCCGTTACAGGTAGTTGCGACCTATCACTACTTGTTGAAATTTAGGCCCACTACACAAAAAGAATGGAAGTACAATGACTTCAAATAAGTTTCTAGGTAAACTCCCTTTAGAGCCATATAAAAGAGAAGACTGTACTCAGACACATGTACCTTGTGTATTCTAGCTGTGTATTGGCTTATTGTTTTGACGTTGTAAATTAGGACAGTAAAATGTCTTCCAGCATTTGTGAATGAATACAGGTTGGGCATCACTGTTTTTTTCATGACCCCTCCGAGAAAGCTAAGGTTTCATGAGAATTTTGTAGTATTGCCATTTGCCAGTAGAGTCAAGAAGTAAGAAAAAATAATAATAAAAAAGCAAACAGCAAATTCTTTCATTGAACTTATAAGAATGTGGTAGTATTTTAAAGTGCGATGAGCATGAAACTAAGGACACTGATCACTGACAGAATAAAAATATTTTTTTTCTTTTTTTCCTGAATTATTATTCTCAATATAGTATTTGACAGCTTTATCTATTGGCTATGTTCAGAATAGCTTAATACCTATTCATTGGATATATGAGATATATAGGCTATATAATATGCAGTATGCAAATTAAATGTACACATGGCTGAATTTGTATGCTAGCATACTACTATTTCTAACAAATAAATATATGGCAGAAATAGAATGTAGTATGCTATTCTGAATAAAGCGCATGGAGTATCTACTACATTTGTCAGTGTCTAGAAGGCAAATTACATATGTAAAGTAACGTATCACACAATGAAATTCACGTGATTTCATCTTCCATTTACAGTTTTCAAAAAATGGAATAAAAATCCAAAATACCTATTTCTGGAATAATTATGATTATTCAGAAATAAAAGATATTATTTCTGAAATAATAATCTTATAGCACTCACTGTATTAAACATGCAATGAGATCAGTTCATGTGACAACAATATAGCATACTACTGATTGAAATGTTTATTATAGCATAATGTGTACTGTTTAATATACTAAGTAGTATAAAATAAATACTGTATAGTATTAAGTTTGTTAAAATTCCATTTCAAACACAGCCTGATTTCCAGGGAGAAACATTTGACTTTTGACCTCCCTTTAGTTTAAAGAGTGCTCCCTGAGCTCCCTCTAGTGTCCAGTTGGGAATGACACCACAAGAAAAATCATATTCACAATTAAATTCACGATTAAATGTTACCATACAGCAGCTTCCTCTAGCATCACTGCACTTTGAGACAACTGTCTCCCTAGTCAAAAAGACACTAACACATCATTAGAAGACCAGCAAACTCAGAAACAAAAACCAAACAGACTGAATGAAGTGTCAAACTCTTACTTAATCTGAAACATCTGACAATTTTGGATTTAGATTCTCTGTTAAAAGTAACAAGTGGTATTTTGCTCAGTAAGTGATCAGTAAGCTAATAATGCTGTGAAAACATGCACTTTACAATGCATACAAAGCAAATGAAAACAGAGAGGCATGTTGGGGTGTTTCCACTTTGCGAATCCTTTACAGCACCATGAAATGAAATCAAGACCAAGATAAAGCTAGAAATGTAGATGCTTCCAAGATGTGACTGATTGCATTGCTAATAAGTTTCTGTGTTCTAATACACAACAGACGACCAGCACCAAAGAAACCGGTTTATATCTTTAGATCTGGATCACTACAGGATCAAATCAAAGGCAAAGCTTTCTCAGTTAAAAAGGGAAAAGAAATGACATATCTGAAACCAGTCGCAAATGTATATTGGAATTATCTTTCAAACAAATCTGCAGGAAACAGACGTGAATGCATATTTTACATCAAGAAACACATGCATATGCATTTAAGAACTATCTCTAGGAGAAATAAAATACACAATATATTATAGGTCTCTTGGCTAAAGACCTGGCATTCCTCACACTGATTTGAGAGTTGTCAGTGAGTTGTTTAAGAGACTTAGCAGCTAAGTAGCAGGAACGTGTAATATTTGACAGCTATCTGCTGGCATGTTGACAAAAAGAATGGTGGAGGATTGAGTTTTAAAACATGCAAATGAACAAGAGAGACAGAGAAAAAGAGATGTGACACTCTCTGTGTTGATGTTCACGGAGTTTCTGTAATTTTACATATTCATTAGTTACATATTCATCACTATGAGACCTACTATTTGCTCATATTTGATTTCTGGGATTTAAACTCACTAACCTTAAGCATTAAAATTCATTGTGTCACTGTGGTCCTGCTACAGACAGGAATGACATTTCAAACTTTTTCACACGTCACATATATTTACAATTAAATCACATTTTCTTCAGAAAATGTAAAAATCTAGTTATCTAGTAATATTTTATACTGAGTAGCTGAGGCAGTTCTTTACTAGTACTTTTATGAGGTAGTTTGTTGGGTATGAAGATGAGGTTTGAAAAAAAAAAAAAAGATCTTTGCTATGTTTGTCTTTGATTTTAACCAATCATGCCTAAAATTCAAGTTTGAGAAATAAAAAGTATTACCAATATTTAATAGTCAGTGGTGCTGCATCAGTATGAAAATTAATACTATGAATTATATAATTTTATCAGGCTGTACAGAAATAAATTAAATAAATAAGAATAGTGTCTGGTAAATACTTAAGGCAAATATTTAAGAATTCAATGAGAAATTTTTGTTGGGGTAAAAATAGTTTAATTTAATAATGCAACCTCAATTTGACAGTAGTTGCACACAAAATAAAATGAAAATATATACTAAAATAAAATATAAAATATATATTTAGAAATATAATAAATAAAACAAAGTTGGAGCTAATCACAGTCATTTGATCAACAAAAACTATGTTTAATTAGAAACAGCATCTTTAATATAAACAGCCTTTGTTTATAATAATGACATATATTATGCATGTTTACAGTACAATCAGATCTTTGCGACAGTATGTTTGTCCTTGATTTTAACCAATCATACCTAAAGTTCAGTTTAAAAAATGATTCCCAATATTTAGTAGTCCATAGTGATGCATCAATATGCAATTTTAATGTTATAAATATTAAAGCTCTTCGGCTGTTATCAGTTTATAATTCATTTATTGTTCTACATCTCATCTCTAGAGGACAAAACAGTAGCTCTAGGTATGGTCTTTAGTGCCCAACTGAAGTAATAACACTTTGGTGCTGTCATTGACAGCAGACTCTAGGTGGCACACCAGACAGCCTTTGTGCTCCGTTTTGCCCCCGAAGACTTACACACTTTTACTGGGACTGCAATTGATAGTTGCGCTGTCTACGTATTGTTGTTTTGCATATGTACTGTATATGAATGCAAATGTACATTTGCAACACATTTTGCTTCCTTATTATCAGTCCTGTAATATTCAAGCAACAGCATCTACTGAATTTGCAGTGAATCTAACACAGAAATCCTTACGTTTTCCATCTTTCAAATGACCTTCTCCCATTTTCCTTTTCCTAAGTGGCTAACAAACCAACATGCAGATACATACTCACATAATAATGCATAATGCATGTATTTGTGTGCAGGTACACAAATACATTTTCACACACTCATATGAGCAAGCATGCAGAAACGCACACACAGATACTCAAAAAGCAGCCCTTCTTGCTCCTTGTCTATAAATACCCTCTCCTCAGTGATGGCTGTCAGGGCCTGTAACCTTGGCTTCTCCACTAGTGCATTGATTTATGGTGGAGCTAGATTGAACCGACCTTGCACTTGGTCTCAAGCAGTATAAGTAATGGCGGGTCATCAGCGCTGAAACTGGCAGCCATCTTATGCAGGGCTCGTCTGTTGCTTTTGTCTCTATTTCTCGGTGTAGCCTCTACCCCGGGCATTACCAAATGGACATGAGTGGCCCCCTGCTTTTGTGGCCATCATATAGAGAGGGTGAAATGAAGGCTTAACTGCAGTAAGGATCAGGCGGCGGTCAGCAGTAGCTCGCTTTAATTTCATGCCTAATTTCTCCCTGTGCTCAAAGAATTGATCTCTCTCCTCTATCTCCCTAACCTCGGCCTGGCTGTCGGGAGCTCCAGCCGGACGGGGGCGAGGTAGGGGCCAGACTGTGGCCATCCATCACACACCTCCCTAGCCCTGGATTCACAGCTCTGCTCTGAGCAGAGCCCGAGTGATGAAAGCTAAGCCACAAAATGAGCTTATTAGATCATCATAAACTCAACAGGCCAGATTCATCAAACGAGCGCTCAGCGAAATTCATTCTCTCGACTCGGAATGAATCACAAGCCAGAATTTCCTGATAAACATTTGCATGCAAAATACTCTCACGGGCAGGCATATTTGACATACACACAGAAGAGAAGGTCAATGTGGAGAATTTCTTAGGTTTCTTGTAGCTTTGTTGCATAGCTGCTAGAACATGTGCTAGCAACACCAAGGTCATGGGTTGGTTCCCAGGGAAGGCGTACACTATTTACAAAGTATATCGCTTGTAAATTCAAGTAAATTCAAGTCACTTTGCATAAAAACGTGCAGCTTTACAGCTTTAAAAAAAATGAAACTCCAATTTGAAAATAAAAAAATAAAATAAAATAAAATAAAATAAAATACTCAAGCATTCAAAAGGTTTGAGCCAATCATAACCCTTTTTTGGATCAATAAAACATTAGGTTTACTTCAAAAATGCAACTGCAATTTGGCAGTAGTCTCAAATAAAATAAAATGAAACAAATACAATAAAGTATATCATATAAAATGTAAAAAAATAAATAAATATAATAATAATAATAATAATAATAATATATATATATATATATATATATATATATATATATATATATATATATATATATATATATATATATATATATATATAATAAATAAAAGGATAAGGTTGAAGCTGAATACAACCATGTCTTTTTTAAAAATAAATAAAAAACAAATAAATAAATAAAAGGTTTAATTAAAATAAAATATAAATAAAATGACTAAAATATATAATGCAGTTAGTTAGTATATATAAAATATATAATATAGCTAACATATATAATAAAATATATAGTACAATCAAATATAAAATAAATAAAAATATACTTAAAACTCAAGGTTTGAGCAGATCACAATTCAGCCAATCAAAATCATTTGTCAATCACAACAAAACTCTAGGTTTAATACAGTAAAAGCAAACAGTTAAAGTAAAACGGTGGTGGAAATATTGGTTGGTCACAACCCCCTTTTCCTGTCACTAAGATCTGAAGGTTCTGTCAAGATGACAAAATGGCTCCCCTCTGGCTGCACAGCTCAGACGAAAACTACAAGCTTGGCACAATAAAACCTAGTATATCATTCAATGAATCCTCAGGTCACAGAGGAGCCATGGAGGCTTCTCTGGAGAGTGAGCTGATGGACAGTGCCTTCTTTTATAGGTCAGTCTACAATTTTCAGATGCCAGGCTTCCAGAGGATCTGATATTGTCACCGGCACGGACGTGACCTAGTTACAAACGTTCAAATCGACGATAATCAAATACAGGCCTATCAATTTTGAGGTCAACCTAATGTGATTGCGAAAGGATCTTTTTATAAGGTGGGCGACCCTCTTTGCTTAACAACCACGGTGTCGTTCACCACCTAATCTTCAAAAAGTCCTTGAGGAGCATAACAAGCATTCAGTGGTAATGAAATCAGTGGGCACACAGACATCAGTGAAGAATGACGTACTCAGAGCCCACCACTGACACACAGTCAATCCTTATTTACTTAATTGCATGGCAAGCGGCTCACATGGAGCTATTTGTCTCTCTGTCTGTCCCACTGTTTGTCAGGACGTTTCATCACTGGCTGGGTTTGCGTCTCCTCTCCCATCTGTGCCCGTCTGTATGCGGGAGCTGGCAGTGAGACAGTGCTCCCCATCAACGGCAGCGCAGTCTGCATCCCCATCTTCCAGCCATAAATCCTGAAATAACGGAATGCAAGAGCATTCACTCCAGACTGAGCTGCCACGAGTGAGAGAGAAAGAACACGTAGCAGCTGAAGAGAGAGAGAGGAAAGAAAGAGTAAAAGAAAGAGAGAACGCCTTTGGCTTCTCAGATCCAATTAGTCGGTCGTGTGTAGTCGCTTCTCTCTCTCTCCTTCTCCTCGCCATCTTAATTGGAAGCCGGAGAGACCAGTCGAAATCGCATTAACAGAGGTCCTGACAGAGAGGACCATCAATCTTTTTTTATTACGGTGTAATGGGGGTTCTTGGGAGCCGCAATTCGATTTGTCACTGGCCTCGTTCGCTGATAACAGGCATTTGTCATCACTTTCCCTCGCCTTAATGTTATCATCTCGGGCTTGACAGCTGCCTCCATCCAGGGAGTCCCAGCGACACAGCACATCCGTCAACATAATATTTCCACGGCCAAGGGGACTGCTACAGCAATAAGCCACATTAAAGCACTTATGAGAAGAAAATCTGTTGTCATTAATTAAAATGTTGGAGCGAGCAGCAGGTCTTCTGTGTGAGGGTACTGTGTGTGTTTGTTTCTTTATGAGGTGACAGTGGGAGTGGGAGCGTTGAAATATTCTCCCGCTTCCTGCCATTGTCATTATGACAAAATGTCTGCTCGGAAGTGGGTATTCTGCTACCACATCTTGACACATTCATACGGCGCACGCATATTGACGGTTTTTGTTTCTAAATATATGGTTTAATGTCTAATAAATGTGTTCGAAAAGCTGAAGAGGATCATGTGCCTATAAATACAGCATACCTACACATTCACTTGCTGTAGACACCTTGATTGTCTTCCTCTTCCGGACAGCAGAGGGCAGAGTCGAGCCTGTGGTGACAGGTGTTGGGCCGACAGAAGATTCCTCTGCTGCTAATTAGACCAGCATCCCCTCTTCCTGCTGACCTACAGGACACAGACACTCATTCCATCAGGGGAGTCAATTCACAGTGAAATATGAGCAGCTGTATTTAGAGCTGCGCAGGGTTGGTGACGACTTAAGAGTGACTTTATTCTACAAAACTAGATTCAGCGGCCATTATCCATGCTTACCATCTCTATAAACAGTGCAAGTCAGTGAATGAAAGCTAAAATGTCAGCTCTATCTGCAATGGTGCAGGTTCTTCAAAGTCATATCAGTGGAAAATAGTAAAGTTCTGCCTTGTGGGAAATAAAACAGACCTGGATCAACAGGGCCATGGTGCGCCTGGACCACCCAATCATGAGCTTGGCCCTCCCCTACAAGTGACAGAGAGAGAGAGAGAGAGAGAGAGAGAGAGAGAGAGAGAGAGAGAGAGAGAGGATAGATAAACAGACAGAACATAAGATAGATAGATAGACAGACAAACAGAATGATTCTATGAATTCTGTCTGAGATATAAAACTTTAGGTTAGATTGTGTACAAATGAACTGGGAGAGTACAGCTGAGCACAATGGCCCATCGAGATCCCGTTTAACCAGTGACCTTGAGCTCGGTGTTTGAAGACTGACCAAACAGAAAGCCAGACACAATTCAGCTCACAATTTCTCTTCTCGGAGCGGGAGACGCAGGCGTATGATATCATTAGTCTGTGTGGGTCTCTTCTGGGGAGATCTGGAGATGCTCACACAGATGGAGAGCACCGCCCAAGGGCTTGATAGACCCGAGAAACCCATTCATACTCGCACAGGCCTGGGATAACAGAGGAAAGACAACACTACACATGCACATAGCTCTCTGTATAGATTCATATCAATAATTTGATACATACCTTAATCGCAGTAACATAGAACCCTTCAAGGGCACTATATTAAAGGTGTCTCTCAAATGTGTATCTGAATATAAACTGCCATGCAGCTGTTTGGGATCCATAGGGGAAGGTGAGACTCTTCTCTTTAATTAAGCATTAAATCTGCCTCTTCAGTGAGTTAATGAAGCTCTTCTCTGACTGGCAATGGCGCTCTTTGGCAGAAACCAACAGTGTCTGTATTCAGATCCTGCTTTGTAAGCTTTTTTCACTCTGCACCCTGATGTTCTCAATAAATGGATTACCCCAGGCTCATTTAAAACACTTTTATTTGGTGTGTTATAAAGGTTTGAATACTCTACAAATATTTTTAGTACATGTGAGGTCAAATACAGTTATAAATATCCATATAAATTAGATTGAAACTCAGATATCATATACAGATAATACAGTATACAAGATAATACTATGAATAGAACCTATACCTTTATACTCTACCATTCAAACGTTTTGGGTTGGTAAGACTTTTAAATGGTTTTGAAAGAAGTGTTTAATGCTCCCAAGGCTGCATTTATTTGATTTAAAATATTGTAAAATCTGAAAAAAAAAGAGTATATAATTACAATTACTTTTTTTTCTGTGATGGCAGAGCAGAATTTTCAGCAGTCATTACCCAGTCTTCAGTGTCACATGATCATTCAGAAATCATTCTATGCTGATTTGGTGCTCAAGAAACATTATTATTATAAATGTTGAAAACGGCTGAATATTTGTATTTTTTAAGATTCTTTGATTAATAAAACATTCAAACGAACAGAATTTATTTAAAATATAAATCTTTTGTAAATTCCTAAATGTCTTTAATGCATGAATAAATAATTAATGAATAAATGCGTTCTTACTAAAAACAAACAAACAACAACAACAACTTAACCTTTGAAGTGGTAGTGTATATGTACTAATACATATTTACAGCTGTAGCAGTGTTCAAAATGTCTGTAAATAATACAACACTTTCTGCAAATAAGCAAAGGAATATTTAAAATAAGTTTGATCTCAGCCTATTTTAAAGTTTCTGATAAAGTGGTACATTAGCACCTGAGCGTTACTAAATGATCCAATGCCATTTAACACTCACAATAATATGTGCAAGAGATCACTGCAACATATATATACACTCTCATAATGATAAAAATATGTATAAGGCCTATATACATGAAGGAATTTCTTTCATAACACAAACATGATCAATAGTGAAAAAACATAGTTTGTGATTTCTCAATAACAATATACATGTGGTAACATGTATATGGCACTGTTCTTGAAAGTAACACAAAGCTGTGGGTGTTTAAGCATCATTACAAAACTAAATCTGATTCTGAAAACTAATTTCAGCTCATGTTTTGTTATAAGGAGACACAGACCTTCTGTTAGTCTGAGCCCATTGCACACAAAAGTAAAATTCACTTAACTGCGCCTTTCTTAATGCATGGCTGATAACTGATCTAATTCCTAAACCTCAAATGCATTTTTTGCTCCTGAGTTTAAGGACAGGAAGAAGAGCTGTCGAATTCAAGTGAACCATTTTCAAGTGAGCCGTATCCATTCATCTTTTTCAGTTTGAGCTGGTCCGGGTGAGTGAGGGCCTGGCTCTCTTCAACAGCCTCTTTCGTAGCAAACATCTGACTAATCTCTACAAACGTCTTATTTTTAGTTTCCGGAATAACAAAGTACACGTAGATGGCCACTGACACGCATATGGCACAGAACACCAGATAGCAGTAGGACCCAGCAGACCTCTGTAGCAGAGAAATACGAAGATTAATTAAATGAAGATGATTGAATTTCACAATGATTGACTCTGACAAATGTTTTGGCAACCACAACCCTGGAAAACACTTTTCCGATTACACTCTGTGTACCTTTGGCTTTAACTGCATTGCATGGATTTGATACCTGAAGGAACGGAAAGATAAAGCCGATGGTGAAGTTCGACACCCAGTTAAGAGATCCTCCCACGGTGTATGCGGCAGGACGATGGGATTGCTTGAAGAGCTCAGCTGTGATCAGGAACGGAACACCCGCTAAAAAACACACACATTCGTACTAATGATATATTGTGACGTCATCTTTATTTTTCATGTTTAATCGCATACCTACTCAGAAAAAGTGCTGTGAAACTTAGAGCGGTTATATTTTTTAGCCTAATAAAACTCATATGAGTGCATATTATGAATGCATTTTATGAACATGCATGTATGCATTGCTCTTCTGTAGTGCAACAGTTCTTGGAGGGAGGATAATAAACTAGCTTTATGAAGAGCTCGTTATCTCAATATGCAGGAAGCAGAGATTGTTCCACTGCTTAAATTCTAATCCCTTTTGGTTACAAGTGAAAAATAAGGAGGCACAAGGTGTTATTTCAAATGTAATGAATTCAGGAACAAGCCAAGCGATGGCTTCATTATTTGTGCGTGATAATTGCAGCAGGAGGCGTGCTGCAGTTAAATTGATAAGGAACTCTGCTTGTAATTCATTGTTCATGCAGGATTTTGTCTTAAAAAGCCATATTCATCATTGTTTATGAACAATGAGCCATAAAAAATCCTAATTAAAGACGTAATTACACCGATTGAGACTGGGGCCTGAGAATGAATTATAGATTTTGGAGTTGGGTTGGATAATGCATCAACTCAGTAAAGCACTTGTAGTCTCATTCATCACTGTAGCAGAGCTACTCCTCTCTGCTCTTATTGTGTGCATAAACTATGAGTCTTATGCTCATGCAGCACTAATAGAGGGAAATACACACTTTAACTTCCATACTTTGATCTTTGAAACTCCTTAAAATGCCAATATCTTCTCCTCAACAGCACAATTTATCACTATATCAATTTAATGTAATTTAGTCAAGATGCATATAATTTCCAAGGCGTCTGTATCCTGTTCTCTGTCCTAAGAATTACCAAATAATTCATTATATAAAAAAACTGTGGTTCACAATCATGTATGTATCATATTGTATTTTTGTGTAAACTAATCAACTCATAAATCTGTATTAGTACAATGTAGCTTTTAAATTGTGTCCTCACAGAACAAAAAAAAGGATGAAGTTATTTTTTTAATTGTTTTTAAAATTTTGAATTTTTTTAATGTAAAATAAAAAAATAAAATAACAAAATCTTAATGGAATAATCATACTTTGCAAGGATAGATAAGGATATACAGCATTAATCCTGATAAACTTTGGATTTTTATTAAATATTAAATAAGAATTTGCTCCATCTTAAAATAAATAAGTATTATTAGTATTTTTAAATAATTATTAAAATAATAAATCTAATAAAAATATACATAACTATTTCTGAAAGTTTGAAAGACTTTACACTATTCTGAACTAATAAAATATGAATATATTAAATATAGATATATAATATGGCTTGGTAAAATGAATGAATATATGACAAAAACCTAGTGCTCAAATAAATACTGAGGTCTATACTGAACTGCAGTTGCGCTTGCTTTTCAAAATTCTACCCCCAGGTGTCGCTATTTCACTATTTGAAGGCGTCATCTGGGACTTCAGGGTCAAAGAGCAGACAACTACTCATCCAATTGAAGCAGTGCTCTACTGAATGTGCCTGAGCATGACTGAAAGTGATGCAGCAATGTAGATCAATTTAATAAATAGATTAAGAGAAGAAGAAAGAGTGACAGACACAAAGAACTCACCCGGCCCAATGCAGAATCCAGCGATGATCCCAACCACACACCCCACACTCACATATTTCATAAAAGGCACATGTGTCTGAAAACATGATAGTAGTAAAAAGTGTTATATCACTTGTCATTTTTGCCAACAGTTATTTCAATTGGCAGTGAATGCAAGTTAGATTTTAAGTATTTTTCCACTTTATTAATGATATTTCACTTACTTGAAGAATGAGAGACAGTGTTATCCCAGCACAACACATTCCCATAACACCAAAGCCTCCAATTATCAATGGCCTTCGCCCGAGACGCTCAATGGTGAAACACTGAATGAAAAACAACAGATGCAATGTGGATGTTCACGATAGCCACTTCCTTTTTGTCTTGATCGGATTAATTAGTAACCACTGTCTTGAAAGGAAGACTTTCATTGCTTTTTTGAAAGCAAATGTCGCAGAAACATAAAGTGGAACCTTGTTTTTTCATTAAGTGATGCTAAAATTGAGCGCTAAAGCTGTGCACTGTTGATTTAAAGGCGGGTGAAGCTGACATAAGAATGAATAGCTGTAATTTTATAACCAATCTCTAGCCTTCCTCTCGTGTGCCATTCGCCTCCCGAGTGAGGGCCAATTGACACTGACAGCAATGAGTTCTTCTGACTAACAGCGTGCCTCTTTCTCTCCGGTTGCTGCTGGTGCATCACTAAATCCCGGCTAAGCGACGCAACTGGGAGAGAGAGACTGTATCTGGCCTTCATTACAGCTCTGAGATGTGACCCAAGAAAGGAGGCGGCAAAAACAAGACACATCAGTCTCTCTAATGCTCATCTTACACAGTGATTTTTATGTGTGTCACAGCAGAAAAATACACAACGTGAGCTTGGAAAGATTGAGGGCAAAGCTAAATGAAAATGATTGAGATGAAGAGACGTTCTTTTTCAAATTCAGCAACTCTAGTGAAGTAATAGACCAAGCGATGTCTAATAAACTATTTTGAGTCACTATATAACCCTGTCAGATAGTCTTTTACCACTATCAATAATTGAAACAGAAAATTTTCACATTGGAAGTGTTGGTGGAATATGAAAACTCACCCCTATGAGGCCTGCAATGATCTCTATAGCTCCAGTTCCTACAGTTGTGTACTGGATCTCAGGGGCCGGGATTCCAGCGTTCTCAAATATGTTGTTGGTGTAAAACCAGATCTGGGGAGAAGAGCGAAAGGATAGTGATTTTGGCTTGTACAGGTGGCATATCGTGACTACGAGCGGTTACAGCATACAACACATCAGATTCAATTTAAGAGTTGGAGGGCTGTGTGTGAGGTTAGGCAGGGGGGTAATCAGAGGGAACACAGACGGTTTGAGAGCTGCTGGGACTGTAGAGGACACACACGGTCTGCCTCTCTCCTGCTGCTCATGCTGAAGTCAGCCAAGACTCACCACCTGTCAGCCCCATTTACACTGAATACACACACACAGATGCTCACAGGGTCACCTGCCACCTAAGGGCCCTACAGTCAATGTCATTTAATATTCAAATTTGATATCAAAACCCCACAGGACAAACATAAAGAGTTCTACTTGGACTGACATCAGCACCTCACGTACTTTGACAAGATGTATGATTTGGGAAATTAAGGCTAAGGTTAAGGCTGGTTTGTGGCCAGATGAGACTGTAAGGAAATGCTGTTCTCTTGTCTAGTGAGTAAACATTTTAGTTTATTTTATAACAATCTCTGTAAAGACCAACTGAATAATGCAAGTCACAAACATTGTCATGTTCAGGTCTCAAATCTCATAGAAAAGAAACGAGATGCTCAGTTTTGTTTTGTTTCAGAATCAGTTGAATGAATGTCAATGACTGTAAATGAATTAAATTGATGAATCATCACTGAGATAATGGCTTTTATTTATTGTTTTGTTGTTGGTTGTGGAAATCAGATGGGGTAAAGACATGACAGAAATAGAAATTGCAATTTAACAAACTCCAGATGAAATCTGAAGACTTTTTTCTTCATTTTGCGGCATAATCTGTGGAATTCTGCAGAATGTAATGTGGTAAACAGAGCTGAGAGTACTGCACTGTTAGCCAACATCAAACGAATGATTAAATGAACAACAAGCAAGGAGTGGGGAATATGCAGAAGAAGCGAATGATAGCTGTTTGAATTCTGCTGAGCTCTGGGCACGCAGATTCCGTGTGGGCCCGGTAATGAGCTCTCTATCGGTCTTTATCCTCATTATTACATGAAGAATTAGTCTGCCAACCAAACAACATTTCAGAACAATACAATTTATATAAGACATGACAAATACACAGTATGTTATACTGGTAAAATCTTTTAATGTGATGCTAGAAACCTTTGCAGAATTCATTTCGGAGAATATATTTAATAGCACAGTGTGTTTTTGCTGAGATGCATAAGAATTCTTATTAATAACCCTTATTCTAATAATAATATAGATGCCATTAAAGAGCATTGATTGCAGTGGCAAGTATAAAGGAATGGTGTCAGCTGACAGGTCTAACTTAAACACTACCATCAAACTAATATTGGGGAAAAAATATATTTTTTTCTGGAATCAGAAGCTAATTGTTAAATTGTTAGTTCTAATTTAAAGGAAGTGTTTATAGATCAAAAAAGATCTGACAAATCACTATAATCACCATCTTAATGATGTAACAATTAAAAAATACATCTAATTTGCTTGAATAATAGCTTTTATTTATCACTATAGCAGGGCTGTGCAAATTAGACTGCATATACACTTAAAAAAGATTGTAATTTGTTAAAGGGGTCATATGATGTTGCTAAAAACAACATCATTTTGTGGTTTAAGGTTAAAAAAACACATTATTTTCCACATACTGTACATTACTGTTGTTCCTCTATGCCCCGCCTTTCTGAAACGTGTCGATTTTTAAAAAGCTCATCGTTCTGAGAAGCGAGGCGTGCTCTGATTGGCCAGCTATCCAGTGCGTTATATTAAACGTTAACTAAACGTTATAAACGAGGCATTTGTTGCATCCAGTGGGAACATAATTACTGATTATAATGACTTATACTGTCTTTTTACGCGGCGCGATGCAACATTACCATGTCTGCATTTGTGATTGGAGAAACGGCAAACAACAAGCGCTACTCTACACTGCTCAAAATTCGCGATTGAATAGTCAGTGGGAAATTCTTTAAATATTAAAACATACTTACAGGCTGTGAGTCAGAAGTGCCAGATTGTCCTTGCAAAGTTGGAATTGCCCTACTTTATAGAAACAGCCTTTGTGCACAGCTGGCATTGTAGGCTACTCTCCCAGGTTCAGGAAATAGTCCTCCGTAAAATGCGATGCACACACTCTAATATTTGGGTTGAACTGTTCTGGAACAGTGTTGTAAATACAACTTAACCACTGATTTCTAGTTGTGTCCTCTTTTGGAAGCCTAAACAAAGTACTTTCTCTTTCACAACGAAACACAGCGTCTCCAGGACATGGCGCCGGCGGCAGCAACAACACTACAGCGAGAATAAAAATCATGCCCTCTTTCTATGCGTAAACATTTGGGCTTATGCAAATCTCCCCACACCGTGACGTAGACATGTGGGGGCGTGTTTGAATGAGCCGTTTTAGGGAGGCGTGGACGAGTCTTTTATAAAGAATATCTCTTTGGGTTTGCGACTTTAGTCTTTGCAACTTTAGGGATCTTATCTATGCATGAACAGCTTGTAACACTCCAAAGAGAAAGGAAAACTTAAAATTGAATCATATGACACCTTTAAGCTCTGATGGATAAAAAGTGAGGTTTCTGTCCTCCGTCCTCTTAATCATCAGAATAATTAAGCTGAAGTTAAACGAAACTATTTCAAGAAGGTAATATGCTTCCAGAAGAATAAAGAAATGAGAGCCACTTTAAATTCAGGTGCATAGCCACTGTTCTGCTGTGCAGGTTGAAACCACTTTGGTTACCTGCCGTTTATTTGATGTTGGAAGAAATCTTGTGAGGCTTTAGTGGCTAAATACTTGCCATACACAGATCCCATCACTGTTCACATTGTTCATATCATTACCTTTCCATTACAAAGGACTCAAAACCCAAATCTCAAAACATGCAGTGTAGTCAGCTCTATATGTTAACCAGGATGTTGATCTTACCGCATCAATGCCAGACAGCTGCATACCGATGTTGATGACCACCACAGACAGGACCTGCCAGCGAACAGTGTGATCCAGTATCAGCTGCCAGACAGACACGGTCTCCACTGAGGACAGAGAGCGTTGCTCCTCCTGCATCTCTTCTATCTCTGCCTGGATGTTACATTTGGCTCTGTACCATTTCAAGGCTGCACCAACAAAGTAAACACAAACTATTGGCTTTAATGTTCTTCTATATCAGGGGTCAGCTGATAAAGTTTTTAACATTAGCTTCCTTTTTTATCACTTTGCAATATCCCACCAATACAATCACCTCATGATGACCCATGAACTAACTAAAAGAAAAAAAAAAATACTTACTTAAAAATAATACTTAAAACAATCTTTATCTTGTTTTCTAGTAAAAAATATCTAATTATTCATAAACTTAGATTTACTTAAGAAGGAAAACGGCACAAGATAAAAGCCTATCAGAGAATATGCTGATTTAAGTTTATTTTATCCTATTAGTTGTATTTTTTCTTTTTAAGCAAAACATATCTTATTTTATTCATATATTATCAGCATTGTTTTCAGATTTATTCCAATTGGGTACAAAAAAAATCTTTTATTCTTTTTAAAGAGGTTTACAAAAATGTTTACTGATAATCAAGACATCAAATACAGATTAATAAGATGATCTATAACATATACTGTATTATTTAAAAAAAAAAAAAAAAAAAACAGGGTAGATTTGATGTTTGGATGGTTTTAGAAAAATGCCTAAAATCTAAATTAAAAGCATTTCTCTTACCGGTGATAGTGGCATGAACATTGTGCTTCTCAATCAACAGGTAGCGTGGGCTTTCTGGAAACCAAGGTAAGAGCATCAGCTGGATAAATGTGGGGACAACCACAAGAGAGAGAAACAGGGGCCAGTGCTCTTCCTGTCAAACAAAACAGCACAAGTTAAAACAGAATACTGAACTCTATTTCATAACTATTATGAAAATAGAATAGCAATGTAACTGTATGATGTTAAATTGTTCATTGATGTTAAGTTGCCTGTTGTACCTTTCCCAAAAGTTCATGCAGGCCCAAGATTTGAGCTAAGAAAACCCCAGCACAAATGAAAATGCTGGGCATGAGCCCCAGGAAGCCTCTCAGATTTTTAGGCGCAATCTCTCCCAGGTACATGGGCACCACGCTAAGAGAGATACCTGGAAGTTAGAGATGAGCAAAGCATGTCAGAATCTATTCATATCAAGCCTTACTTTGCTATACCTGCTTATTTTATAGTTGGGACATACCTGAATGTATCCCTGTTATAAAACGACCAAAGATGACCATTTCGGGCGAACCGCAGATCCTGCTGAACCCCATGAGTGATCCTGCTAAGAACACCAGTACAGTGGAATTGACCACTGTTCCTTTCCTGCAAAAGCAAACACTGTGAAGTTCTGCTCTGGCACTTCTCATTAAGGTAGGACAGTCATGCTCGATAGCCGGCCACCTGGGAGTTTAACTATCAAAACCAGATAACTGATGTTCCATGACAGTGCTGCTGGGTGAAATAGCTGCATTCCTTGATTAGTTCTATCAAGTTGTAAACTTTCCCCCTGATTTACAGACGGCTGCACCGTGTTCTGCGTTATGATCACCTTACTGCTATAAAACATTTTGCTGGACTGAAATTGATTAGAACAATAAATAGGGTAATGAATCATCGTCTTTCATTTGCATTTAAATGTCTGCAGTCAAATCTTGTGGCACCACTCATAGACACTCAGAACAGACTAGACAGGCGTACTTCCAGAGTCCTTGAAGAGTACAAAATAGAAGTTTAAGGTAGTAAGTTAGGAAATGCACATAGTTACAAAGTGGTTAATTGAAGAGTTTTGTTTCTATAAAACAATATGCTACCACAGCTATAAAAATTAGGAGTTTGGCCATTTCAAATGATGTTTTTTTCTAAAAATTCAAACTTGTTATTTACACATCCTCATGTTGTTCCAAACTGGTATGACTTCTCTTTTTAAAGGGGGAATTTTGAATAATGTACTTGCTCTTTTCCATGCAATTACAAATAATGCAGACAGAAGCTATTAAGCTACAAAAAAGACACAAAACATCAAAGTTTTATGTGATCCATATGATAAAGCTATCCTATGGCTTCAGATGATTTGGATGTAAGTCACACAGATCACTTTTAGGACGCTTTCGCTGAGCTTTTGCCTTGTTTTTGAGGCTTGAAAGCTCTATTCTCCATTCACAGTAACCTCATGTAAAAAACGCGATCAGTGCACTATTCAAAATTTATTCTTTAATGTTAAATGGAAGAAAGAAATTCATACAGTTTTGGAACTATGGGGGTGAATAAATTACAGCATTTTTATTTTTGGTTGAACTAATCACCAACAAAGACATTCGTAACTAACTGGACAGAACAAAATGTCTCCTCTTTTCAGAGTGCAAACAAGGCCATTTACAAGGCAAAGGCAAAGTCATTCAGTGCAGTCAGAGAGGTCAGGTGAGGTGACAGATGAGGAAGAATCTACCTCTGTGGCCTTGACACTCAGAGGATTTCCTGGCAGAGTGACCACACCATGCCAGATGTTATGGGTCTGCTCCTGACTTACCTTCCAAATTTGGTGACCAGAGTGCCCACCATCAAAGAGCCGATCAGGCCTCCAATCGCAAACACAGAAACGGTGAGTGAATACATGAGAGTCAGGGCCTCCTCGTTTAATCCAGTTCCATTGCGACTTACCACTGTACGGTTATAGAAGTCTTTAATGTACTAGTGAGAGGGAGACGGAGAGACAGAGAGAAATTAAAGTGAATAGTTCACCCAAAAATACTGTTTGCATTTACTCTTGCTGAAAAACTGTTGGACTTCCCTTTTATCAGTCAAATTGAAAGGATATCT
Organism: Spinibarbus caldwelli; assembly: GCA_039654775.1. Lineage (NCBI taxonomy): Eukaryota > Metazoa > Chordata > Actinopteri > Cypriniformes > Cyprinidae > Spinibarbus > Spinibarbus caldwelli. The sequence goes on from CM077242.1 coordinate 14,438,858, forward strand.
TGTGCTTTTTCATTTATTTCCATTCATTAAGTAAAAAGGGACTGTAAAGCTACAGAATAATAATAAAAAAATCAGTATAAAAGTATCATAAAAGTAGTCCATATGACTACTACTCACATGTCCCAACTTTATCGCCCTAAGAATAGAGGTTTGGAACAACATGAGGATGATTTTATTGGTGGGTGAACTATTCTTTAAAACATTTTTTTGGTATTTAACATATAGAGTACTGTGAGACTCAAGAGAGGCACAAGGAAAGGCATTATTAACAGGTATTCCCAATTTCTACAACTTCCTTTTTCTTCATATTTCAAGTTTTCGTATTTCAAATCTCAAAGCTTCTATTCAGTGAAACACACCTCAACATGGACTTACATGCCTCTGTCTCGTGACAAGCTCTTCTCTCTTTCTTTCTTTCTTTCTTTCTTTCTGTGCAACTCTTTCTGTTGCCTGAGCTTTAAGGTCACAGTCAAATTTATTTTAATCAGTTTACTTACCTTTTCTTTTCTATTCTAACTTTAAGTTGGAACAGTGCAGTATAATTTAAAAGACTTGGGAAAACTTAACATAGTCTTTCAGTTTACTCAACAATAGATTCAACTGAACTAAAACTGAGTTTACAAAAAAAGTGGATTATTGATAACATTGATTGAGCTTCTGCTTCAAAAAAGAAAGAAGAAAAAAAAAAGAAAGCAAGCAACTGTTTCTAGTTGTGATTTTTGGATTTCTATGTTTGAATTCCCTTCATTAGCACATCATGTTCCAAGAAAAACAGAACAAAACAAAGCCACTTAAGTAGGGTATATAACAGCCAGTCAGGAGACCAGACAGGAAAATTTAAATATTTTCGTCATTAACAGGCTAATGGGGCAGGGCAAATAGGTCCCTACTTATATACATGAAGAGCTGCTAGAGGCAACCACTGCAGCACAAAATGCCTGACAAGCCAAGATGAACAAATAACATTGAACTGACTCATCTACAAAAAATGAAAATAAGGCTTCAACACTTTGTTTCTTCAAGTTTCTGGAAAAAGTCTAAAGATAACTTTCTCTTTTTGTCCTATATTGATATCCATATCCTCTCTGATTAAAATTATGATTTATTTATGATATATTTAAATCTAATATATAAATTGTAAGTACCGTATGATATATAAAAAATATCAATTTATATTAATATTTAAATTATTCCAGAATTCCTTGTAGAAATCACACTTTTACAACAAGAATGTATAGAATGCACAGAATCATGTTAAAGCAACATTCCCTGAGATCTTGCTTCAGAAGAGCCTCTGTTTAGGCCACTGTGTTTATTTCAACCTCGAGCCTGACATGTGCATCTCTCTACTGGAAGCCACTTTTAAAAACTTTGTGATGAATGGAAATACGTTGTCTATGTTATCAACTGATTACTTCTTTTGATGAGTGGTTTTGGGAATTGAGGTACTGAGTGAGCTCTTACCCCAGCAGGAGAGTTGACCACAGCTAAGTTGTATCCATAAAGCATTGAGCTACCAAAGGAGGTGAGGAAAGCCACTGCCAGAAGAGATGAGGTAAGATGCTATAAAAAAGAAACAAGAACATATTTATGGCATGTAAGCTGTAATTTTCCTTATTTTTTTCTTAAAATGCAAACTATCTTTGTTGTTTCTTTTTCTTTAAAATGCTGTGGCTGATACTAAGAGCCCTACATGCATGAGCCCTGATGTCAAAGAATCATAAGTCTCAGGCAGTCTTATGGTGTTTCAAAAGAACAAATTCAGAAATTAAACAAAAACAGACATTTTATAAAAATATAGATAAATAGTGCTTAGTACATAAACAATAGTATGTCCATTAATATGTGTTGGACTATACAGTATTGCATGTCGCACACATAAAAATACATCTATAAATAAATATATTTAGTCTTATAAACATTTATTTCATTTATATATTTTATAAACATTCTATTCTATTCTATTCTAGTGATCTTAAAATGCTGAAGCAATAGTTGAAGTCAGAAGAGGAGAGAACAGTTTTCTCATGGTGTGACTTCAGTGGTCGTTACGCTTCAGATCATGAGTGGAAAACTTAATTTGTCCCACTAAGTGGTCAGATACAGTTGCTTATGTGTAGTCCTACACGTGAGGGAAGATGCTGAGAAAATGTCTTGTGACATTAACTTAATGCCTTTTCTTTTTTTCCCCTTCACATCATATCGTACAAAAGAAAAATGTGACATTAAATATTGCATTAAATATTACTGATATTACAATACCTTTTGAAACCTATTATTACGAACCCTTCATCAACCAAAATTCAACAGCCTAGTAAAATTAAACTTTAATAAAGTATCATTTGAGAGATCATGTTTAAACTAACTACTGAAGCTCCGTAGATGGCAATCAATAATACGGTTTAAGAGAATGATAAAAACTAAACTGGAATGAAAACAAATAAGTTACAAAAAAAAAACGCAGATTTATAACAAAGTGACACATCATTTAAATAATGATAAAATTGTCCACTTACCGATGTTATTTTGCCAGGACTAAGAATTAACACTTCTTCGGCCATATTCAAGTTATTTATAGGCTACAAGACTTCTTGAGATAAATATGAGTTAAGTTTAGTTAGTTCCTACTGACCGTCTTTCTGTGCTACCGACTTCATCTTGGACGTGAGGGTGTGGTCATAGCTGACATGAGGGCGTGGTCACAGAAGATTGACAGCCAGCACATCATATGATTGACAGCCAAGCGGCCTGTCTTCTCATCAATCCTGTCCTGTGCGCGCGCTTCGCGCACTGCACTTCCGACCGAGGCTCGCGTTTCTTAACAAGACCAATCACATGACAGTCAACAACGTGATTCCTGCTGAAATCAATTAGCTAAGTGAATTTACAAAGTCTGCTGTCACTAGAATGAGGGGACTACCGAGAATCCAATAGTGAGTAATCTTAAAAGACAGCACAGAGAGCAAAAAGGAGATATTATAAACGGTTTGGTGTATCAATCGCGTTGAGTGAATGAATACACTGAATGCTATCAGAGTCAGTTCAATGAACTCAAACAGGAGCTAGTTCGTTTTAAACTTTAAATAACTCCTCTTTACATGTTCTGTTTCTTATAATTGTAGTATCCAGAGGAAGTTCTCGTGATGATATTAGTTGCTAGATGACATTAAACGTGTTCACTGTACTGAGAGACTTGTGTGAGCTTAAAGTCAGCATGAAATGATTGTAGAAAACGTTCCCTTTCTGCTGATATGAATTATTTAGATATTTTAGCCTTGTCTAGGCTATCCTGTGCAGAGGTGTAAAATACTTGAGTAATTTTAATTGATTACTGTACTTAAGTATTATTTTGGGGGATTTGTACTTTATTCAAGTACAATTTAAACTGACTACTTTTACTTGATTACATTTCTGAAGAAAAAACAGTACTTTTTACTCCTTACAATTTTATTTCATCTTGAAAAGTACATTGCATTTTTATTTTATCTTATGCGCTTTAAATATGGTAAACGGACGTTCAAACGTGCGTGCCTGATGTGAGAACCAATGATCATTGTTTTCATGCATCAAGCACACACATTTCTACTTCAGTTGTGACTTTCATCAGGTAAATGTCTGGCTTCAAAAGTTCACCATCAAATCTGAGGAAGCATATTGAGGTAGCAAAGTTGCATTTTCCCCAAAAAAGTTTATTCATTATTCGTTCTGTTTTGATAGAGCCATTAGCTGTGTATTGGCTGAATGCACAAGATTGAGTGCAAATAAGATCAATGATGAGAATTTAAATAAAATATTCCCACAAAAATATTAATTGTTTTTTTAATTAAATAAAAATCTCCAAAAGTGTTTAAATAAACATTGTATGTTAAATTAATTGTAATTCATGTTTAGTGATCTTCTTACCAGGTAGTGGATAAGTTGTATTTATAATATATCATTATATGACACATTGTGTAGGAATTAGGACTGTCAATGAATTTTTATTTTTTTTTAAATTCCGTCTCGATCAGGAGCAGATAAATAATTGTAATGACACCACACAATAGAGGATTTTTTGGATAAATAATCGCTTGCAACAAGCCGCGAGTCGAGCCATGCCCCCCGATTGTTCGGGTTGCAAATCGGGCTTAAAATCGGCCTTAAAATCGTCTAGTGTGCGGCCAGCCTAAGATGAACACAAGCAAAGATTTCTAGTCCAGATAATGCAAGGGGACAGAACCACTTCAGAAACCACACAAAGTGAACATGACGGTCAAGTTTAAAATATTAGTACTTGTATCCTTCTTACATATGCCTATCGTTTCACTTAAGAAGACACTGATTCATTAACAGGGGATGCATGAGTTACTGTCAAATTCACTTTGTGTAGCTTTTGAAGTGTCATTTTTGGATGTCCCATACACGTGATTTTTTTTCTAAAACCCTTAGTGTGTTCATCTGATAAATGAAAGTCATATGGGATGGCATGAGGGTGGAAAGGATGGAGTTTCCTTTTAATCCCTTTCCCTGTATTTTTTCCCCCTGTGTTCCGCTGTGCTGCATTTTAATTGTTGTTGTTGCACTGGATATACGTGTTTGACCTGTGCCATTGCAGTTTGTTTCGTTTTCTCCCTTTAACCAAATTTCTGAATGTCTGTCTACTTTTGTTAATACTTGAGTACAATTTAAAGTTGTACTTTTTTACTTTTACTCAAGTATGTTTTTGACCAGATACTTGTACTTTCACTTGAGTAAAATTTTTGAGTACTTTTTACACCTCTGATCCTGTGTTTGCTCTAGCAAGTAGTAATGCTTCTCCTTGTCCACTGAATTTATGCTGACTTTATTTTTATGCACCAGGAAAAGACAGTTCACACTGTGTTTTGTAAATGCATATTAGAGGTAATATTTTCAGCGGTTCTTATATGCATTCTTTTTTCTTCCTTTTTTTTTTTTTTTTTAAATGACGTTGTAATGTTTAATCAAAATTTGTCAACTCTATCTTCCAGTAAAACGACAAACTTCTTTCTGGTGATGTGTATGTCGGACCGCTCTGCAAACTCAAGTTCATCTGCATCCATTTTTGAGTACAACGCTCTCATGTTAAAATCCAGTCAGCAACCAATAAGTAGAATTTCCTACTCTACATTTTTTTGTTTTTTTTTCTATTTAGCATTACCCATAGGTGCATAACAATTATGGAACACAATATCTGTTGCCACTTCTGTTTCATGGTAATTTTAAGTCCTGTCCTGTATCTTTTCGTTAAATATTCAGGTGAAAAAGTAGTGAAGACAGAGTAAGATGGCTCTCTAGACACATCTAAAATGTTTTATATAGCTGAAGTTGGTTGTCTATGAGTAGTCACTGGTTTTGTTCATTTTTACCTCTGTATAGCAAAACTATGTTTATGAGTTTGAAAATTAATGTTACAGTTTGAGTCACAAGTTATAGCTGATATAATCATTGTCAGTTGAAGTGTGGTGATGATGATGACGACATTTCAATGCATGAAACTCAAAGAAAGTTCCAGAGATCTTCCTCACTGGCCTGTCTCCCCCTCAGGGACTACAGAATCTGACTGATCTGTCATAAGACTTGTCAACAACCTCATGCTGCTTCATGAAAATCATTTGTTTTAAAATAATACATAGATACTAAAAGGCACATGTGTCTTAGGGGGTGACCCAAATATGAAGATATGACATTTGGTATGAAATGTTATTTCACCTTATTTTACCTAGTCAATACTTATAAAATCAAATCAGAAAGAAATCTTTTGTTCTCTATTTCCATGCGGACTCAAACCTGGTTTTATTATGGCACTGGTGGAGTCTATAAATGTATAGAAGCTTGCTCATCACATTCTCATCATTCTCTCTCCTTCACTCCTCAATCCTCATGCTAGCACATGTGACCCTGGAGTACAGATTGAGCTGCTCTAGTTGATTGCTGTTGGTGTGTTCATCTAATGTTGGGTTGGAGAGCGTAGTGTACTTGATCAGGTTAAGAATGACTTAGATTGATGGCTGCCCCTGAAACCTAATATCCTTTCTCTCTATGGCTGATTCTCTGATGAATGTAATCAGGGACAGCTACTCACAAGCTGACAGCAGGTTAGATTTCTCCAGATCAATGGCGATGTTCTCTGTCTCTTAGAGTCTTTCTTTATAGCCATTCGCTGTAAAAAAAAAAAAAAAAAAAATCACACCTCATTCACTCAACTGTATTTATTGATTAGAAAATAAGCACTTGAGCTATATATATGATTTATGATAGATAGATAGATAGATAGATATGGATAGATAAATAGATATACTATTTATAGATAGGTAGATAGATAGATGGATAGATATACTACTATAGACAGGTGGTTAGATATACTATGGATAGATAAATACAGATATATAGCCTATACTATAGGTAGATAGGTAGATGGATGGATAGATAGACAATAGGTGGATAGATATACTATGGATACCGTGGCTAGATATAGGATGGATGGATGGATAGATAGATAGATAGCACAGCTATGTAGGAAATTAGTTGCCTGGGTCAGCAATTAAATAAAATAGAATAACATCTTGGTAGTCTAGACACTTACCTCCACTCCTTATGGTATTGTACTCCTGTTCAGAATTTTTGGTTAGGAGTTACAGAGAAATTGCACATGGTACTTGACATAGAAATACCATTTTCTCATTTGTTATTGTTAGGATTAGGTTTGGAGAAAGATGTTGCACCACATTATGTAAAACTGGTTTACATTGCTCTGATTCTAGCAAAAAAATAAAAATAAAAAGATATTCTCCAACATTAGGGTTAGGGTTACCCAAACTAAGCAATCATTAAATATTAACCATTGGCTGAATTTATTACTAGAGCACAGGGTAACTGAACGAATAGCTGCTGTAGCCTGGAAGAGCATTTGGTCTTATTTGGAATTGTGGTCACCTTTTATTTTTATTTTTATTTTTTGGATTGTAGGAGTGATCAATGTATAACTTTTTTCCCCCTTTTTTTGTGTGTGAAGATGATATTAAGTATTTAGAAAAATCTATTGAAGGCAGGATTTTTTTTATCATTTAATCTGTGTAACTTCTGAACTATTAATTATGAAAACTGCGAAACTGGCATCATGTGATTTGTGTCTCTGTATGCTACTGTATGTTCTTATTGTGCAGTGATGTTAAACATATTTAAATAAAAAAAAAAATAGAATAAAATTAATATACACACATTTCTCATATGCTCACAAAGCCTGCATTTATTTGATAAAAAATGCACTAAAACAATAATATGAAATTGTTACAATGTAAAATAACTTTTTTTGGGGATATTTATCTGTTTTAAGGCTGTCAGTTTAACACGTTTACTTAGTTATGAAAAATAATGCAATTAAAATATTTTAACCACTGATCTATAATAGAGATTAGTGATTTTAATGCAGTTAACGCACTGGCCTCGCCCCCAGACCTCTACGTCATCTTACATTTCATACAGATGACTGTTGACAAATATGATGCAGGGCAACAACTCCATAAATGCAGTTAGCCCTAAATTCAAGATTTTGCTGCAAAAAATGCCCCTGTATGAGTTTTTGTCTCATATTTATTTCATACGATATCACACCAGCAGTGAGAGCAATATCACCAGTGCTGTTTTTGTCCCGAATATGTTTAAATGTGATTTTATACAACAGTTCAGTAAATAAGAAGTTGAGATTGTTATATTTTAAACACAATATTATGTGTTATTGCAATTTTGCAGAGAACATTACCTTTAAAGCCATAGCAGAATTATTGTGCATCTCCGAGCAACACAGTGATGTTTAGTTTCTAAATGAATCTGCGTTTCGAATGAATCGTGTGAATCAATGATTCAAAGGCCCATTCATTAAGAGAGCCGTTTACTTCATTCCTGAATGAATCAGCCGTTTGAACGAATCTACAGTGGCCGAGAGAGCTCAATGTACTGCAAATAGGAAAAACTCCTGCAAATTAAGAAAACATTGTCAATTTGACAACACACGCGCTGCAAATGCTCACAACACAACCAAATAAAGAAACGCACTGCAAATAATAAAAAAATCTGCAAATTAAGAAAACAACTTCATCAATTTGACAACACACGCGCTACAAATGCTCACAACACAAACAAATAAACGCACTGCAAATAGAAAAAAAACACCTGCAAATTAAGAAAACAACATCAATTTGACAACACACGTGCTACAAATGCTCACAACACAAACAAATAAAGAAACACACTGCAGATACTCACAACACAACCAAACAAAGAAATGTGCTGCAAATAAAAATCTTTATTTGGTTGTGTTGTGAGCATTTGCAATGCGTTTCTTTATTTGTTTGTGTTGTGAGCATTTGCAGCACCTGCTGTCAAACTGATGAAGACGTTTTCTTGATTTTCCGGTGCTTTTTCTATTTGCAGGTGTTTTCTGAAGTTGCAGCGCGTTGAGCTCTCTCAGCCACCGCACGAATCGAATGAAGACATTTACCGCCACCTTCTGGCAGTTTTAGTTTCTTATTTGGAGTATCATTTCACAATAAATAAATTCATTCATTCATTCATTCATTAACGGGATAGTTCACCCCCATCAAAAAAAAAAAAAAAAAACATTTACTCACCCTTATGCCATTTCAAACCTTTCTTTTGTGGAACATAAAAGAAGGTATTTTGAAGACTGTTGGTAACAAAGCTGTTTTGGTTACCAACGACTTTCATTGTTTGAACGAAATATACTGAAATGTTTCTCAAATTATCTTCTTTTTATGTTCCATAGTTTTTGTTAGGCCGTTGTAGCCCAAATGTTCGTGTAATATACATTTTATGTTGAATCAAATAAAATATTTCTTTCTAAAGCTACAGTTTGTAATGTCTACTTGATATTTTCTCATTTAACACAAAAATAGTTTTAAATAACATTTTGTGGGTATTTTCACAGTCGTTTATTTTGCAATTAATTAGATTAATTAATCGACACATCATGGAATTAATTCGATTAAAAATTTTAATCGACTGACAGCCCTAATTTATTTATTTATTTATTTAATTTAAAGCAGCCTTTATCACTGTTGAAGACTGTTTTGATGCATATATATATTTTTTTTTATGGAAACCGTTACATTTTTTTTTCTTTCTCCAGGATGCATTTATACACATTTGTGTGTATGTGTATGTATGTGTGTGTGTGTGTGTGTGTAATTATATATAAATATGTGTGGTCAAAAGTGTTTTGATGAAAAAAAGTAACGTCCTTGTTAGTATACTATAGACCTGTTAGTCAAACATTGAAGCCTCTTGTGGCCATCTCATTTGCATAAAAGCTCCCAGTTCCAAAAAGAGCACTGTGAAACAGGGTAGCAACTGGGATTCTCCAACTCTCAGTGTAATGCAAGAAGCCGTATTTTCGAATGCTCCCTGCATGAGAAGCACTGTTGGCTGAGTGCTGTTTAGCACACATTCAGCGAGGGCGTTGCACAAGCTCATGCGAGTGTGTCGAGGCACAGAGGATACATACAGGGGCTTTAAAAGGCTCTAAACTCAAGCTGCCGCATCTGCGAGCCTGCATACATCACTCTGTTTATCGCCGCCACTGCTAATTGAACATAGGCTCACAGAATGGTGCCCCCATGTGTTCCATAGCGCCACACTGCCATTGGCTGTTGTCGCGGCAACGCAGCCATTAATGAGACAGGGCCAGGAAGATGGATTACCCAGTGCCATATTGCCCATCATCCCCAATCAAGAACCACCCATGGAAATTGATTGTTCTAATTTGCTCTCATTATTATTATAATACCCGGACAAAATAACACACACGGTTCGCTGTCAAAGCCGTGAAAACCAGCCATTAGTTATGGGGGAGACAGCAAATGCGTTTTATGAGTTTCGCAGTTAGTTGAGACGTTGGATGCAAACACATCTTAATCAGATTTCCACTCCCTCCATCATGGTGATATAGCATCTCATTATCTCCACCTCAGAGAGTGGTGGAAGAGAGTACACATTCATTTATACTTTAATGTCAGTGTCACAGTTTTACTTCGTGAATAATGCCTTGAACTTTCCGTGAACAAGAACAGTAGTGATTGCCGATCCAAAAGGCAGAGAGGAAAACAACACGCTCTAGCCAGGTTGAAAACTATTACCCTGGAAACAAATGAGGAAAAAAAAAACTGAGGTTTAATTTGTGGACTTTGCCGTATCAGCAACTTCATCTGCTCGTCTCTCATAAGAGTTCTTGTTGTTTTTAACACACTCATCAGCTTTCCTCGGACAGTTGAGAGCTGCTCTTCGGGTGCTTAGTACCCCATCTAACCAAAAAGAACAAATGGTCAATACCTCAGGATGTGTCATGCGGGATGACTATAATTAGTCCTTCCTCCAGTTCAGCCAATGTTCATCATAAACGCTTCGTCTCCAGAGCCAGATTAAGACTGCAGCCCGACGCTGCTCCCAAATCCTCCCTGCTTACACTGCACTCTGTCTGTCTCCCGAGTCCCTCGCATTATATATGCAAGAAGTTATAAGGCATGGAAACGATCAAAGCAGGATACAATTATGCATCCCTAATCACAAACTAGCCCCACGAAACCTCGGCGGTCTCGCCCTTTTTATTGGGCGATGGTGAGGAAACGGCAGGTAAATCAGTTGAAGATTACACCTCAGATAGTTTTATGACAGAGCCAGGAGTCCCATCAGGGAGGAATTTCTAGCGTGGTCAGCAGCATATGAATGGTGGGGGACATCGTCTGGAATTAGGGCTGTAATTTAAAGCGCTCTAATTACAACAATCACTTACATCCAGGCTTTTACTTGTGTCGCAACGCAATACGATTAGCAATGCGAGCGGAGAGCTTCCGTATCCTCTCCAAATCAGACCAAGTATGGTGTCATTTTGTGTCAGATTTGAAGAAAATTGGTGAATTCCAGAGACAGAGCTTTTATACTGTATCATATTTGATGCAAACATTTCTGAGGCCTCTAAATGATCAACATGAATAAAACTTTTCAGTAAAACCCTGTTTACTTAATCCTCAATTTTTAGCAAGTAAAATGGTATTTAAGAATAATTCTAAAAGCATCCCACTTCTGGTCAGGGTACAAGTGTCTTTTTTGCTGTAATATCTTTACTGGATCTTTACTAAAGTAGACATAAAAATATCTTTTATATTACTATATTATTTCAAGATAAACGCTGACTGGACTAAAGTGGTTTTCTTGATTATCCATACATCATTTTTGTTTTGCTTTTAAAAATCATATTTGTACATCTTTCAATCATTGTACTGCATTCCAACCACAATTAAAACTGCAGAGCTTTGATCATAAAACTAATCATTTAAATATATTCTAAGAAATATTACTGAATATATACAGAGATCATTGTACCATAATACTGATTGATAAAAAATATGCATTTTATGAAAGTAGTCTGCTATACTGTTCTCAAGATCTCATTGATTTGTTATCAGAATTTATTCACTCTCTGGCCATTTTGCATATTTTTGCTCAGTTTGGGCATATGAATAAAGCTGAGGTGTTTCTTTTGCCTAGAGTTTGAGCTTAATATTGTCATAGTACATGAGCCATAAAAGCCTGATGTATCAAATATGATACTCAACAAAAACACATTTGCAAACTTTTTAGATTCATAAACTCTTCATTTTCGAAAATTATAGACAGTTTTTCTGATTTTTCTGTTAGGCTTTAAAGTGATGCCATTAAGTGAAGCCCATCTCTAATTTATGAACGCCATTATTCATCATAAAGTATTGTCTCCGATCATTGTTACAGTAAAAGTTTCTTTTCTGAGTATCTTACATTAATTTGAGTTGTTTGATTGATTCATTTATGGGCATGCGTGTGTGTGTGTCAGCCCGTGGGGTGTGAAGTATGGTGTAGATCCATCGCATTGTCCCATTCTCCTGCTTTTTCCCCGATAGGGCCCAGTGTAACCTTCAGCCCTACAGGGGAGAGGCTTGTAAATTACCAATGGAGTTTTCCCCCTCACCCCTGCTGTCATCATTTCATTAACCCCATCCTGATCTCCTCCGACCTTGACTGCTTGCTTTCACTCACAGGGGAATGGCCTCTCTCTCCACCCTGCTTTCTCTCTTACTTTGTGCCAAACTGTGTTGAGTTGCAGCCAGTACATATGTCACCCACAGAACCATGGGCTTTTAGGTAATGGCGTCAGGCGATAGACTGTAATTTTATAATGTAACCTGCATCATATTTTTGAGTTTGTTAATTTTAGTTAAGAACCATTTTTCTAGTGTATATAATGTAAACACTGCAATTAATTCTCAGTGGATAACATACCACACACAATAATTTCTTATTAAAAAATACTGTTTCGCTCGGAAATTTGTCACATTAAGGAAGTAAAATGTTTTGCAAATGTGAATCTGAAAATTTATTGTCCTATTTCTGTTTATATGCTGAAAATAACCTGTGTGCAATTTTATTAATAATCAAGCATAGCGTTATTTCTGGCAGGTCACGTTAGTTAAGCTATAGGGATGCGACACCTATCACAGCACCCATAAGATCCTTCACTATCATCACCAGCTTTCGTGTTGGTCAATAGCTAGTTACCCTCCTCCATCCCCAACTCCTCCTCTCGTCAGTCAGGATTTGGCCTTCTGATTCTCCTTGAATCAGACTAATTTCTAAAATGTTACATTAAATTATTTAACTTTTTTGATATCTGCAATATATTTATGTTGGTTCTGTTCTGTTTACCCTGGGGGGTTATTGCCGCTCTCCCTGCTCTTATCCATGGTAGGCTGCATGGATGCACAGGGAGTTCTTGCCCAGAACAGAACCATATTGCCAATCCAAACTTGATGCTAATTGTCAGTCATCTTTGACGATAGTGGCCCTGACAGAAGTATAACACGATCACTTTAGCAAAAGCTGTAGATTTTTGAGTAAATGAATTTGTGAAAACTGTTGCACTTATAGTGATTATGGTATGGTGTAAAATAAAGATTATGGATGGTTGTTTTAATTACTGCCCCTTTTGTTGGTGATTGAGTGAGTATTCATATTTTTCTTGTGCAAAGAAATAATCAGAATGACACTGAGGTTAGACAACGTATGTTTTTGTAGCTTGTCAGTTGCAGTCTTCTGATTTAAATGAATCCTGCACTGCTCCCTACAGACTGAGCAGGGAATATTTCCATAAGAGCAACTTCACATTACTTTAATAATACTAAAAAAAAAGTTTATGTCCTTTTACGTTTATTTATTTAGGACAGTATGGAGAGCGGACAGGAACCAAAGTGGGAGTGGAAAGTACCTTGAGCTAGGACTCAAATTCAGGTTATATATATGAAGAGTTCATTTGCAACTCCGTTTTGAACAATTTTCAAAAATCGTGTTTTTTCATTGTGCATTCCAATTAATCTCAGTCATACTGCAGTTGGGTTATTTTGATTAGGTAAAAAATAACTAAAAAATACAGCTAACTAACACAATAAAACACAATAAAAACATAACATAAAAAAACATAAATTTTGAAAATTAATTAGTTATCTGTTTTTGCAAATAAACTCTTCATATAGAGTTGCAAATATTGAAAGTTTTAAGTAATATGTTATTATAACATATACCTGTGTGAATACATAAACACAAAAGTTTGGGGTCAGTAATTTTTTTAATAGATAATAATATATATAGATATTAATATTTTTATTTACCAAGGATGCATTATTATTCATCAAATATACACAGTCTTTGTGAGCATAAGAGACTTCTTTCAAAAACACCCTAAAACTTTTGAACAGTAAATGTGAATGTATTATATAAGTTGCTATATAATGTCTGTTTATATTAAAATAATTTTATATTTTTAAATGAGCATTTATCCCAGTATTTGTCATATTGTGCCCTATATTTAGTCACAGCTGACTGCAATATTTATCAATATTGTAGTAAGTAAAACCCTAATTGTTTTATAACCCCATTGTCATAAATGGCGTTGTATTTTGTTCACTTTAACCATGCACAACTGTCAAGTAACCGCTCTTGAGGTCAATTAAGCTGAATTTAAACAATTCTGTCCCTCAACTCCTTTTCACCATTTGGCCAGTCTTCACAGGTTGTGTGTAATGTCTGATGGGTAACGTTTACTTTATTTACACATTTTCCCTAATCAGTACAGTTTTCTTCATACTGCATTAGGCTCCCTGCAGTACTATTTGGAATGGCACTTGATTGGCTGATCGGGTGTGAATACACAACTCCTCAGAGACCCTGTTTTTTTTACTGTGAGCATGCAGTTGAAAAGCTGAGAATGTGGATCCCCAATCCCGTTATCTTTATCCTAGCTGAACTGCACGAAGACTGGAAGCAGGTTGGAGTGTAAATGTGAGAGATCTGGCTGATGCTGCTAACTCTCTGCCCGCAGCTGCCGCATCCAACCCTCCTTCGTTCCTTTAGAATTTATGCACTCACTCAGCAATGTTATTACAAGTCAGAGTTTATTGGGAAATTGTTACATTATGTGAAGTGTCTAACAAATTGCTTATGCTCCTGTAATTGGGTTACAACAGGCGTGCTCTCCCATTGGTGAGATTAGGCAGGCTGGGCTCCCACCGATCTCACAACCCAAGCAGTAATTTTATTTGTCTTGCCTCGCTCTCCCTCTCCTAACAACATGGCTTTCTCTGCCTCCTTGCCAGATGTCTGTTTGGAGGAGCAGGCTTGTTTTTTGGCCCCTGACAACGCAATTACAGCCCCGCCGATTGTCGTGTGTGTGCATTAAGTACCTCCCCCAGAACGAGGCCGATTAATGAAGGGGCTCCTCGGGGCCGAAGAAGAAGCCCCAGGCACCCACACACAGAGGAGAGGAACTGTTGTTAGGGGTCAGGCCGCTACACATGCTCCATATTAATGCAGGTGTGTATGTGTGTGTACGTTTGAAACTACATTGCATAGTGTGGCTTGACCAAAGGATAGGATGCAATACTTCTACAAGTTTCCTTCCAGTAAATAGATGACTCTCTATACATATAGGGCCAGAATATGTATATATGAATGATGCGGACAGAATCGCGGAATCTAAAAACGGAATTTACTGTTTAACGCAGAATGTCACGGAATTTGTCAAAGTTTGGATGAATTAATCAAAAGTAGGTCATTATACTTAAATCAAATCGTGATATGGACTAGTATCATCTGTAAATATTAAGCCACAGAAGTCGATTTAAATATGAATCTTGCATATTCTGTGCCCCTCTGTATGAAAGCGCATGAGGCGCTCGTAGTGATTTCAGCGTCTGCCTTCTAAATAAGGACATAAATACATGAACAACATCTCCAGAACTGCTCTGAGAGTCACTCCATGAGTATTTCAGAGTTTCATTTGAGTAAAACTGGCGTGAGTGGCGTCATATTATATAGGCTACACACAAAAATTGAAAATATTCACGGCAACCCGTCAAAATAAATGTTTGGTTTAACTTAAAGACATTGTGCCAGAAATATATTATTATTATTTAGTAGAATGTACGTGATACTACTACTACTACTACAACTGTTGTAAATATATAAAACTTTATTTTTAAAGAAACAATCACACAATATTTCTTCCATGTTTTAATTTAAATATTCGTAAATCCCCTTTATTTGTCAAAAATAAAATGTTTAATTTTCATTAATTAAAAGATAAATTAAATCAATGTTTTATGCTTTCATTTGATAACCAGAAAAATTTAAATACACAACACAGAATATCTGAGGGAGAAAAAACATTTCATAAGGCTACTGTAAGAATAAATAAAAAATAGTTTGTATGCATTAAAATAATTAGACATGCTAAAACACAGAATTTGGTAACACTAAAACATAAGGTGAGAAAATTAAACATTTCATAGGGCCCTAAACGTGATTTTTGTTAAACTTTTAATAAATTGATGTCAAATTGTATAATTTTCATGATTTTAATTAATTAGACATGCTTTTTGATTAATAAAATTTAGTTTGACCATTAAAAAGGTGTCCAGAAAAATTAAAACAGAAAAAAAAAAAAAAACGGAATCCAGAAAAATTAAAACGGAAAAAACAGAATTTGGAAAAAAATTTAACGGAATTTGGGAAAAAATAAAAATGGATTTCATAGGGCCCTATACATATTATCATTAAATATTTTTACTAATTAAAATGTTTACAATGTCATTTTAAATTATTAAATTATTACTATTTAAATTATTTTAGGTGTGTATTATAAAAATAATACACTACCACAGATGAAAAATTGGTAACGCTACAAGTAAAATATGTTAAATTTGTTGCATTCATACTGTATGTCTAGGAATATTCATGTTTTAGGCCCTATGATGAAACCCTTCATAATATAAAGGTATCTATATATTTTGTATAAAGACCCATAGTGGGAAAATAAATTATTAATGATATTATACAAAATGAATAAATTAAGTTATATTTTACTGAAGCCAAGGCAAACAAATATTTAACTTGTATTAATTTGATAGCGATTCTTTTTTTCCTACTCACTATTAGAGTAATGTTGGATGTATAAATCTAAAAACTAAAATGATCTTTGTTTGTATGAATCTATCAAAAAAAAAAAAATATATATATATATATTTTCAACATTTTGCACAATGTAGTTCCATAGCAGCATATTAAATTATTTTATAAACATAGTATTGTAAATAAATATTCTTAGTGAATTTGGTAAATGTGACAACCTTAAGAATTTTGAAGTTTGAAAACTTTTTTTTTAGACTATACAAATGGCATATCAAAATAAGAGATGGACTGTTTTATCTGAAGCAACTTGGAGTGTATTTAAACAGTGTATTTTTTTCATGATAGGTTCACTGGGAAAAGAACCCATAATCATGTTATTTTTAACCCCATGCTTTAGCAGTTGAGTTACAGGAACACAATAATCAATCTGTACATCAGCTGAATGTGATTTATTAGACAAATTGTATTAAGCAGGTCAGTGTCTTGTTTTTTCAGTGTATATATAAAACAAATAAAGAGAATCGACCTTGTCTGTAAGGTATGTGAAGACTGAAAATGGCTTAATTTTTATAATGTTCCCCTGACAAGAGATTATCCAACATAGTAATGGCAAATCAATAGGGACTTAAGTTGTCAGGAGAAACAGATAACATACTAAAAGGGATTGATTAGATGAATTTTCTCATTTTATGAGAAAGTCTATACCGAAGGTAGCTGCAAAGCTTGTTAAATAGAGGGCATACTTATCCTTGCAGATAGAAAAAATATATTAAAGAGCTGAAGGCAGATTGTTGAAGGGAAGAGAGAGACTGAAGGGAAGAAACTGCTGACCTGTGCATTTTTTGTGTCTGATGTTGAGCTGATTTATAACGATGGATAAGCTTTGTCTAAAGGGGGAGTGAACGATGTCTCCATGTAAATGATCTTAAATGAGATATCACAGGCTGTTGTCACAGCGGGAGCTCTTGCAGTGTGGAAAAGGAGGAAGCATCATGGGACTTTTTAGTCCTTTAAAACATGAGGATAATTCTGAACATCCTAGGCTTTTCTTTACATGTCTTTTTCTACATTTATGGTCATTTAAACTATGCAAAACAATTGTTTTATGTTGGAATTAGGATGTTTAAAATGACAATACGATAATAAGCTTTGGTTCTTATATTAGAAGAAATATTCTCAACATTTTTGAAAATTGTCTAATGTAAAAGCACAGACCCTAATGCATAATTTTAGACGTAACATCATGATTTAATCATTGCAGTATCACAATTATACACACCTCTCCTGAGGAATAGTGCATTTACGGTATTTTTTTCCTGCTTAAAGCTGAACAGCTGTGTTTCTGAAGTACTTTATGTGTAAATGTCTCTGGAATTTGGGTGTCAACAACTGTCACCAAAACACGCTACCACTGATTGTATTTGGATGCACAGATGTTTATATCCTTATGTGAAGGGCTTCTTATTTTAATGAAGCAGTGAGAACTGTGGGTGCTATTTGAGCGTTTCAGCAAGAAAACTAATTAGTGGAGGAAAGTCTGCATGAGGACTAAGGTTTGGACTTCTCTGGTCTGCTGGCTGTAATTTAATATGTAATATTTACATTCTGTATTGCTGTAGCACACCTTAGAAAATGTGAGCTGTTCAGTCATAAACATATAAACATATCTCCCTTTATGGTTGTGCTCAGTATAGTGAATAGATGTGGTATTTGGGTGACATCTGGTCCCTGGCTGTTCAAAGTGTAGCAGCTGTTGCTCCCCATGATGACGTTCATCTTCCTCACAGCCATGTGACACTTTAAATGTTCTTGTCTCCACTCCAGCTTCTCAAAAACTCTTTGAGCTGTCACTTACCAAGTCTGCATCTTAGGAAGTGCTTTGACCTTTCATATATAGATGTTTTTGTATACAAGGCATACTCTGCAGTGTTTTAGAGGTCAGCACTTTTGATGTAGATGTTGAAAAACCAAAATAGGATCAGCTCTTATTCAGAGAAAAAAAAAAAATCTGGAGCCGAATGACTTTTTGTGAAGTTTCAGTTGAAGTTTCTCTCAACTCTGTGCTAAATACTCTAACTTTGTTTTCTTGAATCCACAAAATAATTGTTTTAACTGATTTGAGAGCCTACAGCCTGAATGCAATGACTGAAAAAATTACTGTTGGTCACATCTGAAGCAAACCAAAAATTATTACTTTATTATGTTGTACTTAGGATTTGTTAATCAGAGAAATTACCTAGGGAGATATATATATATATATATATATATATATATATATATATATATATATATATATAAACATATTTTTTACATTTATATGCAAATTCTGTTTCAAATGTGTGTTTAACAGCCATATACCGATCAAAGATTTGAGGCCTGTGATTTTTTTTTTTTTTGATTTTTTTTTTTTTTTTTTTCTATATGCTCACCAAGGCTGCATTTATTTGATCAAATACTTAAAAAATCTTGTAACATTGTGAAATATTATTACAATTTAAAATAACTGAATTTCTATTTGAATATATTTTGAAATGCAATTTATTCCTGTGATTATAAAGATGAATTTTCAGCACCCATGCATCTATTCTTCGGTATCACATGATCCTTCAGAAATCTTTCTGATATGTTGATTTGTTGCTAACCAGTTTTCATTTGATATACATTTTTAATATTAGTGTTAAATATAGTATAGTCATAGATTTAATGGTTCCTTAAAGGATTTTGAATTGTTCAGGAATAGTTCAGTTCCTAATGGTTAGTAAATAATTCAGTGTTTAAGTGTTTTTGTTCCCGTGAAGATAGCTGGAAATGAAGTGTTTATGAAGTGTTTCTTCCTTTGAAGGGCTTGATCAATAGTCTCCATATTGTGAAAACCTGGTGCTGATTTCTCACTATTGTTTGGCATCCCTCCTGCAGCAGATCTGCACTTTCTTTATGAACTCTGTGATGAGGAGACACACGCTGCTCACTTCATTTCAACAGGGCTGACTGTCAACCTCAACAAAAGAGTCTGACCCCTGCGCTGCCTCCTCTCCACAGATTAGAGCAATTCCCCATGCAAATGTCTTGTGCCCAGCCTTGTGCGTCTCCCCAGCGCCTTTTACAAATCCAGCTTTGACTGATTATGTCCTGACAGCTCCAATGTTGGCTCACTTACACAGATTGACATAATCATTAGGGGGTGGGCTGACCCAGACCCAAAGCGCTCGGTTTTATCTGTTTGATAGTGGCCCCTCCCACTTTTTCTCCCCATTCTTCAGCAAAGCAGCTGAGACTCTCACACTCTTGCACAAAAAAGAGGCAGAACCCCTCGGCCCTTCTCTGCCCACCCCTAGCATTCATCATCCTGAAGTTAATTGGTGTGGGCTTTAAGCAAATTTCCTACACTCAAACCATCAGCCTGCTGCCTGAAGACGCAGTGCAGAACGTGACTGCTGACCCGCCGCCATACGCTGCCTATTGATTTAACTGACGAAGCAGACTGCTCGGATAGAATTCCAGGCTGGAGAATGCATTATCCCTATGGAAGACAAGAGAGGAGGGAGGGAATGTGGCCATCAATATGCAAGATGAATGGGGGTTAAACTCAACCTTGATTTAAGGTTTCTGCTTGAACTTTCCCAGAGCTAATCTACCCCTTCACTGTCCTGTGCTAAAATCACAAACGCTTTGCTGGTGCCTGACTAAGTGTCGTCTTTATTGAAATGCCAGGAGAGGAATAGATCAAAGCTGAAGGAACAATCATGGTTTTAATTGATTATAATTCAATTGATCTAATGGAAAAAGGAACCGATAAGCGCATAATTTTCGCTAAATGAAAACCTCCAGTTTATTTACGATTTAAAATCCACCTTGATTAAGACGTCACATATTAATGTGTCAGGTATTAATCTACAAACTACTCTGGGTCCGCAGGAAGGAGGCATTAGTCTTATGACCGAATGTCTTCATGTCCCTGTAATGAATGCAGATCACTGACCCATAAAATAGAATAAAAAAGCAATCTTGCGCTGTGGATCCACATTATTACTATTTTCCCCTCCTCCTCTTCATCCCTGCCTTTCCCTTAGATCTGCTGAGGTCTCAGTCAGGAAGAAATGGGCGTTTGTGACAAGCCGCTCGCCGTAGGGTTAATTAAACAGCTCGCTTTAGCACCACCGCTGTCATTTGCCCAAACACGGATCCATCAGTCACGCACGCACTTCATCCCCACACGCACACACCATACACGTCAAAGTGTCAGAGGTTCCCGGTCCCACGGTGACGGCCGGGAACATTAAATCTTATCTGGTTTATCAATTATTCCCGTGATTGCTCGCACGGATTAGTCTATAGTACTCAAAGCATTGCTGAAATTTATCACCCTTCTGCCATCTTTGCATTTGCAGCATGGAATGGGCGCCTTTCCAGTGCCGTGCTGCTGGGAGGAATATGGGTGATGTATTTTTCTTATTTTATACCCAGCTGGAGAAATGGCCTTTATTATGCCACTCATACTGCTGTCCAGACAATCCTTCAGCAAATCACTGCTTGGCACTTTACTTTATTGTGTTCATTAATAAATATCTTTGGCTTTCGCCTAACACAATTCACAAACCTCGAAATGACAGAACTGTATGTGAACTGAGCACTTAAAGCAATAATGCATGCTGTTCTAAACTTGTGTTGTTGTTGTTTTTCATGGAACACAAAAGATGAATTTTTGAAGAATATCCTGGCTGTCCGTGTCTTTTTATTGAAAGTGAATGGGGAATGTCATATAAGTGATGCAAACAGGTTTGGAACAAAGTTAGGGTGAGTAAATGAATGATTGAGACTTGTTTGTTTGTTTGTTTACTAGTTTGTTTGTTTGATTTATTGTTTTATTCTATTTTATAAATCAGTCTATTGTATTTTATCATTTTTTTTTGTATTGCATATTTTGCTTTGTTTATTCTATTTATGTATTTTTTTATTTATTTTATTCCATTTTATGAATTATTGTATTTTTTCAATTTTATTGTATTTTATTTTTTGTTTGTTTTGTTTGTTTATTGTTTTATTCTATTTTATAAATCATTTTATTGTATATTATTTCTTGTTTTATTTATTTTTTGTTGTATTTTCTGCTTTGTTTTATTTTGTTTTTGCTTTGTTTTATTCCATTTTATAAATTGTTTATTGTATTATATGTTTATTTTTTATTGTATTTTATTTTTGTTTGTTTTATTGTTTAGTGTTTTATTCGATTTTATAAATCATTTTATTGTATTTTATAGTTTGTGTTGTATTTTTTTTTGCTTTGTTTTATTCCATTTGATAAATTATTGTATATTTATTTATTTTATTGTACTTTATTTTTGTTTTATTGTATTTCATTTTTGTTTCATTTTGTATTATTTTTTTCTTTTTAATTTTATTCATTTAATTTTTTTTATAAGCTGAATTTTATTCATTGTTTGTTTATTATCTGCATCTGCCTTAAAATAGCCTTTTAAACTGATATGGCAATAAACTCAAATACAAACAAACCATTTTAGTTTAATGCTTAGCTTAACCATCTGCATTGAAACTATACGTTCCTCAAGATTTGGAAATTTGCATCAGGGGTGACTGTGTCAGTAGTCACCATTTCATATATCATCTGCAGTGACCTCCCCACATTAGGACGGTGCATAGACATTAGATCTAACATGGTGAACAAATTGTCACTCCCAGGGACGATTGGACAAATCAAGGTTTCTGTGGGTTTAATGCAGCATAAGCTCAACATATCAGAGCCATTGCTACTTCTCTCCTAGCATATGTGGCCTGACATTTAACAGGAAGACACGGAGCAGGAAAGCACTTTTCCAGCCCTTTAATATGGCACAGCAATATGAGCATCCAGAGTCCTGCTCTCCCTCACAGATTCATACAGGCTTAATGTACCTCTCCCAAATCCCATTAGCTGACAGGCTGTTGAAACAGCTTGAATATGTGAGGCTCATGCTTGAGGGATCGGGCCAAACTGGAAGGCCTGGCACCTAGTCAACTCGACAGAAGCGGCTGCCTCTCCTCTTTAGAAAGGCACAGGCGACAAAGAGCTCATCAGCGCTCGCCACTCAAGAACCAGCAGGGAGGCAAACCATACAGTAGTTAACTCGCTAATATGGGCAGCGTGTGAGCAGTCGTTGTACGACTTCCAGAGCTCAATAAGGGCTGGAGGACGGCAAACTCATCGTCCATTTAGCGAGAGCCCGCTACTGTTAGTGGTGCATAAAGAGGTTTTTGTTGTTCAGTTTTGATTTTTTTAAAATTTATGGTTGCATTACTTTTGCTTGGGTTACTCTTGAGTTCAAGCTTTCTGTTAACCTTCCCAGAGAGGGAAATGACATACCCTGAGGGTGTTTCTGTGTTTTGCCGGGACAGAAAAGAAAGCCAATCTTTTACAACATATTGCGGTCCTCCTCTCCTGAAAGAGCACAAGTAGGCTTATAGCTGTTTCCACAAAATAGGTCATTTCATTTAAAGGTGACAAACATATGTCATTTACGGTCACACAGAATGCCCCCCATCCCCCCCCCCCCCCATTTCTGTCCATGTGTGAAAAATGGGAACGTAACATTTGGACTTGGCGATCAAACCTCATATCCAATTTGTGTTCCTATCTGAGGGAGAGGGGAGTCCGTGGAGACCCCGGGGCAGTGCTGCCCCTCTCAGCGCTGACATTTCATCTACTGTGTGTACCACTGAGCTATCAATTAAAACAACAAAACCCACACACACCTCACGACACTGCCTGCTAGGATAACACTGAGAAAACTAAGGTCAGCTACCTTTGATAGTGGCATAACTAGGATGCCATCCTGGGGCAAGCAACTCGAATCAGTATGACTTTGAAAATGTAAATTCAACTGAATCATGTCAGTTAGCTTAAGTATGTGTAACAGAGAGAAATATCTGAACCGAATGTTTATATATATGAAAAAATGTTCTTGCGTCAATATAAAGTATAAAATATTGTTGTCAAAATTTTTATTAAAAATAACAAACTGTTACAGGAGGTTTTGGTCTTCCAGGAGGTTGCAAGACTAGAAGCTGTCCAGGCTTTTTATGAATATTATTTATTAATATTTTAGGTCCCTCTTTATATTAGATGGCCTTAACTGTTATGTCCTTACATTTAAATTAATAATTTGATACAATGCACTTATTGTGTACATGCATGTTTTTACAATGTACTTATATTTTTAAAAAATACATTTAGAATTACATCTACTATTACACTGTTGACCCATCCCTTACCCTTAAACCTACCCATACCACCAAACCTGTCCCAAACCTTACCCATATCCCACCTCAATAGCAGCAAAAGGGTTTTGCAATACAACATGAACACAACAACATTGTACATTGTACTTATTTTTTGATGTAAGCACATAGTAGTTAAGGCCACCTAATATTAAGTGGGACCATATTTTAATATTAATATTATAATTTATTAACATTAATAATGAATTTAATTTTTATATTTTAATTTATTTATTTTTGTTTTAGTAATTTTGCTATGTACTTTTGTATTTTCTATATATTTTTTTTTAAATATATTTTTATATAGGTTTAATTTATTTTTATTTCCGTTTTAGTACTTCAACCTAAACTTATTTTTTCATTTAGTTAACTTGGCAACATTTCTATTTTTTTTTTTTTTTTAAGTTTGTTTTCATCTAATAGTTATTTATTTTATTTTAACTAAAACAACATTGGAACAACATTGCCACTCTAATCAGTGTTTTTTTTTTTTTTTCATGTTAATTTTTCCTGGGTCCCCCTTCAAGATCTAGTCCGAGTCACCCTCAAGCCCAGGCCAAATTGTCTCGCTTTTAAAGGATTTTGATGTTTATCTGGAACACTGTAATCTGAATCTATAACACTTGTTGTGTGAATTTGGAGTGCAGTAATTACTGTCTTTAATAAATGCACTAATAATTGTCTCTAATAATAGTTTTTTACCATTTACAGGTGCCCGGCTTGTGATTATGTCCTCTTACCAATCCTGAGAGACAGAAAACTGCATCATACTAAATATTCCAACCGCAGTCAAAGCTGGTACCACAGTGAAATGCCTAGCAGTCATGCCAAACTAAAGTTTGAAGTAACTACCCAAAATTGACTAGCATGGGGCATCATTGGTCAGTGTTCAGTCTTGGAAATATTTGTCCAGTGTGTTTGTAGATGGTGACATGCTTTTGGTGGTATGGTTCAACAAAGCTTGAAAATCTGCATGCTGTAACATGTATAAGCATACAGGAGGTGTATTTGAATTACTACTCTCATATTTCTATTAGTAGTTTGAGTTTTTCATGGATGGGCATTGCCCACCTGTAGCCACTCCCCCGAGCTAAATTTATCAAAATCATTACAAATTATATACTACCCATCATGCATTATAATGGCCATTGTGCAGAAATTTCATCAGAGTGAATTCCCATCGCAAATGCCTTAATAACTACACATTTTTCTGATAGTTGATATTGTTTGTTAATTTTTAAAAGTGTCTTGATCAAGAGACCTTCCACGATTAATGTACATTTTCATAAATAAAGAGTTATTCTAATATCAGTTTTTCTAATGAGATAAGAAGATGTGGCTTGTCCAAAGTGAATATGAATGCCATTTTTCATCATATTCATCAACCACTCCATGCTGATGGGTTCATTACCATCAAATTAGAGATAAAAATCATGCTACTGCCCTGAAATGATGTGGAAAGGCAGCGCTGATAAGATTAATGATGAATACATTAGCGTTGAGCTAGCCATAAGACACATCTCAGATCTCTCTCCACGAGCACACGCTGAACAGACAGCACTTATAATCGAGTCGCACCAGAGGTTCGGGGGTCGAATCTGTAAGCGGGGTCCCGAAAAGATGCAGAATTAGAGCTTGTTCATATTTTGTGGCTCTACAGTGCATTTGTTTTACAATGAAGACTGTGAGCTTATCTGCTTGGTGGTGGCCGGCATTGCAGAAGTCAGGGGACAGCCGACGGACAGAGCCAAGACTCTGTGACAGATCGCCACAGCTGACAGCCTTTAACGTCCCATCTAATTTATGTCGTGTAGGGAATGGGAATGAAATGTTAATAAAGAATCTCTGCATCACATATTCTTAACTGCAGCCTCAGGCCTCACTCTGCATCTGTCATGGAGATGAATACAGAGAAAAGGAAGGAGGAGGGAGAACCGAGTGGCACAGAGGGATGGCGAGTTATCTTTACACGTGTAGCTGAAGCCAAAGTCATTTTAGACTTAAAATGAGCGGGCTTAACAAGCTCAGCAAAATAAGTAGTGTGTTTACAAAATAAGCCGCTATATTCTGGCTATTAGTTCCGAATCGTAGATTATATCCTGATTGAGGGTTCAGGCAGTTTGAATTGACTGAGTGAGTGGCTAACATTTATCTCATGTCTCAAGGCTGTCATTAAATAGATTCTCTTGTCTGATTAGTTAAACATGATATTGAGCTGTTTGGATTTCCTCCAGCCAGGATGACAAATGAACCGGGTCATCTTACACAGCCAGGCCTGAAGAGGGCAATGTGTGCTTGTGTCAGGATTAGGCATGTTTCTCTCACCTTTCCCTGATCCACTGCAAATGCATTCTGTACTTTAAAAAAAAACAAAAAAAAAAAACAGTCTATTTTATATTCAACTTCTTTGATTCTGTTCTGTACAGACCAGTTTTGATATGCTCTTTGCAGTCGTTTTAACATGCAGGTGCTCTAAAATATCATATAATATGATATAATGTTATGATTTTTTTTTTTAAATGTAACACTTTATTAAAAAGACAAAAGAAAATTAAAAAAAAGATTTTTAAAATATATATATATATTAAAAGAAGAATAAACAAAAAGTTTGCATATGTGATTTATGTTATGTATTATATTGGACACATTAGGCTTTTATGGCCCACATATAATAATATAGTGAGAATATAGTGCTCACAATTGGGTAGAAAAACATCTAATTTTTTTCGTCCCAAACTGAGCAAAAATATGCAATATGGTGCAGGTGTTATGTAGAAAGTGAGATTAAATTCTACTTGTAAATCTATTATCAAATATATCTCAATAATGTTTCTTAGTAAAATTATAATCAAATCCTTAGTGTTATGATCAAAGCTCTGTAAGTCTGATTTTGGGGAAAATTATATATAATGCAATGCAATACAATGATGATTGAGAGATATAAACATTCCTCAAAAGCCTGATGTGTCATGTTTAATACATTTTACCGTGTATGGATAATCAAGTAAACCTACGTTGCTTTAGTTCAGTAAATGTTCATCTTTGAAGTATTGATAACAATTATTGTTGTCTACTTTATTAAATAAATAAATAAATAAATGTGTACCACTTCAGCAAAGTTTTGATTGTTGATCATGTGGCCTTAGAAATTCATGTATCAGATATGATACAGTAGGCTCTATGGGGTTAAAGTTATTTGACATCTGCCTAACATAAAATTACCTTCTGTAAGTCCATATATGAAGGACTTGATATGTTCAAATATAAGTGCTCTAAAATATACAGGCCAAGTTCTATGACTTACATACAAGTTAAATAAACAGTTTAACATGATCATCTGCATGTCTGCTTATGAATCTTTGTGATTCCTTGATCCTGTCAGTTTATAGTCATTTAAAACATGGGCAGTTGTCACGAGTAACCTAGCGGAAAGTAGCCTAAATGGAAAAGTTGGTTTTAAATAGTTTTTGGTAATTACCATGAGGTTAAAGTTAATATGTCTCACACAGCAGGAGGGTTTTATGGCCTTTTGCTTTGTATTGCCTACCCAGTTACCCCAGCACTCAGAGCGCAGGCAGACATGCGAGAAATTAAAAGTGAGGCCGAAACAGATTACTGCTAAGTGCTCCGATGTTCAGGCGAGAGAGGAAAGGTGGACACCAAAGGACTTTTAGAGAATCAGAGGACATCCGTATAGCCAAATAATAGATAAGGAAAAAATGGTCTGAAAAGAAAGAATCTCATATCTGTAATGGTCAGTCGTTCAGGTGCTGTGCCTGGACCATTGAGTTTTGTGGTCAGATTCAATTTCCGATATTTTATTGTGGCACTGCCACTCCATTAAGACTCATTTCCTTCTCACCAGTAGTGACTTTGGGGGACCCGAGGAATTTGAAGGCCAATTGACTTTTAATATGAATCACGCTGTGATCGCCCCATTCTCGTCCCCCGCCTACAAATTAGAAATGGCAAACAGAGTGTCCCCATCAAAACGCTCTTTTCATGTTTTCCGTTCATGCTCCACAAGTCCCCCGGCTCCACCCCAACTGCAGCAGTGTGTGTGTGTCTGGGTTTCTCTGTGTGTGAGTGTATGGGTCGGTACAGATGACCAGGTAACGTGTTGCAGCATCATGATGTTGTTGTCACAGGCACTTTTGTTTTGGCTTTCACATTTCTGGAAGACATTATGGAGACAAATGAAAACTGTTGCTCTTTCTTTTTTTCTTTTTTTTTTGTTAAAAAAGATTTGGTAGATTAACTGCACTTTCTGTAACGACCTACAGTATATACATAAATATGTAAGTAATACAAGTAGGATAACATAGTCTATATAATAAATAGGTAGGATTATTATGAATTTATACCATTTGAAATTTAGCAAATATGTAACCTAACTATGTTGTGCAATTTTTGATTACTGTTATGTAATTGTTAGTGAACAAAAAGTATTATTTTACATTTCATTTACACTGCAAAATTATCTATCTATCTATCTATCTATCTATCTATCTATCTATCTATCTATCTATCTAAACTAATCTATATATATGTGTGTGTGTATATGTATTACTATTTTGTGTTTTTCCCACCTAAATATCTTCACAAGTTAAATTTAAGCAAAATTGAATATTAAGGTTTTTTTTTTAAGAACATATTATGAATCAAGAAATATAAGCAAAAAATATAACAATTTGAGGCTTATGCTTAAAACAAGAATAATAAGAAATAACCAATGCAATAAGAAAAGTAAAAACTTCTTTAATTAAATATTCATCTTGTGCAGTTTTGCTTTTCAAATTAATCAATCTTGCTCTATGGATATTTAATATAAATGTAAGCAAAATTGCATATTAGGTTTTTATCAGATTATTTTGAATTAAGAAATTTTTTTTTTTCCTGTTTTAAGCAAAAATATAACAATTTGAGGCTTATGCTGTAAACAAGAAAAATATGTGCTTAGGCAGTAAGAAAAATAAACACTTATTTTCAATTAAAAAATATAAATGTAATTGTATATTTTAGTATTTATTTGATTTAAATATTTATCTTCTGCAGTTTTAATTTTTTAAGTAAATTAATCTTGTTCTTAGATAAATTTAAACAAAATTGCACATTAAGATTTTTTTTACATATATATCATGAATCAAGAATTGTCTCGTTTTTAGCAAAAATATAACAATTTGAGTCTTATGCTTAAAACAAGAAAAAATATGTGCCAATGTCATAAGAAAAATAAACACTTCTTGAATTAAATCTTTATCTTGTGTTGTTTAGGTGTTTTTACTAAAAAAACAACAAAAATACTGATTAGGAAAATTAATTTTGCGTTGCAGAGGGAGTCAGCACTCAGAAGCAACACGTCTTGCACTTATACACTGTAAAAAATGACCCACATCCCACAACTGTACACAACTTTTGACTTCATAGCGCTCACCATGTCAGCTTTATATTGCGCCCCCTACAGGAAATACCTGCACAGTGCCACGCTGCCAGTCCCAAGGCCCTGAAGCACAAATTCATTAGTATGCACAGACACTCTCTCAGTGTGTGTGGCAGGAGCGGGAGCAGGCCGGCGTGGAGCAGAGGGGAGACAGTATTTTATCCACGCTTGCCAGTATTATGAGGCTGAGCGAGAGATTCACATTATCGTAATGGGAAAGTCAGCGCAGCAAGATGATGCCCCGGAGCCACACCACTGATTGGCTGCAAAGCTGTATTTATATATAGCAGAGTGAGTTCACTTTTAGTTCAGCACTGAAGAAGAGAAGCAGGCCTGCCTGACTGCCACTTCATCTGCTGTACAGAACACTATAAACTTAGCCTGGAGTTTAGGACTGCATACTTGGCCATGTGTGCTGTGCAGTAAAAAAAATTGATGCCCATTTTCAGTCTATGAGGTTTATGCAAATAACAACTCCACTGACCTCGGTGGACTTTAAAATGATCATATTATTCATAGTTTTTAAGACGTTAACAAGTTGTGTAAAATTGTTCCTTTCTCCCCCTCTGAATTTAAACGGAAAAATAATGTTAAAACATTATAATTAAAATACGTTTATTGGTTTAGCTGTAAATTACTTTTACTTTATGTATACTGTGGAAATTTATATTTGATTTAACATATCCAAGTAAAATACTACAAAAGTTATGTTTTTGCAACCAAAGTATAACTATAAATAAATAAATATATAAATTTAGTCAATCTAAAATTATATTCAACAAAACAATACAGTTCGCTATGGGAAGTACAGGTATAAAGCATCACATTTAATAACATTTTATCTGTTGTTCTGTTTCTGTTGTTGTAATATTTTCATTTATGTATATTAGAACAGTGTTTCAAGTTGCATGTTATGTTGTTTAATTATTGTTTATTGTTTTAGCATCATATCAGGTTTGGGGTTAGTAAGATTTTTTTTTAAATGTTTTTTTATTTTTTTATTTTATTTTTTTTTAAGTTTATCTTATTCTCACCAAGGCTGCATTTACGTAATCAAAATACAGTAAAAACAGTAATATTGTGAAATATTTTTACAATTAAAAATAGAAATCTATTTTAATATATTTTAAAATGTAATTTATTCCAGGGATGGCAAAGCTGAATTTATTACTCCCGTCTTCAGTGTCACATGATCCTTTAGAAATCATTTCAATATGCTGATTTGGTGGTCAAGTGACATTTATTATTATTATTATTATTATTATTATTATTATTATTATTATTATTATTATTATTGCAGAAATCCTTGACTCTGCCACAGCCTTCAAATTAATATTTACATCAAAATTCTTTGCATCACATTTGTATCAGAAGAACCATTGGCTCTTGTATGTCTTTTACTGTTTCACCAAGATTGAATATGTGGAAGTATGGCTTGTGAGAGTTACTGTGGAGCTTAAATTTCAGGCTTTTTCTCACATAAAACTATTGTTTGGTTTCAGATGATTCATTTAACAGGCTTTTTTTTTGTCATTTTTGCAGCTTGACATCGTCTTTCTCCAATCATTGATTCTGTATGGAATAGAGAAGCAAGAACATTTTGCTAAAGTTCTCCTTTAGCTTTCTGCAGAAGAACGTGAGGGAGCAACATGAGGGTGAGTAAATGACGATGTAATTTAATTTTTGAATGAACTAGGCCTATCCCTTTAACTACCTAACTACCCCTGAGTTAGTTATACTCCTCTTTGCTGTGTGCGCTCCTATATTTGCACAGCATGCATTCACGCACCAACAGGACTTGGGTACTGCTACAGAAATAAAGATGTGACAGTAAATAGTATGACACCAGCCACAGTCGTTTTCCCCTAATCAGCTGAAACCACAGTGCCAAGTCACAGATTCTGCCACTGAGGAGAACACTGCATCATTTAAAGAGGAACTCCCCTGGACATGCCTCAAAATTACTGTACAAGAAAAATGCTGACTCTGAAGAGGCTTTTCATATTTATGAATAAATTGCTCTGTGAAAGAGAAAAAGCATTGAGAGGAGAGAACAAAAGGAGGCAGGCGGGAAGAAGTAAATCATAAGGTGGAAATGGCTCATTATGTTAGTGATGAGGCCGGGTAATGCCTGCTTGACCAGCCCAGCGTCTGTCAGACAAAGATGCATTGATTAACCCTTATCCATTACCCTTCAACCATAGAAAGAGATGCCTCAGACAAATAGATATCATTTTAAAGTTACAGTGATATCACTGGATGCACTGATGCATACTTACAGACAGAACATTCAAAGGGTTTATTCTAGTTTGTCTGTGATTTAACCAACAAAATAAATAAGTTATACATATAATATTAAACTGTGCACCTGGAATTCGCAACATCAAACTGTGTTAAATAAAGCCCATCAGAACATCCTGGGCTGGTGTAATTAGAGCTACATTGTGTCTCATTGCAGGCCGAGTTATACGCTGTTCACCATCCTCGAGAACGCAGTCAGCAGTTTGTGTCACCTGTTTACCCCTGATTCTTTGCTCTCATTGGATTTGAATGGCTAATGAGGGATATAAGTGTGCATTGGTGTGTTGTAGCACTTATTTTCTGTGCATTTCTTGCTTTGTGTTTCAACGGCACCTGTTTGCAGTGCATATTTGAGCAAGAGGGAAAAGAGAACGATATCCCACGTCACAAGTCTCACTATCTGCTCCACCAGGACCCTTGAATATTTTAATAAGGTGAGCTTTGTTTGAAGGCCCAGTTCTGTACTATCGAAAAAGGAGCAATCTAAGCAATCAGACTTTTGATTTGTGCCTAGCAGCAGAAAAAAATATGTACTTTTGAGGTTTAGAGTTTAATTTAGAAATAGTTTAAGGAATGACCAATACGATTTAAAAACACTGACATGCTGACAGTGCATTATCATGTTTACATATATTACCTTAGAATAGACCTTAGTCAGGGTAGACGTCATACTGAACTTAACATGACCAGCAATTTTACAACGACACACGATGTAAAGGTCTTAAATGGCATAACTTTCACAACTTTCATAACTTTTATGGAGTTTTTGTTTATTGAAAGTTTTTTTCAGAAAGATGTTTCATCAGTTGAGCAATTGGTGTGTTGTTAAAGAACAGTTAAAGGATTGTTTCATTACTGGCAAATATTAAATATTGCACTACCCTGACTAAGGTCTATAAAATAGTCCATTACATTCAAAACAATCTGACTAGCAACAAGAGGAAACAATATTACTGTAATATTACAAATGAAGTATCTCTGAAGTCATTTTCACTACAATCAATAACTGAGATGCAAGATGGCACCAGTTGTGTTTGTTATAAAAGTTGCATTTGTATAAGACGTGTGTAAGCGAGTCTGCATTGGTGAGACTAAATTATCAGTACACTATATAATGACCTATCAGGATCAAGAATTCTGGAGTGCCATAAAATAGTGTAACAAGTGTTAGGTGTTGACAAAGGGGTTGCTCAAAACAACCTTTGAACAAAAAATTCTGAAATTTGTTCGTCACTGAGAGCTGAGGTGTCAATTGAACGTGATATGGTCTGACTGCTGCACATTCAGAGCCGGTCATGCTCGGCTTGTGGAAATGATGACCGCATAATTCTGGAGCGAATTTCTGTTCCTGTTGATGTGTTAAATTTGTGTGGTCTGTCCATGTGGGCCGGTTAGCATAGACAGGGTGACATTTTACACCAGGGAAAGCGTTCCTTAGGAGGACAAAATCTGTGTGCTTGTGAGATTTGTCGTGTCTGTATGCGTGTGGTGCAGTGAACACGCTTTGAGGGATTGTGCCCCAGAAAGTGAGTCTCGGTTGGGGAAAATGCTGAGGCCAGCAGTTCCCACCTGCTGGAGCAAATCGGATGAGCTTACATTCCCATGGTTGATCCCAGAACGAAAATGTTTATGTGCACACATAAGGCTGCTACAGGCTCAAACAACTCACAAAGTTGAACAAAGTTTATCTTTGCTATTGTTGCTTGTTTTATATGTCCAAACCGCAAGTAACTCTGGTTTGGTCAGTCATTGTAAAATCTGTGAATATTACCTTCTCATGCCAAACTTCACAGTATACTGGAAAAATCAGTTTTATCATTTTTGGTGGAAAAAATATATAAAATATCTTTAATAAGATTCATTGTGGAAAGTTGATTTTTTTTATGTCAGCTTACAAATAAAATGAGAAATGGCAAGTTATAGGAATTATACTTCATAAGTAGTGTAGTTTTTTAACCTAAAATGTCATTTGTACATTTGTACTTTGAATATTTTGGATGTTTCTTTTGTGAAATGTGAATTAAAGAAATGGCACATTCATTTTTTTTTTCTTACAACAATTCTGAGTGAAGATTTGATTTATATTTGGTGAGTAATATTTTATACATTAGTGTCCATGTTAAACACACTGCATGTCAAAATAATTCATGTAGGACTAATAATAATATATATATAATTACCTGCTACAGAAAAATGATTACATATTAAATACACATATGCTGTTCTTTAGTGTTGATCACTAGGTACATATGCAACAATTAATTAGTGTATGCTGTTTTTATAATTATTACATTTAATATTTATCTGATAAAACCTAAAAATTGTATATGCTGAATACACAAGAAATGTGTCATGCTTGTGTTTTTTTCGTGCATATTTTTCTTATACAATAATTAATATTTTTCATAAAACTTTTTTTGGTGAAGTTTCTCATTTTGGGATTAAGGAGGCATTATGAATTGATGTTGAAAACAAGAAGCTCCACATACCAGGATCATTTGGAAAGATATGTCAGAACCTGAAAGTTGTAGCAGCTTTAATGAATAAACAGACAAACAACATGACTGTGTATGTGATGTTGTTTTGAAAGATAGAAATTTGAAATTTGCTTGGAATTTTGAAATGCTTCAGATGTTCTCTTGATCTGACTGAAAATACATATCTTTAGAACCTCTTTTTTTAATGCTTGTGTTTTTAAATGCATTCTTTGTTATTTTTTTTTATTTTGTAGGTTTTAGTTTTAGTTTGAAGGCTCAGTTGAAGAATAGTACCAGTACTCAGTTACCAGTAATAGTAGCATGAAGAACAGCAAGCAAAGGCATGTTTCTCAAAGGTAGCCGTGTGTGTGTGTGTGTGTGTGTGTGTGAGAGAGTGTGAGAGTGTGAATCCTCTACCTTCCATGCTTTCCAATGTGGTAGCACACAGTTCAGATGCTAAAAACCTAATGTGGTTTATTTATGTCATTTGAGATCTTGTTATATTAATTTGTGTTCATGTGTGTCCCCACAATCTAGTGTAAATACTTGCCCCTGTTTTGTAGCGTCTGATAAATTACTTAATTTACTGGATGTTAATGACACATTCATTGATTTAGAAAACAGTTTTGCCTGTTTCCATCTCACAATTGTTTCTTTGATGAGCTTTCGTACAAAATAATTGAGCCTGTTAATTAGCTTCATTATGAGTGCCTAATAACCCTAAAGCTTTCAGGAAATAGACTTGTGTCTAAAGGCTGAAGTTCTTGACATTGTATATCCCGGGTGGCTGCTCCTTTACAAAGGCTTCTGTAATTTAATAAAATGACTCGGAGAAGAGGGATGCTATTTTTGTTTGTTCTCTTTGTATGTGTGTGTGTTTGTGCAAGATTTCTGCATAAACAGACCCTAAATATTGGGGTTAAATATAATATAATAAAAAAAAGAAAGGAAAAAATACACTGAAAAATTTGGTGTGTGTGTGTATATATATATATATATATGTATCTATATATAAATTACAAAAAATATATATACATACAAAAATACATAACATTATTGTAATATATATATATATATATATATATATATATATATATATATAACATTATTTTACAATTAAAATGCATTTTTGTAGATGCTTTTAGATCCTCAAAGTGACTTTCATTCCATTCAAGGCATACCTTTTCTGTCCTTGTGATTTGAACCCATGACCTTGTGTTGCTACTACCACTGTGCTTTGTTTGAACCACAGGAGTGATAGATTAAACTAAATGCACCTAAATAACACACGGTAGGCTATGGGTCCATATGCACGTCAGTATATGTTTATAGGGTCCTGATGGGAGCTCTTTTGTCCAGTCTGAGGTTGAGTAAAGTGCCGCCTGCCGTGATGTGACAGAAGCGACTGTGTGATTGAAGACGCTGGGCTTGGAGAGGCTGTTGGCAGCTATATTTCAGCACAGAGATGGATGGACTTCATGATGCGAGTTTTGCGTCAGGGTGAGCTCCGCGCCTAACTAGGCCTGAATAATTCACAACGCCCGTTATTGCAGAAGGGCCGATCAGCAGCGACGAAAGAGGCGAGAGACGAGATAATAACATGGCTCGGGGTATGGAGATGAGCGCCTGTGCGTCAAGCTGATCTGAATAGTTAATGTGAAAAGAGAGAGAGAGAGTTGATGCTGGAATAGAGCAGCAGTGGCCCTTCGCTAAGTCTGGGTAATGGATGGAGAACGCCAGAGACAGTTATGCTAGAGTGCTGGGCTGATCGCTGGTTTGGGGCGATGAGCTTAACTCCTTGTCTCTGGATCGTGTCATAAAGGAGGAAAAATACCCACCAGGTCCTCTCATAAATATGCTAAGAAGGAGGAATAAGGATCTAAATATGATTTTTATGAGTGACAGAGAGAGAGAGGGAGCGAGAGGGTACGCATCCATGGCAAAGTGCTTGGCAAACAAAGGAAGGGCAATATTTCAGTACATTTGCTGCCAGTGTTGTTCTGTTTGAGGTGAGAGGCTGCAATAACAACAGTAAATTCAGATCTGCTCGTGTCATTTAAATCCTCATAAAAGATGTTGTTTATACTGACGTTATGTCTTATCAGTGCAGATAAATACAATGCGAAACAGTAGCAGGAAATAACTCTGCTTTATTTAGAAGAAAATGCAAATAACCCTGCCCGAGGTGTGACGTAAACCTGCCCATTCCTCAGCTATTGTGTGACAAAAATAATTAATATTACACATATAACATTAAGCTGGATTTATAATGCATTCCGCATAAATCCTTGGCCGTAAATGATCGTAAAAGAATGTGAGCGGGTGGCACCAGGTGAAGTCGTCATTTGCTATCCGCTTACATGTTATTTCTATTTTGTGTCTCCATGGCTTCTCTCGCATCCCACGTCTGTGTTCTAAACAAGTGTCCAGAATGCAGCACTGGTGTCAGAATCTAGCACCGGTGCCCTCTGACCCCTGCTAATCTCCTCTCACTCCGAACAGGTCAACTCATAAAACTGAGTGACAGGATTTTTACGAAGAAAAATGTTTGTGCATGTGGCTTCCCCTCTGGCTTATGTGAAGCATACAGTATCCGTGACAACAATTTATGGAGATCTAAATGAGATGGTAGCCGTTGTCACCTCAAGGGTAGACGACTTTGTGATTATATGTGTCTCATCTGATGCAAGACAAATGGTCCTACTGTTTATTAGAATAAGCAGCTTTATTATCTTCAGTAGTCTGAAAGTGCAATGTTCTTTATTTAGACTGTGGTGGTGTAGTTATTTATGTCATAAAAAAATATTATGAGACAACTGTATTATGTAGATTTGCAGCACCTATTATAAATGATAGTATTTTAGGGGAAGTGATGGGAATGTCCATTGCGTGTGTTCAGTCTCTTTCTTCTCCTGTTGTTTTGTGCAGCCTCTGTGTTCGTCTCGGTTCCGGGCTGATGGCGAAATCCAGCACCTGTTGTGCGACGCATATGTAGGACAACCTCCTCATGGCCTCAGTGTGTTGATCAGCAGTGAAGCTGGATATCTGTGGCAATTGTTACGTGACAGTATTAACGCGATTGATTCAAAGGCTGAACAGCAGGGCCGTCATGTGATAACATCTGACATGGTAAAATATATGGCTGATATGGCACTTGGATGTGTGTGCAAGAAGAAAGACTGTGTGCATGTGTGCATATATATAATATATTAAACATACACGCACACACACATACACACACACACACACACATATATATACACACAGTATATATGCATGTTTATGTTTAATTTCATTAAAACATTTCTGAATAAAAAAAATAATATATTTAAATTAATTTAAATATAAAATCTAAAGTCATAACCTGCACTATGTTTTTAAACGCATAAAATAGAGTAAAAAGTATAGAAGCTATGTTTAGGGGAAAAGTCATGCTATGGTAAATCGTTGACATCATAAATCAGATTTACAAGATGCTAAATCATAATTATGGGAAAAGTCTAACTTATGAGACAAAGGTCATAATTTGGACATAAAAAGTCATAGTATTTCATAATTTTGCACTTTAGAATTTTTGTCATAATTTGACTTTTAATGTCATAGTTATGGCTTTATTTCATAAATTTGACTTGCTTCATAATTATGACTTTTTCTTAATTTTGACTTCCATAATTTTTGTTTCATATATGACTTGGTATCGTATAATTTGTTTTTTTTTATCATAATTTGTTGATTTTAATTGTTATATTCAGTCATAATTTTGACATTTTATCTCATCATTATGACTTAATATCTCATATTTATGACTTTTTATCTCAATTGTGGCTGTCATAATTTCAACATTTTATCTCATAACTTTTATGTCCTTATAGATTTTCATAAACTTTCTGATTTACCGAAGTATAATATTTTTTGTAATGTGGCAGAAATGGACTTCCTTCAGGAATTGCCAGAAATTATTGAAGTGAATGCAGTTATTTCCAAAATACAGAGTGTAAGAGAAGCACTTTGACAGAGTGGGTGTTTCAGATTGATTTGTTAAGAATCAGAGTTAAAACTTGAATGAGAGGGATCTCCCAACTTGCTGGATCTCTCTCAGAGTGAGAAAGGTCCGTTCTGTGTCCAGAGGTTAATAGGGGTCAGTTGAACAAAATCACAGAAGTTGCGACTCCTGTTTGGGCAAACAGAGCAACAGAGATCTCTTTCAATGACTCAGTCTAGACTGTGGCAGTTTGCCTTTCTCTTTTAGCCCATCTGGATGTTTGATCTGGTGTAAGCCGTCAACCTTGCAGTGCTTAAAACCCCCCAAACCCAACAGCAAGGTC
This sequence comes from Spinibarbus caldwelli, assembly GCA_039654775.1. Classification (NCBI taxonomy): domain Eukaryota; kingdom Metazoa; phylum Chordata; class Actinopteri; order Cypriniformes; family Cyprinidae; genus Spinibarbus; species Spinibarbus caldwelli. Next base: position 14,477,179 of record CM077242.1, read on the forward strand.
AATATGGCTCAGCTCCTGCACCCACATTATCAGTCAGGACTAACCCTGAGGCCTCACCACAGCAGCTGATCCAACACCAAGAAACATATAGAAAATTGGCTGTAACACAGTCTTTGCTGAAACCAACACCTTTTTATTATTCTTGTGTTTTCCAGAAACACAAGGGAATTATTAAGGTTGTAGGGGCACATTAGCAGACACAATTCTCCATTAAAAATACCAGAGCTGAGCTGTTTCAGTGATCCTTCTAGATCTGCAGTTTAATATCTGAAGTCCATCAGTGTAAGGGCTTTGACCTCACAACATGATGTGTGACTCTGTGGTCTTAATACAGAATGAAATGAAAGTAATGGAAGAATTATTGTACCCAGGGAAAGGGTTTATGACAGATTAGATGACACATGTCAGGAGAAAGACATCTGGTGCTGAACTGAGGAATATGGATGAATTCCTTTGACAAATTTGATGCTGTGCTTTTGTTTTTAAAGGTAAATGCTTTCCGAAAACTTGCCAATTTAATTCAAACAGCAAATGTAAAATAAAATTAAAAAAAATATATTTTTTATATAATTGCTTTGTGGAAAACACTTCTTAATAAGTAACTCTTAATAAGAATGTGATGTGTGCATGGTTTAATTGGATAATGGATTAAGGATTGCTAATATTAACTAATTGCTTACTTGATAATTAATTTTATTTATAGATTCATGATTCTCTTATTTAATCTTCCAATATGTGCGGTTACGTAGTTACTTAAATTTAAAAATGTTAAAAAGTAATATATTTTCAATATTAAGTTCTGGAGAAATGAATATATTGCAGACTAAAAACAATCATTTAAATATAAAATAATATATATATATATATATATATATATATATATATATATATATATATATATATATATATATATATATATATATATATATATAAAAATTGATTTAATCTGTCAATTTTCCTTTAAATCCAAAACGGCTGGTCCTATATCAAATTTTATATATATATATATATATATATATATATATATATATATATATATATATATATATGAAGATTGGTTGTATAGCACTTTACCCAATACATATTGTTTCAAAGCAGCTTCACAGAAAATGTTATTAGACATTTTTTTTTCCTTGAGTAAAATTGTTTAAAATTTAGGTCACATGCTATTTTAAATCTGCTTCAAATGCAGACTTAATGAGACGTCTTCTATGCCTTTGAAGGAAAATACGTAATATCTCGGAAGCTTTGCACTCATTAATTATATTCATGTGAAATATCTTCCATGGCCCCGTGGAAATTCTATAGACAAACAGAGGAAAAGGGGGTTCAATAAATTTGAGTTATCTGTGAGTAGGTATGAGAGAGGTGCGGTCACGCCTGTTAGAGGTGTAGTGGGGTTGTGTTGCACCCCGTGTTGGGTTAGGGTGTCGGCCCTGAGCCTCTTATTGAATTACAACAAAGGCAGCTAAAGGTCAAGCCTCTGTGGCAACACTGTGGCCATGCACCGGCCACTCTGATGGAAACCCGAGGTCGTTTGAAAGGTGCATTGCCGAAATCTGTCCTGGTGGCTTTTTCCAGGGGAGTATTCCATGGGGAAGTGGCCTGAATGCATGAGCATTTGATACCATATTAGCTTTGGAGTAGAGTGTGTTTTTACTTTGTCATACTAAAGTGACCTTTTTTTACACGCTTTACCATTAACTATCAGTTCACTCAGAAGCATCATACATATTCAACCCGAGAGGGACATTTGAGCATTTTGATCTTGGTCAGTCATGTCAAAATCCGCAGATCATCGGCTTTAAAGTGAAAAGTCTGTTGATCTACCTCATGTTGCGCAAAACTAAAAGCTACACCAATAGACTATCCTGTCTAACACTAATGTACAGAATTGTTTAACAGCATATTTTGTTTTTCCTTGGTCTTATTTTTCTTATTGCACCAAGTATACAAAAATAATGTTTCATGATGTCCTTGTCATAAGGTATGAATATTTGATTCTGTACTACTGAGAAATTTGCCATTTTTGTGTAATTTTGTCATCTGTAATCTGATCAAAGGATTTGGGAATACTTTATTTAAGGGTCTTTTAACCAGTTGCTTATTAGCAAATATATTACTAGAATATTAGCCATTTAGCCATGACCTTATTCTACATCTCTTATCCTACCCAATACCTAAACTTAACAACTACCTTACTAACTATTAATAAGCAGCAAATTAAGAATTTAGTGAGGGAAAAGTCGTAGTTAATAGTGAATAAGCATTCCCTATTCTAAAGTGTTACCAAGGATTTTGTGCAGTTAGATTGATTGGCAGTCTAGTTGTAAGTTTTAAACCATTAATACGTTTTTTTTTTAATAAATGAATGTTTTTATTCAGCAAGGACACATTTAATTGATCAAATAATGTTACAAAATATTTCTATTTCAAATAAATGCTGTCCTTTTGAGCTTTATATTCATCAAAGAAGCCTGAAAAATCAGACTTATCAGTTTTCACAAAAAATATTAAGCAGCACAGCTGTTTTCAAGACTAATATTAATGTTTCTTGAGAACCAAATCAGCATTAGAATGATTTCTGACACTGAAGACTATAGTAATGGCTGCTGAAAATTCAACTTTGCCAACACAGGAATAAATTACATTTAAAATGTTAAAGTAGAAAACAGTTATTTTCACAATGTTACCGTTTTTACTGTATTTTGATCAAATAAATGCAGCCTTGGTGAGTATAAGAGACTTCTTTCAAAAACATCATAAATCCACCCAAAACTTCTATATTTATAATATATATTTGTTTGTATTGTATGTAATTTCTGATTTGGTGACTTCATCAGGAGTGAAGCAGGTATTAGTATCACTGTAGGCAGTATGTCTTCACAAAGACTCATGGGCTCGTAGGTTTGTCATGGTGAAGTTCTGAGACCCCATACCGTGGAGCTCCTCCTGCATTTTCCATGGCTTGATATGGAACACGACTTCAAGCAGGTTAAATGCTTGAGCCATTTAGAGAATGAATTCAGAAGGGTTTCAAAAACATGTCTAGGAAAAAGAAACTGAAGAATGCACATTTGACCCACCAGCCTTTAGTGTTTGGTCTGTTCTAAAGTTCCTGGTGCATGCTATTATAATTCTACATTGATTTAGTACATCTAATGAGAAGTTTCTGGGTGTAGCGCCTCTCAAATGATCAACCAGGGTGTCTGTTTAGGGTTGACATGAGCCTTTAGCTGTGCCCAGGCTAAATTATAGTCCTGCACTTCTCTCTTGGCTGAGCGAATGCTGATTCAAGCTAAAATTCATGCTCACCTCACCATCTTTTGCCCATCCTCTGTTCTCCATTCCTCTTTTAAACCAGGCCAGAGGGAAAAATGCTTCCTCTTTCTCCTCAATCTTTACTCTTCTCTCCCTCACCCTCTGTTTCTTTCACTTTCTTATTTCCAAATGTACAAAAAGTGTGTGTGTGCTCTATTTTTGAACATGCAAACTTATTTTACTTCCATAACCAGATATATTTCTAACTGAAATGGTATTCAATTAGATAAAAATATAGCATGGGATTTTATTTGAGCAGTCATAAATTGATTGGATAGGAAAAAGTGGGAGTTAAATACCTAACTTATATTTAAGATTTTTTAAATGTTTCTAAAAAATAAGACACTTATGCTCACCAAGGCTGCATTTATTTGATCAAAAATACAATAAAACAGTAATAATGTGAAATATTATTTTTTTTATTTGAATTTATTTTTAAACGTAGTTCATTCCTGTGACAGAAAAGCTGGATTTTCAGCAGTCATTACTCCAGTCTTTAGTGTCACATGATCCTTCAGAAATCATTGTAGTATGCTGATTTGGTGCTCGAGACATTTCTTATTATTATTATCGTTCAAATCTGTTTTTTGCTGATTAATATTTTTGTGAAAAACATGATAAACTACCATTCAAAAATTTGAATAAGTAGCATAAAAATAAATTAATACTTTTATTCAAGGACACATTAAATTAATAGTAAAATTGAAAGTAAAGACATTTTGATGTTACAAAAGATTTCTGTTTGAAATAATTGTGGTTGTTTTTAACTTTCTTTTCATCAAATAATCCTGAAAAAAAAAAAAAAAACAAATCCACAAAACATTAAGTACCAGAAATTGTTTTTCAGCATAAATACTAGTATTGTTCTAATTATTAAAAACTGAGCACCAATAACATTTCACATTTATTTTAAAATATATTATTTCAAAATTTTACTGTGTTTTTCATTAAATAAATGCAGACTTGGTGACCAAAAGAAACTTTCTTTAAAAAGAAAACAATGCCAAAGTGCATATGATCCCAACTTTTGATCGGTACTGTAAATAACTAGTATGTTATTGGTAACAAAACATTGCTAAAGGCAATTTCTTTGAGAGCAATCAGGACCATGCATTTCAAAATTCTAGGATCAATTTTGATTCATGTTGACATTAAAGTGCTCAAAATTAGACAGTATCATAAGGCCACGTTGTACATCACCCATGTAATCTGCGTCACCTCATAGCACTGGCATAAAGAAGACTGCGAGTTTTTGTCGTGTTTTTTTTTTTTTTTGTTGTTGCCTGGAAAGGTTATGGTTAGATCTGAGCCTATTTATCTGCCGTCTCTCCCTGTCTACCCCCGCCTTCACGCCTCGCTCCAGGCCCAGCAGTTCTTGCTGCTCTTCTGGGGAAAGAATGATATACTGGCTAAATGAGCTTCTTTATCAATCCGCAGGAGCAGAGGGGAGGACGTCTGCCTCCTCAGCTTATGTCATCAATATCCTCTTATATAAATGTCAGCTGTACCATTTTACTCATCGCCATTTCCCACACTGCTGATTACATTATCCTGTAATGGAGGGGCTCGCGTCTTCCTCTCTGGCTCTCTCTTTCTCCCTCTCTTTCGCTTTTTCACACATGCAGACTCGCACCCTCTCTCTCTCTCTCTTTCCATCCATCCCTCTCTCTGCCTCCCTAACTCTCCCAACGGTAGTGTGTCAATAGCCTGCCTCCATGAAACAAGTCAATTTTCTGCTGGCTTGGCAGCAGAATAAATCTCAGAGCTATCCAGAGCGCTAGAGATATTTATATTGAGAGCGTGCCTCGGTATGTGTGTGTGTGTGTGTGTGAGAGAGAGAGTGTGATGGGAGTTTGTGTCCTTGGCTGAATGGGAGTGATTTCTTGCCTGGGCTCCACGGCAAAGAGAGGGAGAAAGAGAGGAAGGGACAGAACGGAGAGATTGAAATAGAGATATGCCCAGCGGCTGGGGGAGGGTGGGAGGGACATGCAGTCGTTTCTCGTCAGGCCCTTAAAGCACGACTGGCAGTGATGACCAACCGCATTTGTTTTACTTGCTGCAGTTGAGGTGGCAGGAGGAGACTTATGTGCAGATGGATGCTGCTTTAAAGCTCAAGGGGCTCTCTCGCTCTTTCAGGGGAGTGGATATTGTGTTGGCCAGTGATTCATTACAAGCAGTTGAGCTGTGAAAAGGAAGAAGGCCGAGTGCCAGCCTGGGCGGCCTCCTCTCGTTGCCTCGGAAAGACTCTCGCTAAAAGTCACTCGACTGACATTTAACTACATCAGCTCAACGTCACATTTCAGATGAATTTCATTCATCAACTTCCCATCTGCGGGTGCGTGTCTAAGAGCTAAATGACTGTCCCTTATTAATGCTCTCTGCTCCTCCATCTGCCTCCCTGCATTGCAGCTTTTCTGGTTCATCTTCCCTGTGTCACCTTTATCAGATATGAAGTTCTTCAGAAGCTGTTTTTGCGCAGGAAGTCACTATATGCATTTAGTGATGCTAAAAGAGGTTTTAACCCTAAGTATTGGAGTTTATTATGTGCTTGGGAGGCAGTTTGCTACTGTCTGTAGTGTTCACTAGAGGGCAGTAGAGTAGGCAGTGGTGTGACCAGTGGATCTCATGATTGAGTGATTAATTTAGTATGTCAGTGCTTGTTTTTACCTACAGTGTGTTCGTGTATTTGCATTTCACAGGCTGTATTTATTTGATCCAAAATCCATCAGTAGTAATATTAATACTGTGAAATATTTTTACAATTTAAAATAACTATTTTCTAATTAAATATTTTTAAAATGTAATTTATTCCTTTGTTGCCAAGGCTGAATTTTCAGCAGTCATTACTCTATAGTTTTCAAGATTCATAGTTTCAAAGCATTTATTGTCATGTGCACAGTGAGGAAAACAAGTTTCCCTGTACAATGAAATTCTTTTTTTGCTGTCCACAGTGAATGCCAAGACAAGTGCAAAAACTATGAATTCAGTGAAAATCAGTGTCACATGATCCTTCACAAATCATTCTAATATGCTGATTTGCTAAAGAAACATTCCTGCTTATTATCAATGTTGAAAACAGTTGTGTACAATTTTGCATGTATTTATTTATTTATTTTTTTTTTTTTTCAGAGTTCATTGACTAGAAATGTCAAAGAATGGCATTTATCTGAAATGGAAAGTTTTTGTAACATTTTGTAACAAACTTTTGTGGTCAATAAGAATTATATTTTCATTTATGAAAGAAATTAATAATTTTATTCAGCAAGAATGCAGTAAATTATTCAAAAACGTAATGTGTATATATAATACAATTATTACTATATTATTACTATACTATTATATACATATACCTTTCAGACCTTTCATATTTCAAACACATTAAATTGATCAAAATTGACAGTAAAGACATAATGTTACAAAAGATTTCTAATAATTCTATTGTGTAAATGAATCAAAACCTATTTAGACTGCATAACACAATGAAGGGTTTGATTGGCGTACAAGAAAGTACAAGAAACTGAAAGGGTGAATCATTTTTTTGTTTGTTTGTCTGTTTTAGTCTTTTTGTTTACATGATTTTTTTTCTCGAACTAACCGAATCACCAGAATGAATCAAACTTTCCAAACTCTACAGAAGATAGAGAACCGTTTAGGATGGACCGATTGACTAATGAATCGGAATTTCCAGCGCAACATGTGAGAGGGACAGGACAGTTTAGGAAAAAGGGGAAAAGTAAACTAATTACTGAAAAAGCATTGTGTGAAAACAACCGAACTACTGTTGTACACTGCTGAAATATAGGTTATATGTAAGTTAGCGTCGTTAGTTTTAAATATGGTCCCTCTCCACACTGGTCTGCTTTTGTTTTATACTATTTTATATTTTATCTTATGAATACACGTATAGGCTACTTTTAATCTCCTTGACAATGAGAAATTGTTGCGTTTATAATGCATTGCAGTGATAAGCTTTGACCTTTTCTTTCAATTATGCCGGGATCAAAGGTTGCAACCTCCCGTGCTTATTTTTGCCTCTGATTTTCTTTTATTTTCAAATTGATTCAAGAAGAAAAGGTGGTCCGAGCAACTAACACGAAATCAATGAGAGACTGATGTGGTATTAACGCAGGCCGTTTTCGCCTCTGCTCTTGTGGTGTGGAGCAGCTAAACAGCTCAAAGCCAGCGAGAGCTCGACAGGCCAGAAATGTGACATTTTGAAATGTGCTCCAAGTAGCAGCAGACATCCAGTGTTTTATTTAAAATCAATGTTTAGCCTGGAACAGCCTGCTTAAGAGTTTTGACTGTTATGTGGCAATTTGTTTTCTTTATGTTTCCATCTCTCGCTCGGTACCTTTTCCGTTTTCTGACACGTTGTTGAAAGTTTTACAATATTTCATTGTTATTACGCAGAGACATTTGTCCTAAAAATGTCACGTTGTTGTGCGAAACATTTATATTATTAGCGATTTATATAAGTGTGTATTACCATTCAAAAGTTTGGGGTTGGCAATTTCTTTATTTTGAATTAAATACTTTTATTCAGCAAGGACACTTTAAATTGATCAAAACTGACAGAAATCCAGTGTAACACTTTAAAAGTCCTTACAATTTCAAATAAATGCTGTTCTTTTGAACTTTCTATTCATCAAAGATTCCTGAAAAATATCAGTAGGCGGATTTCATGAAAATATTAAGAATCACTGTTTTCAAAATCAATAACAATAAGAACTGTTTCATAAGTACTAAATCAGCATATTAGAATGATTTCTGAAGGATCATGTGACACTGAAGGCTTAAAGGAGTAGTTCACTTCCAGAATGAAAATTTCCTGACAATTTACTCACCCCCATGTCATCCAAGATGTTTGTCTTTCTTTCTTCAGTCAGGATATCAGCAGTAATTGTTAATCATTATTATTAATGCAATAATAAAAAATAAAAAGGATAAGAAATATAATAAATACATTTTATTTATTTGTTTAAGATACAACAAAATCAGGGGTACATATTGAACATATAACAAATGTCAAAGATTTCAAGGGATCAGCACACTTGTGTAAGTGATTCATAAAATAGAATACCTTTTGAAATACAGCACAGACATTTTCTAAAATAAATCAAGTTAACTGAAATATCACACTAAAAATATTATGCCAAGTCATGGGTTTAATTTTCACTGGCATATAAATGTATAACACGAATGCACTTTGGATAAAGTTGTTTTGGATAAAACATCTGCTGTGTAAATATATCATCAAACTTTACAGTACAATTTAGTTTCATCAGCAACAATGTGACCAAGGCCAATATTTTCTTCATTTTTACAAACATTTTAAACGGATTATAAAACATCATAATAAAATTAAGAAAAACACAATTTTTTGTTTGGTTTTAAACAAAATGGTCAATTTAAAGCACATTCAGCGACTGTATTGTTGTGGTTGATAGCCAATGGAATCAAGTGTAAATCAAATGAGTATATGACAGATGACGAAAACAGTTCACTGGGTTTAAGTTTTGTTAACCAAGGAGAATGCTTCCTTGGCCCTGTGGGCATGTTAAAATTCATGACTCTTCTGATTTTTATTCATAAGGCCCAACCTTGATGAAGCTGTCAGGGCTGGAAGACACACGAGGGGTCAGACGTACGCTTTCAAACACGCGTGACCTCACGCTGATGAGCCTAATTCACACATCCTCAAGGCCTTTCCCCTGAGCCCACCAATCACAATACCCTCCCACTTGACCTTCGACCCTCCACGGGGGTCTCCCATTGGCTGCGTAGTGAAAGGAAAGAGGGAGACATCCCTGCTGCTCATCTCCATAACAATGGCGGCATATGTTTGTGGGCATTTGAGCACATGGAGCTGGCAGAGTCCATATTAGACTGACGACAGAGACCAGGTGCCTGAACCCCACACACTCGGAGACGAAAGAGAAAATCAACACTGTTAGTAACACTTCTTCTCTGATTTATAACACGCCCTCCCAAGCCGAAACCGCTGGAGCTAGTCTATCTGTTTAGCACACAGAAAGAGCTCTCTGTATGCTTGTTTAGTGGGCAGGCTGTTGTAAACTTTGATGGGATCATATGCACTTTGGCATTGTGTTCTATGGAGTTGTAGATGTTGATTGATTATGGACTGTGAGATAGTTATATCACTGAGTGTGTCTGGGTTACAGGATTTCACTCGGTGCCCCGTGCAAACAGCTTACTGCTGATTAAACATTGATTTTCCTCGGCACCCTCTCACCCTGATAAATAGAGCATTAAGAGGTCTCCACAAATAATAACATTGTGAAATAATAAAATTTGTTATATCTGGGGAACCACAATGCTTTGAGTAATATCTTGGATTATTGCATTTTGATCATCTTGCATAGTGCAAGTGAAGGTTATTATCACCTACAGTCTGCAGACATATCCCTACCATATTTTAATGAGAATAATGATCCTCAAAAAACTCAACAATAATATATATATATATATATATATATATATATATATATATATATATATATATATATATATAATATTTTTTTCTGCAGGTTTCCTTATGATGGAAGCGAGGTGAAAGAGAGCGAGAAGGAGGAGGAGGAAGAGAAGGTAAAGGCAAGTTTAGCTTGCAGAGCAGGCTCAACCTCTATCATGGTAAGTGAGCTCCTCCTAATTACTATTCAATAAACTCCCGTTAAATTAACAGCTCAATAGGCAACAACATCTGCTGTATGTGGCAGGCCAGTGAGTCGTACATCTTCCCCAAGTCTTTCTCTTTCTTTCTCTTTTCCCTCTCCGTCTCACGTTGTCTCACCGACAGACAGTTTAGTGAATCACTTTCATCTGCCATTTGATTTCTCTGACTCTTTTCCACTATGTCTGTGGCATTGTGTGTGTTTATCTGTATATATTGTATATATATTGATATGGTGCTCAGCGATTACCTTTTTGAGAGTACTGACATTAGTTGTGCCTGACATTTTCTGCTTTAATATACATTACTGTTCAAAAGTTTTGGGTTAAGTTTTTTTTATTTTTTATTATTTAGCAAAGATGCATTATATTGATCAAAAATGACATTTATAATATTATTCCTTAAAACATTAAGCAGCACAACTGTTTTGAACGTTGATAATATTAAGAAATGTTTCTTGAGCACCAAATCAGCATATTAGAATAATTTCTAAAAGGATCATGTGACACTGAAGACTGGAGTAATGGCTGCTGAAAATTCAGCTTTGCCATCACAGGAATAAATTACATTTTAAAATATATTAAAATAGAAAACACTTATTTTAAAGTGACTTAAAAAAATTCTTACAGAACCCATACCTTTGAATAGTATATAAAATTGGTATAACAAATTTTTAAATGTAGAGTACATTTTATGAAATGAGTATAAAATAAATATTGAAATCTACCATTTTGAGCATTTAAATGCAATTTTAAATCCAAAGTTCAACTTCAAGAGCCCACTATATTTTCAAATGCATTTAAGCCATTTCAACACAGTACGGTTCATTCTATCACAGGTTCATTCTATCATTTTGTGCATTCCCTGGGAGTCAAACCCATGACTTTGACATTACTAATGCCATGATCCACCAGTTCCCCCTTTTAAAATAGGTTTACAACAAAATATTGTACTGGAATTGTTCATGCAGAATAAAAAATATGTTTTGGGGTCTTACAAGGTTGTGGTTTTATAATTAATATTAAATAAATTATTATGATTTTTTTAAAAAAAATTTTTTACTGATCATCCTCTCATCTTTGGGTTTGTTTCAGTGGGAGTAAAAATTGTGGTGATTTTAGCATCACCAGTGTTTTATACCCACATTTTCACATTTTGCAAAATTTGTGCATAACAGTAATTACGCTAAGACCAGGTAGAGTGCCATGATATGTTTAGGTACTTTGAAGAAGAACTGTATAATTCAGCACTTTTCCAGTCTGTCATCTGAGAGCAAAGCCTGTCCGGCTGTCTGTCAGTGAAAGATTAGTTGCTCAGCTCACACGGTCTCCGGTCTGCTGTCACAAAGGGCCGGGCAGCTGCCGGACCCATCCAGGGGCATCACTCACCACTAATGAACATATCAGTCCAGTCCAAGCTCTCTCCCAGACGCTCCTCACGCAGCCATGAAGAAGAGGGGTGAGGAAAGGCTAACCGAGTTAGCCGTTCTCAAGCGGCTTGGATGGAGAAGACAGATTGAGGATGATGCAAATGGGTTGGGTTTTTGTCTGTGTGTGTGTGTTTTTGTGTGCACACGTGTGTGGGTGTGAAAATGATCAGTGTGCTTTGAAATGGCAAACCGCACAGCAAGGCCAGGCCCCAGCGCTCATTTCTCATCTTTCTCTCACCTGTTCCACACTGCAGAGCTCACAGCATTGATCCAGACACACCCGGCTCCTCGCCATCCATCATAAGACCAACACTCCCCTCACGCTGCTCAAGGTCCACGCGTCCTCCTTTCCGCTTTTAGCCACCCAGGTAAAGATATTCATCAGGCCTCTTATCCTCCTCTCTCCCTCCTTCTCCCTCCAGTAGTCTCTCTCTCATGGAGAAGACAACTTGCAGCCATATTAATGCAACGCAGCAGCCACTGGGAGGATAACAAGACCCCTAGTACCTGCGAGAGAGAGAAAGGGGGAATAAAGGGAGAAAGTGTTTGTGTGTGAGATCCGCAAACACACACTGACATAAAGAGGTCATCTCATAAATCTTTAGTAGATAGGGTGGTGCTGTTTGAGTGAGCTGTGAATGGGGCCTCAAAGCCGAAGTCACTAGGGTCAGCGGATCAGGAGAAAGAAAAATAGAGTTATCCGTGAGAGAGGGATCCGTAGACAGCCGCATACTTTATCTCTACTTCAGCTATAGTTATATTGGTCCTGCAGGTCATCCCTTGTGGTTAAATCAGGAAAGAAACTTGTTTTAATTAATCCTGTGAAAAGGCCAGGGCTAATTATAACAGGTGAAGGATGGCTTTCTCTTTTTCTTCTCTCTCTCTGTGCTGCACATCAGTCTCTTTGCACTCTCCTCTTCACCTGTGATTGATAGAGGACTCACTCCCAGAGCCTACAGATTTCCCATGCCTCCAGAATCGTGTTGTTGTTTTTAGAGAAAGCGTATTTTTGTGCTGTTTTATGCCTAAAGGCTGGAATGCACTACATAACATTTGCCCAGATTTTGGCCCTGAGTTGACTCTAGTTGCCTAGAACACAGACCATTTCCATCCAGTCAGAGGATGTCAAACATGTTTGATATTTTTGAGCCAATTTTGTAACATTGTTTTCATTTGTAATGCTCTTATAGTAATGAGTCACATGTTTCTGCACAAGTTTTTGTTTAGAACGACTTAAAACTCTGTTAGTGTAATATATGTGATCCCTAGTCGTTTAGTGTACGTTATACCCAATTTTCTCTATAACCAAGTCGGCATATGATTTCTAGTGTTTTAATCTATTTAGACTTTAAAAGTCATTTAGTGTATTCAAGTTTTAAGATGGTGATTTTGCATAAGCATCTCAATTAAGTGGTGGTACCACAAATCAAATCACAAAACACAGTAAACAGAAATGTCCTAAAAAATAATGTATAAAAACAATGGGATATATAAATGTAATTAAAACCATATTGAAATATGTTTAATCTAGGCTACATTACAATACATTAAAATTAATTTTGTCTTCCAGCAAGGTTAAACATTGATTATGAAAACCACAAAGTTTTACTTAGTGGTTAATAGGTGGCATATTTTAGTATAATTGTACTATTTTTATTTAAATATCTACTTACATGTCATTATTATGAAATATAGTATTCAATTTACATTACTCTAAATTATTACAATTTTAAACATAAAGTGTTTTCTGTTTTAATATATTTTAAAATGTAATTTTTATGTAATCTCATAAATGTAAATGTTATGTTATAATTTATTCCTGTGATGGCAAAGCTGAATTTTCAGCAGCCATTTCTCCAGTTTTTAGTGTCTGATGATCCTTCAGAAATCATTCTAATATGCTGATTTAGTGTAGGGATGTGCATCTCCATAACTGAGGCCGATGCGATACGCATCTCGATGCATAGCCAACGATACGATATACTGAAGATACATATGAAGCAGCTAGCGATGCGATGCGATACGATTCACCCCTATGACGATGCAGTGCAATTCGATTTCGATTCGATTCGATTCAACACAAGGCGATTCAATTCAACACAATGCGATTGAAAAAATATGATCGCTTTTATTTCTTTGGTTCAGACAGACAACAAATCATAAATTAACGTATGTGTCTTCTGACTTCTAACGCCTCGAGGCCTGTTTCATAAAACAAGTTTACCAAATAGGCCAGGCTTATTTCAGTTAGTCTGACTCACTGTCAAATGATTTGGTTCCATAAAGCAAATTTAACAAAGATCAACCTCAGTCACTGTGGCTATTATGCTGGAAAGCTATCAGGCTAAGCTGAGCTCACTGACCAATAGGAATGCAATGATATTACCACTGACTCTCTCACATACTAGCCTTTCTCTCTGGTTTTATAACAACAGTACCTTTTATAGTTAGAACAGATAGCATTAGAACATTACAATCTAACATTGCTCTTTAAAGCATTAACAATCACTAAACTAAAAGTTAAAATCACTAAATTAAAACTATATTTTAACTGCTATAAGAAACATTAACTCATCTGAGCTTAGTAATTAGGACTGTATTAGCTTACATTTTATTTACCCATTACAATAGTCCCTTTACAGTTACTGCTATCATAAAATGCATATTTGACTAATTATTGCGCTCCTTCTGTTTAGCGCGCATGCGCGCAGCAGCTCTCGTCCACTTTTGTAAGCCTCGCCCACTTCTGACAGCAAAATGAATATATTTGCATGACTTTCTAACATTTACAGATGAAAAATATACTCGTGACATGTCATTTATGCTCTGAGGAATACAAAACGTCTCAAATGTATTAAACAGCACATATATATTCGCTGTTTGCCATGGTGGATAGATTAGATCCATGATCGACATTAAGGGATGCTTAAGAATAAGCGTGCACAAATTAGTTACATTGTCGTTTATAACCGCTTTAGCCCCGATTGATTTGTTAGGTTATTTCAAGTCAGGTTTTGGACTTTAATCCCCGCTTTTCCTCAGGTCTCCGTAGTGTTGTTGTGATTCGTCATATTCACGCGCAGCGGTGATGAGAGAACGCGCTCGAGAAACAGAGGAGAAATCAGTCACAGATTATTGGTCACTTTCTAAACAATAAAAGTGTAGCGCATCCACTAGTAATTATATATAAATAAATCGGTTTTTACCGATGCAAATATGTTAGAAACGATGCATCGCGATACAAATGCCAACTTGTAGCCGATGCACACTTTTTAAACCGATGCATCGCATCGTTAACTTTTTTTGGCGTTGTACCGAGCGAATATTCTCATCCCTAGTATATATATATATATATGTGTGTGTGTGTGTGTGTGTGTGTGTGTGTGTATACACGTGCATATATATGTGTATCTGTATATATATGTGTATATGTGTATGTATATATATATATGTGAATATAGGCTATGTGTATATATAGGGGGTGGCGTTTTTTCCGTCTTTTTAATGGTCAAATTAAATTTTATTAATCAAAAAGCATGTCTAATTAATTAAAATCATGAAACTTAAACAATTTAACACCAATTTATTAAAAGTTTAACAAAAATTACATGTTTTGGGCCCAATGAAATTATATTTTTTTCCAACCTAATGTTTTATTGTTACTAAATTCTGTTTTAGCACGTCTAATTATTTGAAAGCATAAAAACAAGTTTCATTTATTCTTACAATAGCCTTATGATTTTTTCCCTCAGAAATTCTGTGTTGTGTATTTACATTTTTAATGCATAAAGCATTCATTTACTTTAATTAATGAAAATTAAATAAATCTTGTTCTTTTGGAAAATAAAGGGGGTTTCATATTACAAATTGAAGATATTACATTATTACATATTGCATATTACATTGAAGAAATATTGTATGATTATTCCTTAAAAATAAGGTTTTAATAATTTTAGTAGTAGTAGCCTATTGTACATTCTACTGAACAATAGTAAATATTTCTGCCACGTCTTCAAGTCAAACCGAACTTTTATTTTGACGGGTTGCCGTGAATACCTTTACATTTCTGTGTGTATATGATATGAGTATAGTTTTACTCTGTGACACTCAGAGCAGTTTTGGATGTGTTGTTCATGTATTTATGTCCTCATTTAGTGCGGCAGAGTAAACAAAACCGCGCGTCTCCGCCACTCATTAACACAGAGACACGCAGAATTCATATTTAAATAGTCGTTTTGCGGCTTAATATTTACAAATACGAGTGGGAGTGTGCTCACTTGTGTGCGCGCGCACGTGTGTGTGTGTGTGTGTGTGTGTGTGTGTGTGTGTGTGTGTGTGTGTGTGTGTCGGGGCTGAACTCCGCTGTGCGCGATACAAGAGAGCGCGGTCATGTAACGTAGAGACAGAAATGACATGCCGTCGTGTAAATAATATAAATAACATAAGGCTATTTAGTTTGTTTAATAAAAGAACAAGGTATAGACCTTTTCTACAGGAAAGGTAACTTTAAATGACTTCTGTTGTGATCTGGCGCTATAGAGAAAATAAATTAACTTGACCTTCAAGGGGGGCGGGGGGTGCCCCTTAATATAATGGCAGGGGAAACACTGCTCTACTGTAAGAGAACTCACAAATCTTTTCCTCTCTTTACTTTCGTGCACAAGTATTGAATAAAAGCTGTATAGTTATTTTACTACAGGGATGTCAGTTGGGTGCCACAGATTAAACCATAATGAGTTAAGCAGCCCAAAGGATAAGAGCTTCTGTTGTGCTTCACTCACGTTTGTTGTGTTTGTGTTCATTTACTTTTGGCAATGCTGTTGGTAACGCAGGTGAAGCATGACATGTTCATTTGGATGAAAAAAAAGAAGCATTCACAGCTGGGGAAGAATATTTCTGTCCTGTTGTCAGCAGGCATTCGTTAATAGGGCCACTTCACTCTCTTTGCGTATGGAAGTGTTAACTGCACACCCAAATTAGCTCTGATGAGCAGACGCAGCCTAACGTGACTGATACATCCATCTCCGCCGGCCCTCGGTTTTAATTCTGTAATGAAGAGTGTAAAATTATTTAGTATGATTACAAACTAAGATTAAAATTATCATATTGAATTGTCATTTGAACTTGAATATAAATTTTTATTTGATAATGAGCAAAAAGTGATTTCTTTCTCTTAATTATGATATTTTTGATTGTTTATAGAGAATATTTGTGCTCTTGACTTCAGTATGAATACTTCTGTGGATGATTTACCACACGTCCCATGCTACAAAATCCAGATGTTTCTTATACACATTGCCGTTATGATAATCCACATAGCATTTTGATGCTCTTACTGTACATCTGAATTATTTACATACAGTGAGTCAACGTGTGGTAGTGGATGTCTTTAATAAGGCCATCAGGGGCAGAGGGATGGGTCATCGCTCTCTCTCCTGTCTGCCGCAGGAGGCTGTTCAGTGGCAGAGGCTGGGCTTGTGCCATGGCAGCTTTCCTCAGGTGTTGACCTGACACACTTTGTCCTCCCAATATCTTTTTTCGGACAGGGATCTATTTCTCATGTCTGCCATAGAACTTCTCCAGGCTGTGACATTAGAAAGGGGTCTGTCAGAAAGTGAGAGGCGATAAGTGTGCTGTGTCTGACTATGAGCTACTTGTTATCTATGTCCCCTCTTTCCTCCACAGGACTATCAGCTAGATGCTTGATGGATTCCCGGGGAGGCCGTGTTTGGATTTAATTCTGTACAAATGTGAAGTATATTGGCAGCATATTTAGTCATGATCGACACCTGGATGAAAATCAGGTTTGATTTTTAATATATATTTAAGTCTTATAATTTACCACAGTTTTTTTTTAATTGATTTACAAATACATGGAATTCCACAAACATCAAATATGATTTCTTTGTAAATAATATTAATCAGCAATTGCTTTAAAACTACTTGAAACATAATTTCCAATTCTTCATATTATTTTTGGCGTAGACTTATGAAACGTAAAACACTCATTGCAATTGGTTAATATTTTACATTTTAGTGAATTGGTGTCAAATTTGTATGAGCTCAGAATACATTTTCATACAATCTGCTCACTGACAGTTAGATTTGGGTTGGGGTGGACCGTTTTTATATTAATCCAATTGTACAAATTAAGCTAAATGCTCACATTTTATTTTACGGTCCAATTCTTGCTATTAACAAACCATTAACTACGACTTTTGCCTCAAACTCCTAATTTGCTGCTTATTAGCCTAATAGTTAGGCCCCAATCAGACAGAACGCGTTTTTTTGCAGTGAGAGGTGCCTTTTTTGAATTGTTTTCTGTTGGCAGTGAGCGTTTTGTTTATGCGCCCCGGGCGCCTCGCGTTTTTGGAGGAGCGCACTGAGCGCCTGAAGTTATAAAAAAGCAACTCTGAGCGGAAAAGCGTCCAACGTCATTCATGTTTTTTCCATTGTCCAATCAAATGAACGGAGAGGCGGGCCTTCCTTTGTGGTGACCAGTGTTGCCAATTTAGCAATTTTGTTGCAGCTTTTCAGACTACCCTAGCAACATGTTTTTCAAAAAGCAACACATTTAGCTATTTTTTTTTTTTTTAAATGTACTTGGCAACTTTTAGCAACTTTTGAAAGTGACTCAAATGATAAAAAGGCAAGAATTTTTCTCTTAACCACACAAAAAGAATATTGAACTGCTAGCCAGCCAAACTGCACATCATCACATATGAATCAAGTTGCTAATTGCACTTGTTCAATAATAATTGTTCATTTATGATACACCTTAGTTGTTAATTTGTACATATAATTGTTAATCAGTTAGGTACACTGTTGATCGAATTATCTCAAAAATCTTATCCATCTCATCTATCTATCAAAATGCAATGTGTAATTTAAAATTTAGGTAAAATGCTGGTAAAAAAAATTAATAGCCTACAGAAAATTCCTTCATATTAACAGAGTTTGTGCCCTATTTTTACGGACTTTCCTTAGAGTGTAGCATTAAACTTACTACCAACACACTGCTTAACTATAATTGTTAATAATGGGTTTTACTAGTTACCGTTTAGAAAATTCATAAAATGTAATTGTTCAAAAATGTGTAACTTTTTAATAATTCAATGTAATAAAAATGTGCTTATATACTTTTACAAATAGTATTAAATGTTTATATTATGTTTAGGAACAAATCAAAATGAACATATTTCAAATTATATTCTTTGCTGAGATTTGAGTAATTTCAGTGTGTTTTCTATGCAATGAAAAGAGCACATAGTATGCATTCATGCTCTAGTACCAAGAGGGAACCGCAGAGCACCATAAGAGAACTAACAAATAAGCATAAAACAAAAATAGCAAAGCAGTCATCAGATGCCATGTTCATTATTCAGAGAAATAATCTTACATTAATTTGATCTCAGTCTAATTAATTTGCAGAAGTTATCACTCCACCTGCTTGACATCATTAAGGACAGTTCTAACCAATGAGGTTTGAATGACAGATGTGCAACGAAGTTCCTGCATTTTTAGGAAACAGTCATAAATAGCTAGTTAGTTTCTCCAACAGTGCATCGTACTGTGGTAGTTAAGCAGCAAGTTACACTACTGTTTGGTAAACGCACCCCAGATAATTCAACAACTAATTCATTGAAAAGATTAGACTCAAAATACCAATTAATTAATTTACACATATGTAGCACATGAGATGGTCCACCTTTGTGATGCTTTTTGAAGCTCTGGTCCTCATTCATTTTGAGCGCATAGAAAAGAACGACCAGAACAATCTTCAGTTTCGGGTTTCATGTCCCCCCCAAAAAATGGTAACACTATCTGATCAGACCTCATTAGAAGGTACCTGATGCTCTGATGGATGTCAAAAAGATTACATCACTGTTTTTGAGACTCCCTCAGTCCTCTCACATTCTCACTTTTGTTTAGTTCTGCTAACTTCTGCTTCGTTCTCCCAGATGGTCTGGTATAACTAAATGATCATTGTCTTCCCTGCTTCCAGTCTTCATGTTTTCAAGTAGGCAGCGCTTTTTCCAAAGATCCTATGTGGTCATAATTCATTCAGAGTTACTTTTGACATAGATATTGTGTCTGAAGTCAATGTATCTAATACTTGAAGTGAAAAGTTTTTCCACTTTCCTGTTCTTACCCTTTAAGTAATGGGTTCTTTTAAGCATGGCTCTGCACTTAATCCTCACTCATTTTGTCTTAACAGTCAAAGCCCAGTCCTGCAATTAGACTGAAATGTCACCAAACTCTGTGCATTCATGCCTCACTCTTGATACCCTCCACACACCCTCACAGTCCCTCCGCTTTTAGCGGAAGCATGCATCCTCTTTCCAAATGGACCTCATGCAGGCCTTGACTCTGCACTTGTTTTTCTGCAAGCCGTCAGCTCTGGTGTCACCCAGATCCTGTGCCAACTCCACATCTATTACTCATCTAATTGATGTAGAGGCCTGTGTGCTGTGCTGCCGTCCTGCCGATTAACAAGCCAGAATTATTTTCACTGCAGCCATTGCGACCCATCGAGCATCTCAGTCTAGTATTACATTACTCTGTACTGCCCCAGAGGGCACGGGGAAAAAAAACAGGGGCATCCATGGTGTTTGGAGCACGATATGGACTTCAGCCAAAAAACAATGCTGTATTTGGGGCTGTCCTGAAGAGCTTGCAATAAACGCATCCATTCGTGTTGAGTTTTAGGTGATTACGTGTATAGATAATGATAAGCAGGGGTTCATTTTTTGTTGGTTATGAATTTCTGATATCTGTTGAGGGATTTTTCTTCTCAATAACAATGCTTTGCTCTCAATTTGCACCATTGAGAAGCACTACTCCTGTGGAAAAACACCATAAAATTGTGTCAGACATGAATTAGGAGCGACTATCTCTTCAGAAAATATCTTAATCACATTAGACTGACCTTGTAAAAAAAAAAAAAAAATTAAGGCAGGTAATTTACATTAGGATGACAGGACATTTGGTGCCAGTGCTGTGCTTGCCAAATGTTAATCCACCTTTGTTGGGAAGCAATCCAATCCAAGCTACTGTTGATAATAATAGATACAGGGCCTGGTTAGCATGATTCATGCTCATGCCTCATCTTTCAACACATTATGAAACCTATGTTGTTGATCTCATGAATGCTGATGTATTCTTTTATTGCAAGACTGTCACATTGAATATACAGTGCCGTGAAAAGGTTTTTGCCCCCTTCCTGTTTTTTTTTTTTTTTTTTTTGCATATTTGTCACATTTAAAAGATTCAGATCATCAAACATTTTAATATTACACAAAGATAATGCAAGTAAATACAAAATGCAGTTTTTAAATGATGATTTCATTTATTAAGGGAAAAAAGCTGTCCAAACCTACCTGGCCCTATGTGAAAAATTAATTGCCCCCTCCTGTTAAATCATGAAAGAACTGTGATTAACCACATTATTTTAGAAAGCTGAGTTAAATTTCACTAGACACACCCAGACCTGATTACTGCCAGACCTGATGAATCAAGAAATCACTTAAATAGAACCTGTCTGACAAAGTGAAGCATGCTTAAAGAGCAACACATCATGCTGTGATCTAAAGAAAATCAAGAACAGAGAAACAAAATAGTTGACATGTATCAGTCTGGAAAGGGTTATAAAGCCATTTCTAAGGCTTTGGGACTCCAGCAAACCATGGTCAGAGCCATTATCCACAAATGGAGAAAACTTGGAACAGTGGTGAACCTTCCCAGGAGTGGCCGGCCTACCAAAATTACTCCAAGAGCGCAACGACGACTCATCCAGGAGGTCATAAAAGAACCCAGAACAACATCAAAAGAACTGCAGGCCTCACTTGCCTCAATTAAGGTCAGTGTTGATGATTCAACAATAAGAAAGAGACTGGGCAAAAACGGCATCCATGGGAGAGTTCCAAGGCAAAAGCCATTGCTGACCAAAATGAACACAAAGTCTCGTCTTACATTTGCCAAAAAAATATCTTCATTATCCTCAAGACTTTTGGGCAAATATTCTGTGGACTGATGAGACAAAAGTTGAACTTTTTGGAAGGTGTGTGTCCCGTTACATCTGATGTAAAACCAACACAGCATTTCATAAAAAGAACATCATACCAGCAGTCAAACATGGTGGTGGTAGTGTGATGGTCTGGGGCTGCTTTGCAGCTTCAGGACCTGGACGACTTGCCATAATTGATGGAACCATGAATTCTGCACTCTATCAGAAAATCCTGAAGGAGAATGTCCGGCTGTCAGTTTGTGACCTCAAGCTCAAGCGCACTTGGGTTATGCAGTAGGACAGTGATCCCAAACACACCAGCAAGTCCACCTCTGAATGGCTCAAGAAAAACAAAATTAAGGTTTTGGAGTGGCCAAGTCAAAGTCCGGACTTAAATCCGATTGAGATGCTGTGGCATGACCTTAAAAAGTCCATTCATGCTCAAAAACCCTCCAATGTAGCTGAATTAAAACAATTCTGCAAAGAAGAGTGGGCCAAAATTCCTCCACAGCGATGTGAAAGACTCATTGCCAGTTATCGCAAACACTTGATTGCAGTTGTTGCTGCAAAGGGTGGCACAACCAGTTATTAGATTTAGGGGGCAATTACTTTTTCACGTAGTGCCAGGCAGGTTTGGACAACTTTTCCCTTAATAAATGAAATCATCATTTCAAAACTGCTTTTTGTGTTTACTCAGGTTATCTTTGTGTGATATTAAAATTAGTTTGATCTGAATCTTTTAAGTGTGACAAATGTGCAAAAAAAATAAATAAATAAAAAAAAACAGGAATGGGGCAAAAACCTTTTCACGGCACTGTATTTGGTCTTGGGACCTCTTTTTGACCATATAAAAATGTTTTTAACCACATTGCAAACAAAATGTGTGTAAATAACTCAGTTAAGATATGACCAAGGTAAACTGCCCCTCAGACATACATATAATTAAAAACTCAGAACTATAGACTGCAATGTCATGTGACCTAAAAATTTGCTTTATTGAAACCATGAAGGTCATCATCTTCCTCAGAGTGGATAATGGGCGATGCTAACCACATGTAAACCATAAAGTATTTTTGAGTAATTATGGACACTTAATGTAAATGGCAATGCATTAACTAATTTTTGTCTGCTATTTCCAGTAGCTGCCTTACTCAGAAGTTCTCCCGAACATGCAATGAGCAACAATTAATTTCTCAGCTATAGTCATATGAGTTTGTTTGTCCAACTATGAGTTTTGCGACAGTCCAGTCTTTTTATGTGGTTAGTATGTGACGCTTTGAAAATGTGGCATTGTCTTTGACATTGATTGCATCTGTGGCTAATTATAGTATAATTAAAAGTGAAAAACTGTACATTATTCAGTGATGTTTAATATTATTATATTGCAAGCGGTAGATTAAGAATGAGCAAACGATTAAGTTAAATTTTAGCTCAGTTTTAATTTGATGGATTATTATTATTATTATTATTATTATTATTATTATTATTATTATTATTATTATTATAGTATGTTTTAGTAGGCTAGTTCCACCATGCCAGTAAAATTACTGAAAGACTGAAGTTGTCTACTGAGTTAAAACGGTTAGCAAATTTTATGCCTGAAAAGGGATACATTTCGAGGAAAACGAGATAAAATAGAGTTGTCAAATAAAACATTTCTGTCGTGAAGTGTGAATAAGGGCATCTCAGTTTAGACAGTATCCCATGAAAACTTTATATATCCATCTTACCAGATGTGTGGGCAGATCATTTACAATCCCCAGAAAGGCCATGTGAATAAAAGTTAGTGAAAAGATCCGATATTGCCTGTGAAATCCGAGCTCTCGGGGTCGGAAGCGGGGAATAAATTATGGAATAAAACTGTCCAGACAGACGTTCACTGGACAAATCTTCTGAGTCATTAGACATGCAGAATACTCACAGACCCCGTGTAGACTACGAAAAATGACTTATAAATATTTTGGTTCAGTCCTTCATGCATGGACAATCCCGTTTAAGCTGCCTGCGAATTCCTTCTACAACAAGGTGAATTGAAAAACACAATTATAAGTCTTACACAATATGAAACCAACGGCAGAATTGTGCCTGATGCTAATTCTATATTAATCTCTAGAATATTGCTTTGATTTAATTGTGATCCTAAAAAAAATATAATAATAATAATAATAATAATATAAACTGTCATTAAATAGCTATAAGTAGTATGCGCAGAATGTAGCCTGCAACGTAAAATAAACTTTTGTATTTGCTTGAATTCAGTAGTGGTATCTTCCATGGCATTTCATTGCGTCATATTTGTTTACGCAGGCGTCCTGCTCACTGTAGGCAAAGCTAAATGATCATGTCACACAGGCCTAACCACCTGCCTCTGTATCCTTTTATGGTGCTTTTTCTTTTCTTTTTTTTTTCTCGATGAACTATTAATTTATATGAATTTATTCAAATATGCTGGTTTTGTTGTTGTTGTTTTACTCGGGTATTTATTTGTGGTTTTATAAAATGTGAGTAGTTATGCTGTTTTTGCCGAATTCTAAATGTTCGCTCGCTGCAAATTAAAATTAATATTATGTAAATTATATAACTGGTTTAATATGAATAATTGCTGTTAAACATTCATTTTTGATCCAAAGTAATACGAATTAATTTAGCATATTTTCTTTCATTTAATTTAAAAAGATTTAATAATAATAATTCATTTAATAATAATTCAGTAATTTAAACAAATGACTTACAAAGCGGCGAAAAAGAAAACTTTCTCTGGTGAAGCTACAGTCTACTAACCAACAAAACGCACTGTTTTGTCACGCTGTAGATCAGCCTTTATCCGCCATACACGGCTGTTATCCGATGTCCCTCGCGGTGAGCTTCAGCCTTATTCTGCCAATTTACCCAGGCCTCGTTACGCTAAAGTGCACGACGAAAACAAGGCAAAAACAATCATTAGACGATTTAACCAATGCACTAATTATAGGAAATACATACGCGCTACAAATATAGATTATATATAGCCTACATAATTAAATGTATTTATTATAGCTATTAAGTTAAAATTATTTTACATTGTTTTAGTTTTATTTCTGTGCATATCTGTAAGTTCACCCCCCTCCCATAATGCCAAAAATACCCAGGATTGAACAGCAGGCGATTTTTAGAGATGAAATATCTTACTGCTGATGTGAGCTGGCCCTTTGCGCTTGAATTATGGCAAAGAAGATTTGGTGCAGCTGAAGGGGACGATCTCTCTCTCTCTCCCTCCCTCACCCTATCTCTTTCTCTATTACACACTCGCGCACACACACACACTTATTTTGTTCTATCCACAAGTATTATCAGCCATGATATACTACCTGACTCTAAAATACATCTATTGAGCAAAACAGAGAACATACATTTTTTTAAGTAAACATTTTTTTTTTAGTTTAATAGGCCTTTTTAATTGCCAACACCGACAACTTGTCCTGGATAGCCTATATTCTTCTGGTATTTAATTTTACTTGAAATGTTTTACTAAAAAAATTTAAATATTTCTGTTATAATCGCGTTGTACAAATGTGTAAATAAGAACGAACAGAATATCGACAAATCATTAATTTGTAGTAAAGAGTGAGAGCGTTAAGTATTGTAATCCGGCTGAGCTCCTCCTCCCGGCCATGCCCTCTAATTAACGGGGCTCCTTTCCTGCTAAAGTCTGCATCGGACTGCAACATAGTCAAAGAGCAAGAGGGAGAGAGAAAGAAAGAGAGAGAGGGAGGGAGAGAGAGAAAAGTGCCACTGGATGTAATTGATTGTCTTGCTATCAAGAATAACTTGTTAGTAATAGTCAATTCTGGCTGCTTTTGAGGCTGACTGTTTCCACTGAAGCATCATAGGTTGTCAGGCTGCTTCTCACTGAAGCTCAACCGTTATCCAGGAGCTGGGGACAGCAGACGAGGCTTTTTAAAGAAAGACTTAAAGTTTTCCAACCCTACGGCAAAAGCACCAACATGCTGCTGATCGGCTACATCTAATTCCACGGATTTGGGGATTTCTTCTCATCCAAGTTGCTCTGTGTTTATCAATAGTTTTTTATAAACTGAGCTCTTCTGCATTGTGCGAATTCCAAAAGTAAGAGAAAAAAAATCCAAAACTGTAGCATATTTTCAAAGCAAGCTAAAAAGACAAATAATGACCTCCAAAGAAGACGCAAAATGCGCCTCGGTTGAGGATCGAAGGCGCAGTCCGTTGGACCATCTTCCTCCACCTGCTAACTCAAACAAGCCCCTCACTCCGTTCAGCATAGAGGATATTTTAAACAAGCCTTCTGTCAAACGAAGTTACACCATTTGCGGCACGGCGCACCTGCTTTCGTCCGGTGAGAAGCACCCATCCACGGGCCATCCCCTCTCCAACCGCGCGCTGCTCACCCAGACATCTCCACTGTGCGCCCTGGAGGAACTCGCCAGCAAAACCTTCAAGGGACTGGAAGTCAGTGTTCTACAAGCGGCAGAAGGTAAAAACAAAAGACCCGTCGTGTGTGCAAAATTATATTCAGGTTGTTAGATTGTGATGAAATTTTAAAGACGCTATTCGAGTGGGGGAAAAAAAAAAACCTTTTCAACAGCTAAAGTGAAAGTATATAGCCTATTGTTTTTAACGCTTATTTATGATTAAAAGTATATCGAATATATTTGTTAAAGCCACTTAAAGAACAAAAATATGTGGATTAATTTTGTGCACGTGCAATCAAAATATATGGCTAAAATATATATCCACGTGCAATTAAACAATAAATATAAACGGCTAAGATGTGTGCAAGTGCAATTGAGTATTCGTATTTTCAGGCCTATTTGATTTTGCCACTTGAAACCGAACTGTTAAATATTCTTGGAGACATTGCTTTTACAAATGACAGTAATCTAATATTCGTATTATTTTTGTTAATACTAAATGGCCTGTAATTGTTTCCACTCATTAAAATAAATTAGTAGCCTGAATGCATTTTAATATCGCTGCATTATTTTTGTTTGTTTGTTTTAGGAAGAGACGGCATGACACTCTTCGGTCAGAGGAATACCCCTAAAAAGCGGAGAAAGTCGAGAACAGCCTTTACCAATCACCAAATTTACGAACTGGAGAAAAGATTTCTCTATCAGAAATATCTGTCTCCTGCTGATCGGGATCAGATCGCTCAGCAGCTCGGGCTCACGAATGCTCAAGTCATCACCTGGTTCCAGAACCGTCGAGCCAAGCTCAAAAGAGACCTGGAGGAGATGAAAGCGGACGTGGAGTCGGCCAAATCAGTAGGCTCTGTACCTTTTGAGAAACTCGCCAAACTGGCAGACCTAGAGAAATGCGTCAATGGCACTCTCGGAGAATCAGTGGCCAAGTCTCCATCACGATCTAACCACGAGCACGAGGGCACCAACAAACTCCACATGTCACCATCATCACCGTTTACAGACCACACAACGAGCAAAGAGTGTTCAGAGGATGAAGACGAGGAAATTGATGTCGATGACTGATTTTCATTGAACAGCATCGGTATTATTTACCTTTTTTCCCCTGAGATGGTCCTCTAAAATCATAGAGTTGAAAGTGCCATTAATGCACCAAATGTATTAAATGACTTGTATTAAAAGCAAATATAAAAAAGGGGAAAAAAATAAATCAAAGCAAGCATGGGACAGTTTCTTCAGATCTATTTATGCAGTGGCAGTATTGTAATCATTTAGCCTATTCGTTTATAGCTGAAGAGCAATAAGTACCTTGATAATATTTCAGTCAGATATAAATACACAAACACACACATTGAAAGCACGATTGCCCACGCAGAACTTTTTTACCCGGTTCTGAGTAAGTTGAATGCATGTTTTATTTTGTTCCACGAAATTATTTTAGTTAAAAATGTCTGCAGATCTGATATAGATAGCCTATCTCAAAATATCCGAATCTTAATTCACACGCGCAGCCCCCCTGCGAGTCCCTATTATGCCTTTTGGCCTATGACGAAATCGTTTGATAAATGAGTGTATTATAGAACATTTCCTACAAAAGTTATCACAGGAAAAAAATCGACTTCTCTGATTAAATCTGGATTGTCACATTTTAAGACATTTCTTATGGTTTGTATGCCTGTAAGTGCCTTTTTAAGCCAGGAAACCATTTAAACCAAGTGTACAAAGTGTAATGTATTTAAAATGAAATAAAATGTCTTTCTCTAAATTTTTGACGTTAGTCTGATTAGTTTTATTTATCGTTTTGGAAATAAACAATCGAGGTAATATAAATAAAACATATAGCTTGTGTATAATTGATTTTTTTTTCTGCGGTGTTTTGTTTATCTTTGTAGCCTACTTTTATTTCCTGCACCAACACTCTTTAAAAATGCATTGAATGTGTTTTAGATTCGACATTTTACGCTTTTGATTTTCAAAACGGCATAACATGTTTTCCTGTCCCCACGATGTGTTTCAATATTCACAATGGATGTGTGTGAGAAACAGAAATCTGGATTGATGAATGCGCGCATAAAGGATGCCTAAAAACGCAGGGTTTTTGGCCCGTTTCTCTGCGGTTGAAAGACGCTATTTCCTTGCAAAGCGAAGAGAGGCAGTCATTTCTAGCGTAAGGCGTGAAAACTGGGGACAAATGAGCAGTCTCCCCTGATGTGACAAGCTACAATGAAGCATGCTCTGCCTCCCGCGGCTCTCAATACGGAGACAAGCGTGTCCCACCGAACAAAAAGGACACAAACGTTTGGAGGCCATATGGTTTTTGAATTTTCCTCACAAATATCAGACAATTTGATGGATTGAGCTGGGCTTCTTTTTAAAGTGTTTCGCTCAGTTTTCACAAAGGCAATAATGCGCACAGGGGCGAGGGCATCTGGGCCTATTAATGTCCCCTCTATTCTTTCTTTTCACTCGGCTGTTTTAAACAAGTCTATGAATTACAATGATACTGACTCGTCTTGTTAAGAGGTTGTCTTCTGCCTTTGTTTGTTTGAGTGTTTGGCTTAAAATAATAAAGTTACCATTTTGGCTACACGTAAAAGCAGAACATATGGCTGGAGTGACACTATTTATGGAATTAGATCAAAATTCCACACGCGGTTCGATCGGCTTCTTTTCTTTTTCTTTTTTTCTGTTTTCTTTTTCTTTTTTCTTTCTTTTTTCTTTTTTCTTTTCTTATCTTTTTTTTTTTTTTTTTTCATTTCCATTTGGGAATTTGTGTTTTCGTTGTAAGATGTGTTTTGTATTTGTGTGTTGTAAGTTAGCATAGCCTAATCGTCACGTTTTTTGTTTTTCAAGTTTCTTTTTAAATTCGTTACAGATTTGATAGGCATTGTTAAACAATGTTTTTGTATTAATTATTTTCATTAGGTGCACCTAGCAGTGCATATTAATTAATTATAACAATAATAATAAGAATATATCGGAATATTATTATTATTATTATTATTATTTAAATGCATTTCATTAAATTATCATTAAAATTACACATTTTTAAAAAAAAAAAAACTAATAGTATAAATTACATTTATACTATATATATAAGGTTATTATTAATTGTTACTAATGTCATTATTATTTTACTATGTAGGCCTATTTGTACAGGTCTAGATCCTTTCATATTCAATGTATCAAATAGTCTTACATTTTGGCAAACATCTCCCGTAGAGTCAAATTGCAGAATTTAGCATTGTGGAAGATACGGTCGAGTGCAAAAACTTTATATTATTCGTGGTTACATTCTTCGTGTTTTTGAACTAAGCAAAATATTATTTTGTATCATAAAAACGAAAGAACTCAATCGCACTATATGAATAGACTGCTTTAAGCAACATGAAGCGGCTGTAATAGTAGGATCAGGGATGATATGCGGACAATGTGATATTTGTCACCGCTCCATTAACATGAGCAGACGCCAGAGTCTCCAGCACTGTCTGCTCATGCGCCTCTGTGCTGCAATACAGTCACACGCCTTTTGTATGTGTGTCTGTGATTTAGCTTTTTCTACCCAACTTTAAACGTTTAGGTTATTGAATAGCCAACATCACACACAACACATTTAGCGCTAGCTCACAAATGAGAGAGGTTTAACAAAGCCATGTTAGACTCAGATGTCCTTATCCAGACCAGGTAATGCCCAGTTATCCTTCTCTCTTTCTCTCTCTTCGTGCTGTTTGCACAGGCAGAAAGTGGAAAATGTATGTAAGGGGTGCTGATATATCAGGAAAGCGCGAGCTGGTGGGGTTCAGTTCCTTATTTTATGAGGTGTTGTCAAATGTGGCAAAGATAAGTAATACTACAATCTGAAAGAGCATAACGTGGTAATTAATCCCAAAGTTTTAAGTGTATTTCAGCTCAAGAGAGAGAGAGAGAAAAAATCTCTAATTCAATCGCCCGGAAAATTGAAGTTTGATGCATGAGTCCCTGCTGAAACAATGGGGTTTGCACTCTCCCTCCCTCCCTCCCCCTCCCCTCCTCTCTCTCTCTCTCTCTCTCTCTCTCTCTCCTCAGCCATTTACCCTTTCTTTTTCTGGTTAATTGTTTGATTAGAAATGAGGAGAGATACCAGCGATTTCCTGCCTTAATTAAAATTGAATATCATTTTTTCACTTCAAGAGATAGATAGATAGATAGATAGATAGATAGATAGATAGATAGGTTTTTCCTTTCATGCAGTTAACATTTTAAAAAACCTTTCATCGACTCTATGCGAGACTACATGTCATAACAGTGTATGATTCGAGGTGAAAAATTAAGCAGATTAACCTGAGGGGAAAGCTTGATTGATCACTAAATAGGGGTGGATTCCTGTGTTTTAGTTATAACGCTTCTGTGGGACCCCCTTAATACTTCAAACTTCAATTTTACGGACGATTGAACTAAGCATGTCCCTGACAAAATTGATATATGTATTAATTTTCTTTAACTGTTGATTAATTACTCTCCACTGAAAGAATTATACAAGACTTTTCGCCTCAAATTTGCATATTAATCAAATTCTAGTTGATAATTCAAATGGAAAAATGGATCTGAGGGAGTTGAGGGGCATAACTCGAAAAATATACCTAGCCAGATATTTTTTTCCCCTCCCTTGCTGCTAAGCTGCGTGTCTAGTGTATTAAAATCAAAGATGCAGAACGAGTTAGCCTGGCTATTTGGTGAAAACAGAAATTGCCTGTCCAGTTTTATGATGTGTTCATGCTGAGCAGGCAGATCTTAATGTGTCCTGTCAAAATGTCTAAGATTTAAAGGGGAAAGAGGCCTATTCAACACTGAGCTGTGTGTGTGTGTGTTTGAAAAAGAGCACTGGGAGCAAAGCTTTCATATGTGTAATTTGCCATGGAAACCCTTTTTTTATCGTCCACCTTCATGAAGCATGTAATATTTAGACATTTTTGTATTTTCATGACAGGAACATATGTTTAATTTTTTTGCTACTACTAATTATTATTGTTATAAATTATAAAAAAAATAATTATAACTGATTTATTAACTTTTTGATTTAGTGTAAGTGTGTGATGAAGCATCTTATATACATTCACCTCCAATCTAAGCCATTTTTTCCTTTTAATAGGCATGTGTGTGCAGGTATATTACGTTGTTGTTGTTTTCATCTTATAATTTAAAAGTTGTCACAATACAACTGTATTGATTTTTGCTCTGCTGAGGGACCCCACCTCATCTGCTGCTACATCAGGATATTGTAATTGCATTTTCAACTAATAGGGAGGAAAATATCAGAAGAAACACTAATTCCGATGAATTTGCTATCATTTTATTTATTTATTTTTTGCCGATAGAAAAGAGTTTAGCATATTGAACTCGAAGAAAACATGAAATGTTTTCAGTATTGAGCTTATGTGTGTGTCCGCAGACACGAGGGCATGTCATTGAAGTTCATTCAAATAAAACAT
Organism: Spinibarbus caldwelli; assembly: GCA_039654775.1. Classification (NCBI taxonomy): domain Eukaryota; kingdom Metazoa; phylum Chordata; class Actinopteri; order Cypriniformes; family Cyprinidae; genus Spinibarbus; species Spinibarbus caldwelli. The sequence continues at coordinate 14,508,530 of CM077242.1, forward strand.
GATCAAATCTTCAGTAAGTGTTGATTGTCCTCTGACTTTGCCTTTAGGTGCTGTTGTCTGATCACATCACTATATAGAAGAACAAAAGGTTGAGCTCTATTTAGAAGCTCTGTGGAGTGACCTAAGTGTCCAAATTACTGCCATAAACTAGTTGTCCTAAAGTGATCCTGACCATTAAGTAGATAAAAAGAACATCTAAAATCACAGTTTTATTTTTCACCCTCTGTGCGTAAAATTACATTTATTAATAATGCAATTTAAAAAATCTAATACATGAAATAATTTCAAAAGATTTTTTTTTTTAAAAATAACTTTGAATGAATTCCTAAATAAACAAATAAATAAAAGATAAAAACAAAAGATTCTAAATAAATTCTGACAGAAATTAGGATAGACAGAACATGAGCGAAGCAGAAAAATAAAAAACGTTAACACAATACCACAATTTATTAATCCTCTTTAATATTTTATTATATTTTATATCATATGTTTCGTTGTCAGTAACAATAATTCTCGTTTTAATTGCACTCGTCAGCGCTGCAAAATAGACAATATGAATGTAAAAATAGCCTAGTAGGCCTACATTTCATGCCAATAAACAATTTAAAGCTAAACTAAAACTGAGACTACTGAACGTAGGCTATATTTATACTGTAAATGTAAAAGTGCTGATAATGAATACATGCAAGTTAAGCTTACTTGAGTGAAAGACTAATGAAGAAAATGCCTCGAAGCAGTCTTAAGCAATGAGCTAATTCTATAAGCTTTGAGAGCATGCAGTGCCTTTTTCCCAAGTTACACAGACAGTTCCCATTTTAATATTATCTGCTGTCTTTGGGGTTTTGTTAAAAGAAACTGTGCCATCGTGTGGTCATTAATAGTCGGGTTTCTCTGAGCGCGCAACCATATGGCGGCTTTTTGTCTTATTCCGCTATCTAGTGGTGAAATGTATGTAACACATTTAACACACCTGCGCTTACGTGTGTTTACGTAGGCCGACGCTGCCAAAAGAGTGCGATTCATGGGGGGAGGCCTTTTCTTTCTTTCTTTCTTTCTTTCTTTCTTTCTTTCTTTTTTCTTTCTTTCTTTCTTTCTTTCTTTCTTTTGTTTGTTTGTTTCTAGAGAGTGTTGTTGTCACTGTCCAATTTCTTGTTTATTGCTATCCCTCGTTCAGATAATGTACACCTGCCTGCATGCATTGCCACAGTTAGTTACTATATAATAAAAGAAAAAAATGTATAAAGCAAACTCCATCAATCCCTGTAAATATTTTTGTTTTGTTTCTGTTTTCAAATATGGTCAGGGTGGAGATGTACAGTCAGGTATTCGGACACTGACTGTGTTTTTGTGCTTTTGCCTTTATAAACCACTACAATGGATTTAAAATAAGACAATCAAGATGTGATTGAAGTGATTTTTTTATTTTTTTTTTATATATATATATACACATGTTTTTTGGCAAAGTCGAATCTGGCCTTGTTTGCACCTTGTTGTGAACCCTCTGTATTTGCTCTCGTGAAGTCTCGTGAAATATATGTATATATATGTATACTATATACCTGCTATATACCGGGCAAGGCGTTTGTAGAACATATATGCTGAACTTTGCTGAATAAAAGCATTGCATATTTTTTAAACCTTAAAATGAATCTTACTGACCCCAAACTTTGAGTGGTAATGCATATAATAGTAGCGTCAACTGTATAGCATACTACCTGAAAATAGCTAAATCTTATTAATTTCATACAACTGTATGTGAATACACGTATGTCTTGGCAATGCAGTAAATTGCAATTGCATTTTTCATAATTTATTTCCATATTAAATATAATCTATTGCTACATTTATTGCACCATTTCTGCTCTCTTTCATTTCAGTTTTCACGGCTAAGCTGTACATTTGTACTGCCAAAGCAGTAATGTCAAATATAAAAATTTGTGTAAAATTAGAATATCGAACAATAAGATTATTTATTAAAATAGAATTAATTATGGAGGTTAAAAATAGAATATTTTAAGGTATTAAAAAGTGTAGTAGTTTAAAACATTAACTATGACTACCCATGCCAGTAATTGTAATAATGAACACATAGCAATAGAAATCCTTGCTTTCTTAGAAACTCACTCTTTCTTTCTTTGTAATGCATGCATGCAGTAAACACACATACTGCATGTGTTTTGGAGAGTGGTCAGTGGTTGTCCTGCTGATGCTTGCTTGATAGAAGAGAGGATGGACAGGAGAAAAACACAACGGCAGGCAGAGTGAGTGTCTGACAGGCCATTACTGCAGACAAGCCCATAACTCACCCTGATAAGTAAAGGCTTCTGCTGACATGACCTCAAACAGGCCTTCAAGATAGAGAGAGATTGCACGAGTCTAATGAACCATATTTTAAGGATCAAATCGCAATAGATTTAACACATGCACTAATTGCTGTTAGTTATTTCACCAACAAAACGGGCGTCACAGCATCCTTGATCAGTGGATTTCAATATTAAGTGCATGTTTCCAATGCGCATTGTTAGTGGAGGTAGCCTATATGTGCTTACCACTAGAGGGCAGTTAAACGTATGTGGAAATTTGGGTTTGATAAATGATTTTCTTTTATCTCTTGCTCATATTCAAGATGGGAAATCACCACTGCATCATACAATCTCATGGATATTAATGTACTTTTTTAAATAATCATATATATTCATATGCTGTTCTTCACTGCTATAAATTTCATTTAGTCAAAATTTCATTTGCCTTCATGCATAGCCTGTATTTTACTATGCATGGTATTAATAATTTACATATGTGGTGATATCAGTCTTTCTGTGTAATATAGGAGCTGTGTAATATGTATTCAGTGACTGCATCACATCATTATTGGTAAGACCATGCAGATGTCTATGCAGATGACATCTGCTTTAAACTTTTATTATATCAGTGAGCTGGGATATGTTGATTCAGAGACACTTAATGCAGAATAAGCTGAATGTAGAATGAATAAAACATACATTTTGTCATATTAAATAAAACACATTTGCTTTAAAATGTCTGATTGAGACTATATTGTGGATTTTAATGTATTTATTCAATCAGTTAAACATAATGAAAGGTGTTGGTTTACAGTTCTATTTTACAATGTAATCAAGAATAAGTTAATATAACATATTCTTCTTATTTTATTTCCACCAGTAGAACAACCTGAAAGAGACCAAAATGTTTAGAATGAATCTTTATTTATCTTTTAGACAAGCACATATTAGGTTTTATTTATTTATTTATTTTTATTTATTTAGTTTAGTAATTTTGCTTGCCTGCAGAACTAACTACACTTTGCTTTACATTTGACAGTGTTGTGCTGTACAAAAGTTTCTTACTCTTCATTAATTTGGTAAAACCATGTTCCATTTGAATCAGAGTAATGTTATGACTAATGTTATGACCAAATATTTGAACTGAATTGTTTGGTGCAGTATATGCCTTTGATTTGAATCTTTATCCCTGGCGTGTATTATCTTATGTGCATTGTCTTGAATCTCTGTTGAAAGCGAAGCTATTTGCACCTGCCTGTCTATTCCTGACCGTGAGCCCGAAATGAAGCTTTATTAAGCTGGGCTGCAGATAAAACACACTAGATTTGCTACAATAAGGTGTTTCTTAAATTGACCCTGAATTTGTGTGTTTTGACTTTTTAAGCTAAAATTAATCAAAGTAGTAGCTGTTTAAACAGCTATGAGACAGTTAATTTGTGTTATTGATTAAATTAAAATTTCACAGTAATATTTAAAACAATTTTAACTATTTCTACAGCAATAATATTACTACTCAAAACAAGATTTTTAAAATTGTGAAATTAATTGAAAAAATAATATTAAACATTCTATATATTTAATATTAATATTATGATATGTATTTCTTATTGCAGTTCTTATTCTTGTATTGCAGTTGGCTTCAAAAGACGTTTAAAGGGCTGACAACATAGTAATGGTTCTTAAATTAAGTGCCACATTGTTTTGCATAGGATGTAGAAAAGCAGAAAGGAAGAACCAAAAACAGCAACAAGACGCAAGATGTTCACTTCCACAGAACAGAGTTTATTGTGATTTTACAAATGCAGCGTGCAGCACTGGTTCAGATGCACTTCCTAAGACAGAACGGCTCAGAATGACACTACAGTATGCCAGACATCAATATAACATCCATTTGAACTCTGTCCTCCACAGGATGTATTCCTGCAGTTTTTCTGACAGATGTCCCCTCAGTCTCATGCCCTAATACTCAACAGCATGGGGCTCTTCAGTCTTTATGTTTAAGCGTGACTTTCCATCATCATTTGGGGAAGTCCTGCTTACGCTGCACAAGCTTTGTGACATTAGATGGTGAGAGACAGCCATTAAAAAGATGCTGCATATGTTTCGCATGCGTATGCCTGCTCATGAGGATGGGGCTAGTTGAAACTGATTTTGTTAGGTGTGTGTGGCACAGTGTACCTTCCCTGTGTTTCCATCTGTCACACACTCTGACACTGAGATCTGTCTTAGAGAAGGCAAGACAATGAGAGACAATAATTAAACCTTCTTGGGAAGCTTGATACAGCACTGTGTGTTTGTGGGTGGATGGGTGGGGGTGGGTTTGACACTTTTATTGTTGTCAGAAATGCAATATCCTGTCAGAGCCATGTGCAGGTGGTTTAGGTTATAGCTTTAGGTTATGTTTTACAGGGTATTTGTAAACGTTTCTAGAAGTTATAGAAGCATTAATGACAATATTAGTGTTAAACAACATATAACATGTTGTATGCCACTGAATGTGTGTGGTTCCTTTAAAAGCAATTCAAGCTCCCATTATCACATTTAATCATACATAATCAGCTGTGGAGCTGGGGGAAAAATTATGGAATGTGTCCTTCTTGGCAGTGAATAATGTTCCTGAGGTCTTGCTGTTCCTCTCTGGGGTAAAACTGTTTAACAAAGCTCTTAAGGGTATAGTGGTCTGATCCGTCTTTTGCAACACTGTTATTTTTATTGCCACTGTGCTAATACAAAAGTTTGTTTTTATCTTCTCTCTTTTCCTCATATTATAAAGCCTTGAATATACTACCATTTAAAGGTTTTTTTTTTAAATTAATACTTTTATTCAGCACGGACACATTAAATTGATCAAAAGTGAGAAAAGACATTTATTCTCTTTTTCAAATAAATTTGTTCTATTAATTAAATAAACATTTCCACAGAAATATTAAGCAGCATTTAATAATATTAAGAAATGTTTCTTGAGCAAAAATTCTGCATATTAGAATGATTTCTTAAGGGTGACACTGAAGACTGGTGTAATGGCTGCTGACAATAATATGAATCTTACTGAACCCAACCTTTTGAACGGTGTAGTGTATTTTTAAATAGGTTCATTCATCTCTAGATGCATTCAAGTGTTTTTGTGTTATCTATGCCTTATATATCACAAGAAGAAAGCTTCCTTCCAAGTCTTTCTTATGTCCTTTTATTTATATTTTTCTTTCCATTTAATGCATTTTAATAATTACTTTAACTAATTAATTGACAATTTTCTGGCTAAATATTTATTCTTTTGGGATTTTAAAATTTACATTTATGTTTTCCCAACTTTTGCATGTTTATAAACACTTTGAATTACCATTGTGTATGATGCTATAACTTGTTTTTTTAGGGGATGGTTTCCATGACTCTTTGTCTACTTACTAAACCCAACAGATCCCAACAATAGTAATACAACATGGCAAAATCATGCATATCGCACAAAATGATTCAAGTGAAATATACAATTTTACAACATATCTTAAGTGAAAAGGTAAGGCTTTTATAGTTTTCCCCCTATGATTTTCATCATGGTTTAGTTTAGGCTTTGGGCCAAAAGGTTAGGCTTTATGGCTAGGCCATGCATTTGTATGTTTTCTTACAATTTCACTGTCTTGTACAAATTCATATGACTTCTAATGAGAGTTGGGACCATCTCTGTACAGCTGTATTACAGAAGATGCTATACACATAAACTGACATATTGCTAAAATTGCTGCACTCCCTAAAAAGTTTTGTTTGTGTTTTTTCGTTACGCTAACATTTTGTCACACTTTTGTGCAGCATCAGCCCTATAGTTAATTGCGTGGCGGAATGAAACCTTTCACTTCTGGCTTACTTTTCCCATTTCTTGGCCTTGATTCTAGATCTGGCTATGGATCCTCGTCAGTCTGTGGCTGGGCCAGCCCTAGCCAAGGAGCATCTTGCGGAGGGTAATCCATCTCCATCACTTAAATGATTATCCCCATTAATCTGGTGTAAACTAATAAAGTCAACTGTGGCACTGCTTGCCTGAACTTCATTAAGTCTTTAGTACGTTTAATATGTCTTAATGTCCTCAGCTCTCCTGCTGCCGCAGATCACCTGGCATGCCGGTCCCCAGAGAGCCGCCTGAGAGATTGAGGCCATTTGTGCCATGTTTTGTTTCCTTTATTTTCCTCGCACTCGTTTTTTGTGTGATATAGTGTCTGTTGGTATGACATACAAAGAGCTAGACGGAGGAAAGAAGGGTGGGAAAGAGGAAAAGAGAGAGTGAGAGGAAGAGAAAGACATCAGTCCAGGAGATTTAATTTGCCCAACCAGACCTCAGATGGGCCCCCGCAGTCAAGGGTTTAATTTGGCTTATCGCGTTATAAAAGACGACCCGGGCCCGGTAATCAATCATCGGCCTGTCAGCAGGAAAGGCAGTTGTTGTAAGCAAGTATGACTTCCCAACATGAGTCCGTTTTAATTGCCACCAAATTGACTGCTTTGTTGTTTTTTGAGGATGTACTAAAAGTTTGCTCGATTAAAGCCAACAAAAGCAGCGCATCATGATTGTTGTCCCCTGCCCTGCCCCCTTCTCTTCCGAGGGGGGCCGCTGGCGGTGGTTACGCTGCTATCGTGGGTCATGTTGACATGTGAATGAAGAGTGCGTTTCCCCCGTAAGCCCGACGAGTGGCGCCTGCGCAATGTTAGGACCTGACACTGTTTACTAGGCTGAAGGATGTCAAGCTGCCGCTGACCATTACCCAGCTATAGAGAGCATAACTCACTCCCAGTTTCTTCTTGACAAAATAAGTGCTATCTCCAATAAACAAAAAGTTCATGTGCAAGATGAATGCATTTGTATTGCTTATGGATTGAAATTTATGAGACCTAATTCATCATGTCAGTATTTTCTCTTTTCCAAGGTTGCAGTATGCAGAGAAAAATGTGTTTCCCAGAGGAATGCCTGCTGGTTTTGGAACCACGTATTATTCGGGAAACGGAATCACAAAGGTATGTGAGAGTTTGAGCTGCTGAATGCAAAAGCTCAGGGTTTCAGAAAGCACCACACATTGATTGTGGGATGGGAAAGAACGATTTTCCAGAATCCCACAAGACCCGAGTTAGTGCATGTCTACAGCTTCCCATTTTACTTGGATGCTTTATCAATATAATGTGCTCAGCTGCTGGCTCACTGATATTTATGGCTTTGGTGCTACAGGATTGAGCCCCTGTGTCTGCTGGAGTGAACATGAATGAGATAAAGCTCTCAAACTGTGGAGCATTCACTAGAGAAACTTTTTACCATGAGTTAAAGTAAAACATATATGATAATATTTTACCAGCATATAAAAATATAGCAACATTTAAGAACTGAATTTAATTTGATTTATTTTTATTTATTTATAAATAAAAATATTAAATATAATTTATATATAACATAAATGAAAATAAAATTATATAAGAAGTATATTAATTAATCAATCAATTAATTAATTAATTAAGTAATTAATTTGTATATTTTTGAATATGTAACTTTTTCTGAAGTAATTAAGGGATACAGTAGGAAAGAACGTGAGTAACTGTAACAAATTTCAGAATTAGGTCAGTGTGATGAAACCTACTCATCACATGCTCTTTGAAGTTCTCTGTGTGCATGAGACAAATAAGTGCAATTGCTTAAATTTTTCAATAAATTAAAAACAAAAACTGAGCTATAAAAATAATTTTTGGATGCTCAGAATTTTCTTCTGTTATTTAAAGTTTGTTGCCTTTATATTAGTGTTTTATGTCTAGGCTGTTGATTGAAAGTCATTATCACTGGTTGTTATCACAAAAGATTTCAACATGTCTTTGAAGTTACAAAAATTGTAAAATAAAAGTTGCATCAATAAATTTTTGAAATATTCAACCTTTAATGATGATGATGATTATTATTTTTATCAAATAATTTAAACTTTTTAAAAATAATTCAAATGTAGATTTCGCGTAATTTCTCGTTTAAACACTTTTTAAACACTTTCTCGACAACTCAGTTAACTGGTAAAGGAGAAAATTATTCATTAATAATAATAATAATAATAATAAATATTTACATTAAAAATAATCATTTTATTTTGATGTTGTTACAACTGACACAGAGTACTGTTAAAATCTACTAATGATATAGTTATTTTTGACACACATAAATGTTTCTTATATCAAAAGATGGATCTATAAGAGTGAGAGTTATGAAAGAAAAAGTAAAAAAAAAAATTACAGATACACCCACTCACCCTTATTGACTTCAAGGTGTACTCTATGATGGAAATAATTATGGACGTTTTAGTCACTCTGTTTTGAGTTGTTGTGATTGCCTTCCTTAGATCTACCACCCTGAAAGAGTGCTTGTTTTCTTTTCTCCACCCAATTAGAGATGACCTTTGACCCCTGAGAGTGATGTCTGTCCTGCCACGCTGTAAGGCTTAGATAAATGTCTCATATGCATTTCAGACTGTTTTCTTTTGAGACGTCTAATAGTCTGCTATTAAACGGTGAAAAAATTAAAAAAACATTCATAATAGTTACTCCTCCTTTTGTGCGTGATGAAGATACAGAAAGGACATTGGATAGACAGAATACACTGCAAAGTATATCAACATGTTATGTTTCTTACAGGAATTTTGAAGAAAGGGTCAATGTCGGTCTTAAATAAGTGAATCAGCTGATGCCACATACCTTGCTGTTTGTACGGGGGTTAGGTATCAGGGGAGACACTAAGCTCTGGCCCACAGCCTCTGTCCGTCAAAGCAGATCATTAGGTGTGAGCTGAAGCCCCCGAGGCCTGTGCAGGCACCAGCTAGTCTGTGGCTGTGTTTCTGGCTTGTAGGTTTGGGCTGATGGACCTGTTTGCATAATTGGGACGAGGGGAGAGGGAACAAGGAGGAAAAGATAAACACAAAAACAGCCTACCTGTTGAAGGCACCGTGTGATGACAGATTATGATGTCTCTGGTTGCCCCGCGTGCTGCGCTCTTGATAATAAAGGAAATTAATGGCATTGTTTGTATAACTCCCTGATCGTTCAACATTTAGATACATATATATGTAGATATTATAGTCAGGGATTTAATGAAAAAATATTGCCGGCTTTTCCCGCAATGTGATCATGAATATATGTATGAAAATCTCTTTATGCATTCAGAGTAGATGCTGCAGTGTTTGGTATATAATGAAGATAATGAAAAAGAAAAATTAGGTCACATATAATATATAATTTTGATTAATGACTGCTCTTTGCTTATTGTAAAATTGCTGGATTATTATCTGTTCTTTTCCCACTTGCTTTTCTCATGCTCATTTCTTTTTCTTCTCATTTTCTGCTTTTTCTTCACCTATTATTTATGATTCATTCTTGTTTAATTGTAACTTGTTTAATTTAACTGTATTTAAAGGGATAATTCACCCAAATATGAATCGAAATGTTTTGTCAAATGACACAAAACAAATATATATATATATATATATATATATATATATATATATATATATATGTATGTATGTATGTATTTGTATGTATGTATATTAATATATATATATGTGTGTGTGTGTGTGTGTGTGTGTGTGTGTGTGTGTGTAGACTATTTCATTGTATGACTATGTTATAGATCATAAAATGAAAGTCAGTGGAGTCCAACAAAACATTGGACTCCACTGACTTTCATTACAGGAACTAAAAAAAAAAAAAAAAAAATATTTAGACATTTTTCAGAATGAAGAAAGTCATAGAGATTCAGAACAACATGAGTGCAAGTAAATCCCAATTTTTTTGGTGAACTATGCCTTTAAGTAGGCCACATTTTCATCTGCTGACGCAATAATGATCTATGAAACAGTTCAAAACAAACAGAAGGGAGATGTCTGATGTTTTTATAATCATAATATCCTTAGTTACTGGATATATATTTGCTTTGGCAATCCAGCAGCTAATAGTACATACTGGCTTCTAGAGAAGAATTTTTTCTCTGTTGGGTCCGTGGAGCTTGGGAGGGGAGGCAATAGTGTTGATCTCACACATAATGACCAGTAGCTGGTGGGATGAGTCCATCCATCTCTGTGAAGTAAACAGGTCCCAGCTGGGCTCCATGCGTTCAGGATGGAAAAGGGAAGTGAGGCCGGCTTCACCCGCCTCCCCTAAATAAAACAGGCGACAGGATGCAACCGCACTCGAGAGGACTGACACACCATCCAGTGGCTACAGGGGAGGAGCAGCTTCCGCTGTCATGGGTGTCAAGTCCACTATTAGACCGTAGAGTGAATCCACATGGTGCCTGGAGTATAAATTGAGACTTCCCATGTGTTAGTGGGAGTGGGGACTCAGACAATTAATCTGTACTCCAATTCAACCTGTGAGCGTTCTGTCCTGTGTAGCCATCACAATCCGCCTCTGGCAATAAGCATTATGAGGGGTGACATTTACTACTTTGTAATTTGTGTCGTTATATTAGATTGAGCATGAAAATTGTCCAGCAGCATGAGAATGGATGCAATGGCTACTAAGACTTAAGTTATAATACTAAAGTACACAGTGGCTAAATTGACCTGAATATTTAATGATACATGCAGCTTTGCCAAGTTATTGCACACACAAATTGCATTATATTACATTACAAGCAGCGCTTATAATACACATCCTATACATGTGCAGCAGGGAACTTCATTAGTATTGATTAGTTGTGATAATGATTTAATAACCTCATTAAGGAACATTGTTCTTATATAATGAAAGATGCCTGAAAAGAGTCATAACATAGCCTTGTTTTGACTTCTTAAATTCGGTGTAGTGGCAAACAACCAGTTTAATAATTTGCCTTATTCACTTGCAGATTATTTTGACCAGGTTGACATTAGTCAAGTTAATCTCTCATTGCAAAAGCATTCTGTTTCTTTCTCGACTGTAAGAAATATTATAACGATGGGTAATTTATCAAATAATTGTTCATACTATGTTTTGACAGACACATTATCCAGTAAAACAAGTCATTAGCATGGGAGACACAACAAGTTAATGGATGTCCCGTCCCTCAGCACCTCAGCAACTGATCTGGACATTTGTTAACTGGTGCTTGGTCATCATTCCACTTCTGAACACCAAACTAATTCTTCCAGCAAACATATTCTTTCTCACCTTAGTGCTGCACCTTAAAAATTGAAAAGAGGCCATACTTTAGCTTGCACACTCCATTGAGAAGCCATCTTAGCTTCATACCATAATTTTAAATCATATTAATATGAAAGGTAAATAGAAACCATATTTGGAGAATGAAAGCTTTTTTGTTGCTTGCTTATTTTAGATGTACTTAAAAGTTTTATGGTGTTTTATACAGTTTTTCCTTTGGTATAATTAAAATGTGTGCTTGTTCTCTTATTTCCTTTTTAACAATACAGGCCAAAAAATGCCCGGTCCCTTGTCCTTTGACATAATGCATTAAGAAGTTCATCCATCTATTTCAGAGGTTAAAGACAGTGAACCTAACATTCTGTCCTCCGAAAGTAAAAGCCCATTTCCCTTATTACAAAACTGAGAACTGTAATTCTGTGGCAGTATGGTACTACAAATGTTACATTTTAACATACAAAGATTCAAGATCATAAGGACTGCATGAGATACTTTTGAAATCAATGAGCATTCATTAGAGGTATCACCTTTAACAAACATATCTCAAAAATGAACTCTAAAACATACAAGAAGCTGTTTGTTTCTGTAATGTATTTTTTTCAGATGGACAGTGAGCTAAATCAAAAATCTGATGCTGCTCATTTTTGTTCTCATTTTTAAAATGATGCTATAGTTGTGAATATATCAAAATTAGCTACGTGCAAATGAAGCGGGGGCTAAATTCTTGTCATGTTTGATGAGAGTGCTGCCTCAGAGTAGATGTACTTGAAGCTGTCAGCAGCATGGCTGTGCGCTCTTGACTGCGCTCAGAGATGCGGCTGATGGAAGTGGCGCCAGTGAGCGCCGATGGATCACATGTCAAGTACTACACAGGTACACTAATATATATATATTATATATATATATATATATATATATATATATATAAAGTATATATATATATATATATATATATATATATATACACACACACACATATGTGTGTGTGTGTGTGTGTGTGTGTATACACATAATACATATATATAATCCACATTGAAGTCATCATTTCTTAAAAATGTAACACATTTCAATAACTAGGCTTATAAACGATAACGGTAACTAGTTAAAGTTACAAGTTAAGTTGCGTCGTCGCTTTGGCTTAAGATGGTGACCATAGCATTGCTCGACGCTTTCTATTTTTTACTGAACAGTTTTGGGGAAACGACAAAATGACAGAACTGTGATTATAACTTCCCATACATAGATATCATCAATGCATAATCAAAAAAAGAAATAGTGCTTTGTTTACTGTGCAAACTATTTTGGTACCAACATATTGTGCACATAAATGACATTTAATTGAAATTAAATGGCACACATTTCTTTCAAATTTACATAATTTTAAAAATAGAAGGCAAATGTGACAGACGGTTTTGTATGTAAATTCTGTGTAAATCAATGCATTTCAATTCCGTCACATTAATTTGCATTAGTGGAATGAAGTGTATCAATAGCCACGCAATAAATGACGCATTTGAAGTGGACTTTTGTGGGTTGATAATACTATAATCAAACATAAATTGATCCTTCCAGTTAAATGCAGCTCTTAACATTCTACTGGCTTCATCTTTTTTCGTTTAAATTGTAAGGGAAAAAACAATCATTTAGACCCACCAGTTGCAGTGTTAATAATAAGGTATTTTGTAAGCTTCAGCGCATGCACATCTTAAAAACTATAATTAAGTCTACATTACTGTAACAAAAATGTCAATTTTAGCGAAAATATACACCATTGCACTTCATTAAACTTTAATGTTGGTCATTTGGCCAGCATTAATCTGGGCCCCATCAAATATTAATACTTTAATGCATCTTACGTTAAATAATCACCACCCACTTTCTTCAAGAAGGAAATCGATAACATGGAAGTGTTTTCTTTTCGTCTAATATTGCACATTTATTTTGTTATCGTCTTATTTAGATAGATTAATGCATACAATATAAAATGAATAATTAATACAAAAGTTAACACACTGCAAAGGATCGAAGTATCTTACCAAATGAATTTGAATTATAAATTAATTCTGTCGTGACTTACCATATTTAAAATAAATATTTTAACATTTAAACAGATATTTAAACAGACATTTAGAATTTCCTTCATCCCCATGTTGTGATCAATAATCATCTCTTTTTTGATGAAGAATACAATTATTCCGATAAAAATGATTGGTTTATTCAGAATTAATTTCACAATGAAATTTAATATCGTTGACAGCTTTTAAAAATATTGTGTGTGATTGATCTTTCTCGTTATAAAATATTGACAAACCACTGTTAATTCATTTGAGTTCATGGTCGCGAAATATTGAATTGTTAACAAGAGTGAAAAAGACTTGACCTCGAAATCACTGCCTCATCTTCGCATGATCAAAAATATCCATCGAGAAAATATCTCAACAACAGAGACTGCATAGCCAAGTTAATGACGTAATTGAAATGGTAATTTTTGTGTTGTTTTGAAAAATCTTTGGTGTTTGGTTTAATAAATCATCTCTTTGAGTTGCCTTGCTGAGAAGGGAATTCCAGACTCGTCGTGGTTTCTTTAGCCAATTGGGTCTCTCACCCCAGAATTGGAGGCTTAATTTTACCCAGCCTCTTTGGCATTTTGATTGATGTTCCCGTGGCTCCATCCGGCAGGCTATAGCTATAAGGGTAAAGGGAGGCAGTAAAAAAGACAATCGTCTGTAGTTCAGTGCTTCTCACATATGCAGTCAGTTCTATTAGATAACGACGAGTCTGGACTAAACTGTGTTTTAGTTGCTGTATGATAACTGGGTGACGTGGAGGATCCTGTAGGCTCGCAGGAGCGCGCGCGTCTCTCCACACCATGGATCATATGGGAGCGCATCTCCACCAGACGCACGCAGACACCATCAGTTTTGGGATCGATCAGATTCTTAACAATGCAGACCAGGGGAGCTGCATGATCTCCAACCCCAGAATGCAGGACCTGGACTACGGTTTGGGCTGCATAGTCAGCACAGCCTATAATACCATGACTGGCAACTACAATGTCAATAACTCGGGTGGATACAATGGAAACTCGTGCAGCGTTGGCTCCCTCAACGGCTCATACAACATGAACTTGGGCACGAATGTTAATGGGAATTGCCTTAATTCTTCGGGAGTGATCCGGGTTCCAGCGCACCGGCCGCTGAGCAGCGTTCACTCGTCCATTCCCACCAGCGCTGCCACGATGCCAAGTATGGGAAGCATGGGCACCATTAACAATCTCACGGGATTAACGTTTCCATGGATGGAGAGTAACAGGAGATATACCAAAGACAGATTTACAGGTAATAGAAATCTCTCTGAACTTTGCAGTGGTATTTCTATGCTTTATTTGAATCTGCGTTCTCATTAGAAATTGCACTGTACAAATGTTTTCATCTAATCTTATCAGCAATTAAGTGATCAAAGCGGTCAAAAAAGCAAGGACTTATTGTAGGTTGTAACTTTGTCAACTTTGATTCTACTTACAATTTTTAGGCAGCAATTAGCCTACACTTTTTAAATTTTTATTAATTTTAAAAACAATTCACAAGGGCTTCACTGTTAAAGCCACTCCATTAAACAGTTTTTTGTTGTTGTTGTTGTTTCTGCCAACGTTATAAAAACATCTTAAAATTAAAGTTTAAATTTTAAGTTGTTTTTATAACGTTGTCAGAAACAAAATTAATCTGGTCTCGCGAATTAATAACATGAACGCTTCTATACACAATAACAATCACGACAAATGTATCGTAGGCCAAAGAAAAGTAGCTTAAAAATTAATATCCATACAAATGTTTTTCTGTGGAGTGTAAATAATTACGGAGTTTATGAATGTCTGTTTTATATTTAATTAATGACAAAGTTTTTTCGTTAGAACTTCTGTAAATGTTCCACATGCCCATTACTGTTTTAGCATTATTATTTAAAGGAATTACAAACGGTAAAAGGTAAAAATGTGCTGTTGTTACCTTAATGAGCTATTGATTTGACCCTTAAAAATTGACTTCATCGATGTAACCTGATGTAATCAGGTTGATTCAGTCCAAATAATATTTTCGACTCGAATGAAATCACTTAATTTAGATGTTACCATATGAGGCACATTTCTTATAACTGACAAAACGTTTTACATTGTGTGTGTGTGTGTGTGTGTGTGTGTGTTTATTTATTTATTACATTTCACACAGTTGTCGTAATAAGAAAATGCTAAAAAAAAGTATTTTATTTTTCTCCCTCAATTAGCCTATATATAGGCCGATTCCTGTCTATTTGCTTGCTTGGCTGAGCTTATTCGATATATTTCGTGATTGTTGCATGTTTTTTTTCAAAGGACAAAAGTCATCTTTCATCTCTGGAAGTCTCATTTGTTTCACACTGCTTGGCCCTGTCGTTTTGCTGATTTCTTCCGCTTGCTTTCACTCTGTCTCTCAATCTAGTGGCCCTCTCACCGTTCACTGTAACACGCCGTATAGGTCACCCGTACCAGAACCGAACGCCTCCGAAGAAGAAGAAGCCCCGGACGTCGTTCACGCGCCTCCAGATCTGCGAGCTGGAGAAACGCTTCCACCGTCAGAAGTATCTGGCGTCAGCTGAGAGGGCAGCCTTAGCGAAAGCACTTAAAATGACTGATGCGCAGGTCAAAACATGGTTCCAGAACAGAAGAACGAAATGGAGGTGAGCTTTTGTGATCTAATCATGCTTTTACACTCACACGTAATGCATTCTTTTTCGTCTCAACACTAAACCCAGTTGAGTATTTTGTTTTAAAGACCTCTATGAGGTCAGTTAGGTCAGTTCCATAATGCATTCCATATCGTGCTTTAGAAGGCCTGATCATGCAGTTCACTCAGTAGCCTATAATTCAATCAGTACATCAATATATGTTTAACTGACTCCATTTAGTTTGGAATGACCAATATTGGTTGACTGTGGCCTGCTTCTTGGCAGTGTAAACAGGTTATATTTTTAATTATGGACTTCTGCCAATGTCTTTTTTTATTCCAGCTTTTACTATTTTATTATACATTCTGCTAGGCCTGGAACTGAATTGGAGCAGACCTAAAGTCATTTTAGCAGACACTGATGGGCCAGTATCGAGTTTTTAGAACTCGACATTAATTATGTTCTGTTTTACAAATGTTTCCCTAAAGTCTTAGTTGTGTTAGAAGGTTAATTACATGATGTACAAGCAGGATAAATGATGTGATGACGTTTATACGCTACCAAAATAATTGATCACAATCACAACAATTGAAGTGCACGGACATTTATGAAAAAATAAATAAAAATGATTGTGATTTGGCTACATCACTGATCTGAGAACCTGAAATGTAATTTATATTGAATTAAATGTAGCTATAATAGTTTGCCTTTGTTTTCAAACTTTAAGATAATGAAATAATGAAATAATGGAACGTAGCCTATATGCAATTTTAAACCATAAGATTTCCACGTACGTAATCTGAGTGAATTCCAAATTAATGACAAAAACAAAAATAATGGAACGTTTATGAAACAAGTGTTCTATTGACATCACGATGTAAGGTGTGTCAATTCTTTTGAAAAATCCACGTTATCCAAGTAAATATACCCTACCAGTTATGCCAAAATAGTAATTTTGTATTCTATGGTATTAGGATCACCGGTTTGTATTTATTTATTTATTTTTATTAAATTTAGTCAACCACTCACTAAAACGGCTGTTAGAAATCATGACTGAAATCACCGACTAAATGACTCCTGTGCTATGATCCAAATCCATGCAGGCGGCAGACAGCAGAGGAGAGAGAAGCCGAACGACAGCAAGCGAACCGAATCCTTATGCAACTTCAGCAAGAAGCTTTTCAAAAGACTATAAACCAACCTGTTACTCCGGACCCAATCTGCCTACACAACAGCTCTCTATTCGCACTTCAGAACCTCCAGCCCTGGACTGAGAACACGGCAAAAATCAGTAGCGTTCCCAACACTGATTAAGAGACTTTTATGGACGTGCGATGTACAGAGGAATATCTCAGCATCACATTACTTTCTTGATTTTACTTTAACGTAAAATCAGCCTTCATTTGTACCTGATATGCAGCGTGTATAAAACAGCTAAAAGAATATTTGCTGCTCTCCGTTACAGTCGTGCAGAATTGGACTATTGTTTTATTGATCATTTCGATTTCAACAAAATGTAAACATAAAAGACTGTCGTATTTCGTTTGCATAGCCTATCTAACATTAATTTTATTTTTTATACTTACAATAGCCCAACGTTTGTGGTAACACTTTATAATAACTTTCATTATAGCCTAATAAGTCACAAAATATTACAAATAAAATATTAACAAACAGAACGAACGGACGAATATTCGTATAGAATTATGGGCTATTTCCCCAATAGGCTATTAATTTAAGAAGACCTACTATTAAAAAAAAATCGTCACATATCAAATAGTGCCCTGAATTATGCTAAATAGCCTAAATCGACACCGGATTACTGTCACCAAGCAGTCCACTGCTTAAATTGTTGAATATCTAAAGCAAAACGCCACCTCTCTGTTGTGCGTGGAAATACTGTGAGCCTCGTTATAATAAATATCCTTGTCATTGTCAGGATTAGACACATGCAGGGTGAAAAGATAAGACCCCACTGTCTCCAAGCACACCCTGAGAAGCTTGCACCTCTTTAAGGCTACTTTAAACACTGACAAAATTATAGTTAAGCTACTCATGTGGTACTTGCAAAAATTAATTTAAATTTAAATATCTAATTTTAAAGTAAAAAGTATTTTTAATAGTTTTAAATAGGCGATTCTGGGTACAAGAAAAAAAAAAAAAAAAAAAGGAAGAAGAAGAAGAAAAAAAAAAAAGAAAAGAAAAAAAAAAGCTAGCCTATATTTGATGAAAAGGCGCCGGATAGAGCGTAAAGCGTGTTCTTGTGCATATTTGCTAATCGCCTGTAAGAAATTAACGAAAGTTCGTAACCTCGTTAAGTAGCCAGACGAATAAATAGGCTATGGGTGTATCATGCTATTGCTAATCAAAGCTGTATTCTAACAAATTTACTGTTTTAACTGCATTCAACTAATAAGCTTATGAGCATTACATTATGATTATGAACAAAGTTTTTTTTTTTTTTTTTTTTTAATAAAACGTTAGGCTACCAATTGATTTTTCGATAGCCTATCTTTTTTTTTCACAATCGTAGGTTTACTTGGAGGGATTGTATTTTGCACGTTTGTTAATGAACACTTGCAGCAAAAATAGTCCTGTGAATTAAATTATATTCTACAGGAAAAATGGGGCTTGAACTATTTTAATTCTTCATTCTTGTGATAGTCATTTTTCAGAGGCGTGATATAAATTAGGACAACAGCACTTGTTATGCAGAAATATGTTGTTGACGTTCCAAAAAGATTATTCGTTAGCAGATATCTAGGCCTACTTTTTTATTTTAATTTTTTTTAATTTTTTTTTTTACATTATTTATAAATTTTAACTTTTCTGTGTTACACTTAGGCTAAATGTTTTCGGGAACCCTCAGAAGCAGTGATTATTAGTGGTTATTTTACACAACCAACAGTTTATCAAAAGGCAGATCAACTTGGTAGCACTGATATGTTTATTATTCGTTTACTTGAAATATATGTGATTATATGTGATTTTTTATTTGTCCTTCACTTTCCTCGGTAATGTCGGCGTGACCTATAAAATATATTTTATTATAGCTTGATATGAATGATTAAATATCTGTGGTCATGTCTCAGACTGGGTCATGTTCTATTTGTTTAGCGCTTTTTGTTGAGTATAGCAACACCTCGCAGGTTTTGTCATTGTGGCTAGATCCCAGATAGCCTCTGTGATGAATCTCTGCTCAAGTGAATGACGGTTTTGATTGCATGATAAATGGATGTTTTTTTTTTCTTTTCTATTGGACAGTGCAAAAGTGTGTTTATGATAACTATGTGCAGATGTGATGGTGTTCCTGAAAATAACCAGAAGCTTGGCTATCCAAAACTGCATCGGAAGGTGGTTTAAATTTCATCATCTCTTCCGAAATCGTATAATGTGTTACATAAGTGTCGTTTAAAACTTTCCAGAATGTTAAGTGATGGAAGTCATTTAGGTCAGAAACTACTAACGCACACGAACGTGGGTAAATGGGGCCATCTCCTTATATGTGATGAGCTCCAAATAATGACACGAGACGAAAAGGTTGATTTTATGAAGGTCCTATATCAAAGGCTATAACATAGGCTACATATAGTGTCTTTAAAACATTATAATTTTTAAAATAACGTGACTCCGCGATAGTTGCATAGGCCCTACCTCCATTAGTCTAGTTTGGCAGTATTTCCCACAGTGCTATAGGCCTATGCTATTAATGTCAGGGATATCCTACAATTTTCAGAAGATATTTTACCATATTTGGCCCTGACAATAATAAGGCTACGCTAACTCTATAATAGTGTGAAATATTTTGGAAATAAAGTGCACTTTTCGCATTTTCCAATTGTTGCTTTATTATTAGGCCTATTATCATTATTATTATTTATACATTAGGGTGCGTTTTGACTCACGTAGCCTATATTTTCATATTGTAGCCTATTTGACACATTTTATAATGTCGGACATATATTAATAATATGCGAATAAAATAGACAAGACATTCGAATAGTGATTAGTTTTCTTTTTTCTTTCTTTCTTTTTTTTTGCGAGCGCATGTAATAAAATTTATGTCTATCAAAACTGTAGGCCTATTGCAGATTCAAAGTATTAGACTACATGATAAAGAGTTTCTGTTTTCTTTTTGTATTTCAATACAATTAAGAAAAATCACGTCACATTCCATCAAATAAATTTACTTTAATGATTCATAAATTGTCTATGTATAGTTGTTTATGCCGTCATGCCTAATATATCATGTTTTTTCAGCTTGTCATTTTTATAGCATTTGCATGCTTACCGCTCATGTCTCAGAGGAAATCTAAATATTATTCTGTAGTATTTTATAACTGGTTTTCACAGTGTTTCTCATCTGTTCTTCGCTTTAAAAAGTTGCATGCAATGTCTGTGGTAAAGTTACGTACCAGTCGGTTCTGCACTTCTTTAGCGCCGCCGCGATCCTCTCCAGTGTATTTTGTGTCCCTAAATGATGACGCATGCATTGTCATTTTCAATCGTCAAAACGTTTTTCAGTTGTGTAATTTTCTTCTGAGACAAGGTAAAGGTTCACAACAGATCAGTACAGCGTCCATGCAAAATGTCTCTTTTACGTGTTTGCTGCATTACGGCTAGAGGTTTTGTAAAGAGAGGATTGTTTTTAGAGTCGACTTATACTGGTGAGTGCAACCAGAATACCTTCGATTGGGTTTTAACTGTTCATTGACATGCTTGCACAACATGCATTGATTTGCACTAATGTCATATTAATATGCATATTACCTTTATACTGATTACTGAGAATCGTGGTCGGGTTTTAGGAAATACATGTCAATTTGCGACAGATTTTGTTAAAGTGTCTCGCTGCTCTCTCTGCAGCAGGTCACAGGACAGCAGGTTATGCATCTGGTGGTGTGACCAAAGATAAAGCACCGCTAAAGAAAGCGAAAACGCCCCAAGGACGCTTTGACATGGAGGAAACCCAGTCAAAATCTAAAGATGTTTTAGAACGTAAGAACACACGTCTTTTCTGTTATACAGTTATATTGTTTGTACAATAAATTACATAAAAGGTCAGAGGGTATCTATCGAAAGGATATACACACATCACACATACACGCATAGCTCAGAATAAATAAATCATTAATTAAATGTATTTGAAGTTTATACAGTTAATATGACATAAAATGGAGTAATATTTAATTTCTTCTTTAACAGGATTTCCAGATGATGTGAATCCAGAAACTAAGGAGAAAGGTGGTCCCAGAGGTCCTGAACCTACACGCTATGGTGACTGGGAGAGGAAGGGACGTTGTATTGATTTTTAGTTTGCCCTGTTAAAAATATCCAGATTTATTTATTTTAAGATTTGAATGTGAATAATACTTTCTGCATACAGATACAAAAAGAGAATTTCTGGACCAGAAATGTGTATGTGCTTCCTGATTGTATGGGCCTACTATGTAGAATGAATAGTTTGTGTAAAAGTACTTTGAACTACTTGAACGGTTCTGTTCAGCCTTTAATGGACATTTAGAAAAGAATCCGCTATTGGCAATCTAATGTTTTTATTCTCTTTGAAAGTGTGTAACACAAATGTTTGCAAGGCCTGAAAGATCTCTTCAAAGAATAAACATATTCAACACAATATATATTTTTTTTTGTCAGAAAGTTTTGTCACAAGGACATGTGTTTGTGTTCATGTAAATGAATTTTATTTTGTGGAAAAAAAACCCCTGTTATTACTGCAAAAGTGCAAATGTATCTGCACATGGATTGTTACAGATAAGCACTAACATATCAGCTTTTAAGGAGAGGTTAAATGCGTTATCAGTGGCACATCAGCCAGCAAGGCTGGGAGAGACAGCCAGGGGTGCGTTTCCCAAAACCATCATTAGCTATCTACGGTCGTTAGTTCCATTTAATTCTATTGGCAATGATGGTACTTGACCATAGTTGCATTCGGGAAAGCATTCAGCATTTAAATAAACATTTACCATGGTTTTACTATAATAACTCTACAAAGACAACAAAACTGAACAAACAATGGTATTTTGGCTGATATCTTGCAGGGTCTTGAAGGCACATTCAATAAATAAGCTATCCATTGCTGAACAGTATCATAATATTTCTTAGTTTTTCCTCATAGTGTTTATTTTGTATTTGATACATTTAGTCTAGATTGTTGTTTATTTAAAATAAGTGTCTAAAACTTTGCATGGTTTAAAATTTTTTAAGTTTTTAATAATTTCATTATCACTTAATTATTTAAAAGTGTATTATCACGATTTAACATTTAGACATTATACTTTCGCAAATACTTTCGTTTTTAAAATAGTTTAGTCCAAACTAGTCTATTCAGCAGGATTTAAACATTTGGCCAATGACAACATCATAAGAGTAACTTGAGATATGATTTAAACATCATAAATCCATATTTCGTTGTCCAACGCGTACATACGTCAGCAATGACGCAAAAGTCACGTTGCCCTCTTATATTCGCATTTCACAAAGCATAGGTCTCACTTTTAAATCGATATAAAAATAAAATACCACTTAAATTTGATTATACGTTCTCCTAGTTCCCACTTCACCGTATTTTTAATTCTATTTTAATCGGCTCACCGTAGCTTCCTCGTCTCCATTTCCGCTTCCGGCCAGTTCCTCCAATCGGCCATATTCCGCCGATCTGTCTCAACCCAGCCGCCGCTCCGTTGCCGTGAGCCCACCACAGCTTCATTTCACAGGGGATGGTCTTCCATTCACAACGCTACAACTGAACAGAGTGAATCGGGGGCAAGACAGGTGATTTTATCCAGAAGCGCTGACAGAAATCGGGCCGAGATGACGACGCGATCGGAGAGGGAAAAGGCTCAGAAACTGAACGAGCAGCATCAGGCCATTCTGTCCAAAATGCTGAGAGAGGATGATAACAAATACTGCGCCGACTGCGAAGCCAAAGGTGAGATGATCTAAAATCTCTGCTACTCTTAAAACCTGGCGTGTGATGTTTTGGTCACCTGAACGCGGCAGGAGTCTCGTTACACACAGAGCTGTTCAGGTTTCTCACGGTCCTGAGTCACCGGGAGCAAAGCCGTTGATGGGTGTCAAAACCTATTTAGACAGCGTATTTGATCACGTTTGAATTGAACGATGCTCACAGCCTGTTTAGGTTGTCAGCTCACTGTGCTTTGATATCCGGCGAATCACTATTCAGCCATGTGTCCTTGACCAAAACCATTATTAATGCATGAATGGAAAACCAGTGTGGAGTTGAGCTGATCAGCAGGTCTGAGACTGTCACCTTAATGTTTCATTGTGTTATAAAGGAGAGATTAACCTATATATGTGCACCTGCTTTTTAATGATGCTACAGATGAACACTGTGATACCTTTGTTCCACACATCCACCTGTTTTATAATGGTTCATCCTGAAACAGTGTATATAATACCCTATTATGTGTCCACAGGACTGTGCAGCTAGAAGTGATACTCTACCATTAAGCAAGTGAAAGCAGTTTCTACCAATATCTTTTCTTCAGATTGTAACTGGGTGACTGTAACTATAATAGCTGCTCAAGTGGGTGGTCTCTCCGTTTTGTTTTCGGGGGGTTCACTTAAAATGCTTATAAATGTATCAGTATAGTGTTTTGGTGCTTACAGGGAAGGTTATGTTTTGTAATAATATGAGAATTAATGTGTAAAGAATGTTGAGGAGGACTAAAATGATGGTCAGACTTTAAAGACGAAGTGGAAATTTCGCCATTTATTTTCTGAATGCATGTTATAGATTTTATTGTGAACAATTAATCTGTGCATGTTTCATTATTTGAAAATATTTTGTCCTCTTGATGTTTAATCAGAACGTCATAACTTGATCTTCCAGTGAATCAACAGCTGATGCATAGAACCAAGTGCCACCCTACAATTATTTTTTGTTTTTGTTTCGTTAATCCATTACACTTGGATGTAAGCCACAATACAGAAGAAAAGATTTGTTGCTACTTCCGGTTAATTCGCAACTTTAATATGTTTGTTGTAAATGTTGTGACAAAGTTGGAAGCAGATCACTTTGGTGCAGTTGTATTTGATCTGAGCATTGAGAGCAAAATGCATTCTCATTTCCTCTCGGTTGCATGGTGCATATCCATTTTTGGCCTTAGTGGCCGTGACATTGCTATTTGCCAGCTATAATCTTACCAACAGATCCTGATGCAAGCTCACAGGTGGCCTGTTACAAACTCAGATATTTTTTTCCCAGATGTTTGCTTTATATTCTGTTATAATCCCTCTTCTGTCTTCCCATCAAAGTCCATTTTCTCCGTAGAGAGCATGTGAGAATGTTAAGGCAGTCCTCAGCTCTGCGGTGATGTTGCAGGCCAGTACCTTCTCAAGCTCCCCTCTCAGCTTTCATCCAGTTTCTTCCACTCTGAGCTCTCCGTTGTCTTAAGTGCAGCCACACCTCACTACTCATATTGCCTGGCCTCTTTCTGCCTCCGTCTTTCTCTCTCTTACATAATGCCAATGCTGATGGGTGGAGTTTTGCAGCTTCATTAGCTTATGAATGACAGCTTTTAGACAATGTTATAGTCAGCATGAAATCAAAAAACTCATTTACTTTCTTTACACCCAAAAATAAAAATTCTGTCATCCTCTACTCTACCTCATGTTGTTCCAAACCTGTTTCTTTTGTGAAACATTACAAAAGTGTTTTTTTGAAGAATGTTGGTAATCAAGATTATTTGTGATCTTTGACTTCCATTGTATGTTCCTAATGACGCACTGTACTCTATGCACAAGGTACTCTATCTGGTGTATGAATTTTATATTAAGTACATGATCTGAGTATTTATCTTTTTGGAATTTTAAGTGTGAACGCATTACTCACATAATGCGGATAGTGCGTAGGATAGGATAGTACACAAGCACACAAATTGGGAGATATTTCTCAAAAAAAAAACATCTTTTAGGGCCTATTACTCACAGAAGAATGATACATCATACAAGTTTCATTTTTTTTTTGGTGAACTATCCCTTTAATATAATTTCTAGGTGTTATTGTGCACTAAATCATCAGCACATATAATTTAGGGGGAAAATTTTGTCTCTAAATTTTTTTCATCAAAACGTAATAACATGCTCCTCTTGCTGGCATCGGGTTGTGCAGGCTGTTGGGTTTTACATTGGTTCTGTGAAATGCCCTCTTTTAAACATCTGATTACCGGCTAATGGGTAAAATCATCTTTCAAGTCAATTTTTGCCTCTTTAAATATTCAGTTTTATTCAGAAATAGGCACATTGAGTGTAAAATGGATGCAAATGCTGTTTCATGATTGTTTCATGAAACAGGCCAATTTAAAGGGATAGTTCACCCAAAAATGAATATGGCTACACTCACGTTTACTTATAGATGTGAGTTTTAAATGTCCTGTTGTTCACACAGCAGCTTGCAGTAGAGGCCTGAGTACTGTCTTTATAAATGTGCAGCTGAAGTCAAGCCTGTATTCTGTTTGTGACCATTGCCCATGTCCAAAGATAACGCCATCCAAAACTGCAAAGTCTTATCACACTTCACACGACAAAAGTTCAACTGAGGCACAGTTTCATCCGTAAATCTTAATTAACCGACCACAGCTCTTATACTTCTGTAATGAGCAGAGTGCTTTAGTTACGCTCAGACCACAGAACTGTCTGGAGCAGCTCCGGTGGAGGACAGAGACTGGATCTAAACCTTCAGATGACACACAGCTCATTTCTGCGTCTCTGTAAGTTACCGAAACCTTATATGAAGACATGCTAAGCACACTAATATGTATAGGACGGAGAGCCGCTCTGCCTCAGGTTCTGTTCTCACAGCAGGGCTTTGACAAAAATATGATTGTAAGTCCAGAAAATTTTGGTGTGAGTTTGGTTATAACAGAATGTGGTTGTCACTCCTGTAAAAAAAAAAAACAACAAAAAAACAACCATATTATTGACTCAAACGCAGGACTCATAACCCTATTCTGCTGCTATGTGATTGTGGCTGATTTTATCATTTACCTTCATTTCATTCCTAACCTAACTTTTGGTCTTCCAACTTTTTTGGCTTTTTCAAAGTATCTCATTTTGTGAGAGTGAGTAAGTGGTGAAATAAGTGATTGCTGTGGCTTTTTCCCATGTCTTTGTACCATCGGTGAAACTTTGACTTTACTTGATGTGTAGCATTGAGAAACTGCCTTGAACTTCTGCTCTGCCAAGTAGTATAGTAGAAGAGATGGGGCAAGTATGGCACCGCAGGAGCTGCTGGCCCTAGCCGATGGATGTGATTAGATGTGACAGAATAGTAGGGATCGGTCAGACATGGCTGAGCACAGTGTGTCCAGAGGCTTTTATTTACTTTCTGCCGTGTTGCTCTCTCACTGCCTGATGCCACTATGCCTGCTGTCACCGACATGCAGAACATCACTGGAAAACGAAACCAGGCCAGCCTATGTTTAAGGTCGTATTTGCTTTGTGTGTGCAGGTTTTGTTAGCCTGAGTGTCATACACACTCATAAGCCCTATTCGCACACACAGGATTAGTATTATCTGGGGACCTATCTGGGGAAAGCTGAAAAGGTTTTGAGGTTAATGTGTTACAAATAAATCAAGCATAAAGCTTGAGATATTATTTTAACCTGGTGAAATGTAAATGACACAGGGCACAAAACTATATTAGTTTCTTTTTTTAAAATCCATCTACTAGACCATAGAACGGGACTCTCAAAGCCTTGACATCCGGGAGATAAGTCATTAAATTTGAGTAAAATCACAGGTTTCGCTTATCCCGTGCGAATGCACCACACGAAATTCAGATGTGGGGGGGTGATTTCAAAATCACACATGGTCCCCAGATAATACTAATCCCGTGCGAATAGGGCTTAGGGCTATAGTCTCTGTGTTTTTTTTGCAGACCTGTGTTTGTTTATTTACACTGAGTGAAATGGTTTGCTCCAGCTGTAGAGCATTAGATATCCCCGTCTTTGGAGCTCAGGGCACTTGAGTCACACACACAGATTGTGACATGCCTGTTGTCTGGCGATAAGAACAGGCCCTATTTTTCAACAGGTCACCTACTTTATTGCTTTGGGACAAAGGCTGTTGTCAGTGAGGTCATGAATTATACACCTTATTGGCTGCTCAGATTGTCAGAAAGTATAGGGTTTTTTTTTTTTTTTTAAATTGGTAGAATGACAATTAGTAATTACATTTTCATATTTATTCTTCACTTTCCATTTACCCAACACCACCAACAACAAGAACAACAATAATAATAATAATAGTTAGTTGCAAAAAGGAAAATCCGAAATCTTGAAAAATTTACGGGAAAATTTTGGGAATTTCCTCCCCTTTGCAACCCTAAAAATAATAATTTATATCTATCTATCTATCTATCTATCTGTCTGTCTATCTATCTGTCTATATATCTGTCTATGTCTATATGTCTATATGTCTATATGTATATATATGTATTAGGGATATATAATATTAGGGATGCATGATACTAAATTTCGCCGCTTATAGTAATCGACTAATGTTGTAAACTATACAGGAAACCTTGGTAAAATTAACAACAGAGCCCAAATATATACAACTGCTATTTATTTTTTTTTATAACACACAGGGTTCTGTCACGCCACTTTTAAGAGTGTCAAAAAGGCATTTGTCAATTAAATGTTGTGATAAGATGGGCAGAATTCAAGAGCGGAGACTCTGTTTCTTATCATAAGTAACAAAGCACAAAGCTCTTTGTGATTACTGGATGGAAGGGGAATAATTTGGGGAAAAGCGAGGACCTGGCAACTTGGGCTGGCACTATGGTTAACTCATAGGGTCAAATAGAACCTGCATGAATTATTTTTTTTTTTTTAAAGTGAGATACTGCAGTGTTACCTTTGACTGTACTTAATTCTACAAAAGTAACATTTATTTTATAATTTCTTTTAATATTTTGTATTTTTTTTATTGTATTTTAATAAAACAAATCTTATTCTTATTATGCTATGCAATAGTAAAAATATTTCAGTTCTAAACGTTCAAGGCAGTCTGAATGGTTGAACTGAGGAATTTTAATTTTGTTTGTCAGTTTTTAGTTATTTTTAATTGTAATTTTAATAGTTTTAATACTTAAATCTAAACTTATTTCAATTATTCACAAAGGCAGCAAAGTTTCTTATCTAATATATATATATATATATATATATATATATATATATATATTCCAATTAAAGGAAATTATTAATATTTTAGTTAACGATAACAACACTGTTTATTATTATTATTATTATTTTTATTTAGTAATAATAAATAATTACTGTTAGTTTTGCCAACTTTGCAGTTAAATGTGTTTTTTTTTTTTTTTTCTCCCCCTCTCTCTACATTGAATCTTGCTCTGCTGTGCATCCTGGGTAAAAGGCAGACTCCTATCATTGCGTCTTACACCAATAGTTAAGCTGATGTAGTAGGATGGTGTGATTAGTAGGTGCCCAGATCAGAGTCGTATTTTAGCCACCTCACAATTAGAGATCAACTGTACTGTTAATCATGGTCAGCATTCATTAGGCCCTATCGGTCAGATTTTGTGATTAGATACATAAAATCCCACAGATTACCATAGTCAAATCAGCCAATGGAAAACAATGTATACACATTATATCTACTTAGCTACAGACAGTGAGTCTGCTTACATGAGCTTTTTGTAAAACTCTGTGGGCACAGATACTGGGAATGCCTCTGGGCGGTTCTAGTAATGAGTAATGATCCAATCATAACTGCAGGCCTCAAGACAGAAGACAGCAGAGAGTACTATTGTGTGTGTGTGTGTCTTTCCTGATTTAAGTGCTGATAGAAGTGTGTGTGTGCGCACTGTATTGGTTTTGCATTGTGTCTGGCAACTGGAGAGTGTTGAGAGATGCATCTATTTGATAGGCTCCCCATCCCTTACTTCCTCTTGCACATGCACACGCCACAAGGACAGACATGAAATGTGCTCTGGTACTTTCTCCTGTGTGCTCTCTTTCACAGTCACTCACAGAGATAAGAACTGCTGAAAGCCTGCGTTAGCAAGCATCTTTGTATGTGTTTTGGTCATTATATCCTCCTGAAGTTGATTAACAGAGAGCGTGCTTTTGAAAAGCTGGAGAGTACAAATATTATGGCTGACATATTATTTTGATTAATTTATGTAAAAAAGTGCAACTAATAACTCGTACATAAATTTCATAGTGAGGGATTTTCCTAGCATCTGTGCAAATCAGCCTTGAAGACCTATCTTCATGTTTTTGGCCATTTGATTGAGTCCCAGCCGCTACTACAGGTAACACAGCTTGCCAAAGCACACTTACTGAGAGCAGTAGCACAGAACGAGTAAGGAGCCATTCACACTGCATGTGTTCTTGCTTTCAAAAACAGCTGGAGGATTTTGAACGGTGGCCAAAAACATTCAGCCTCTTGCTGTGGACTGTTAGGCCAGCGATAGGCTTATATTTATTGATATGACAATAAATCAAACAATATTTATTTCTAAAGAGACTTGTAATGAAGACATCTGCCAGAGTAATATCCTTGAATTAACTTAATTTTGGCTT
Source organism: Spinibarbus caldwelli (assembly GCA_039654775.1). Classification (NCBI taxonomy): domain Eukaryota; kingdom Metazoa; phylum Chordata; class Actinopteri; order Cypriniformes; family Cyprinidae; genus Spinibarbus; species Spinibarbus caldwelli. The sequence continues at coordinate 14,538,270 of CM077242.1, forward strand.
TTTCAGTAAAAATGGATATGCAGTTATTTAATTAATATCATGTCATTTGAGTCATTTTAAATTTATGCCTAATACCAAAGTGTATTTTAATAGGTTGTTTTCACACTACTGTTTGGGAACAGTTTTGAAAGAGATTAATAATTTTATTCAGCGAGGAAGCATGCAATCGATAAACATGACAGTAAAGACGTTACAAAAGTTTTCTATTGCAAGTTTGGGCAAGTAAGACTTTTTATTTTTATTTATTTATAAAAATATTTATTTAACACTGAACATTTTTTAACATTCTAGCAGATATTACACCAACAAAGCACAATTTAAGTTAAAATTAATAAGTAAAATAAAAATATTTTGGCCATTCCTAAATCAGCCATGTGATTAGATAAAGACAAAAGAAAGGAAAACTGAATACTCTTGAGCAGCAAATCAGCATATTAGAATGATTTCTGAAGGATCATGTGACACTGAAGACTGGAGTAATGATGCTGAAAATTCAGCTTTGATCACACCAATCAATTACATTTGTACTATATATTCACATACAAAACAGTAATTTAAAATCGTGAGCGACTTTATTTGAGAATGGGGTTATGATTTATGGGGATTTAAAAAAAATCAACTGGGTCACTGGATTTCTATCATTATAGGGTGGTTGTGTACACACATTGCCAGCACACATTTCAGTTCAAACAACATGGAAGTGAATTTTGCATCCAATGACCCCTTTAAGTAAGATTTTTGAAAGAAATTAATAATTTTATTGTCTTGAGCACTAAAAACAGCATATAAAATGTATATAAGATCTATAATATTTCACATTATCACTCTTTTACTGTATTTTTTTTTATTAAATAAATGCAGCCTTGTTGAGCATAAGAGACTATTCAAATTTTTTTTATAAAAACTTGTCAAACCCAAACTTTTGAATGGCAGTGCAATTACTTCTAAAGAAACTTTTTGTAATGTCTATTCAACGATTTGCTATTCTTTATGATAATATCCTTCATTATATCTTCATTTGTCAGTATTATCTCAAATATCAGATTAGTTTTGATTAATGTTGTCAAACGATTAATCGCGATTAATCGCATCCAAAATAAAAGTTTTTGTTTACATAATATATGTATGTGTACTGTGCATATTTATGTATATATAAATACACACACGCATATTTTTTTAAAAAATATTTACATGTATAGACATTTATATATTTATATTCTTATATTTTATATTATACATAAATATTTATAAACATAACATATTTTTCTTAAATATGTACATGCATGTGTTTGTATTTATATATACATAATAAATATACAGAGTGTACACACATATTATGTAAATAAAAACTTTTATTTTGGACATGATTAATCGTTTGACGGTACTAGTTTTTAATTTAATTTAGATTCATTTTTAATTGGTTCATAGCCCTAATATCAGTGTAATGTGGTATGTTTTTTTTTGATTATATAGTAACTCTTCATTCCAGGAAATATTTGACCTCACTGTAATGTCCATCAGAAGGATTTCCCCTGCTAAGTGAAACAATACTGAGTCTTTCCTCTTTGTGACAGGAATGATGTGCATGATCACTATCTCTGTGGGTGAATTCTAGAAATGCCTGCTACAGCAGCAGCTTCCTTTCCTTTGAGCTGAATTCTCAGATTCTGACAAACATGCTGAGTAGTCAGTCCTGCTCAGTCTCTGTCTAAACATGCTAACCTTCACAAAAAATTAGATGATGTCATTCCCATATGAATTATGGCTTCAGTAATTACAGGCAGACTTGTTTTCCAGGGTTTTAGGCTCACATTTACAGGTTTTCTAAAAGCTGATTATGGAAGGAAATCTGTTGAATTCCAGCAAATGGATTAAAATATAGGGAAAATTTGTATTGGTAGCTGAATGCATGATCAAATTAGACAAAATATTTAATAAATTTCCCTTTAATTGTTTGTTTATTAATGTTAATGTTTGCTAATGTGTACAATTTGACAGTGATCTGTGAACACCGATTCTTTGTCTAGTTAGCAAGTCTGTTAAATGTACTGAATGTATTTAGCAAAGAAACTTTTTCTTTATATGACTTTAAATATAGTTTGAAACATCTGCTTCATTTGTTTTAATTCTAATCAAGAGTCGCTTATAGAATAATTCAATAAAAGCTACAACCAATTTAGGGACTTGCATGTATGAGTGATTCATATCTCTGCTTCTCATCCAATGCTTCATTTTGCCCAAATATTAGCCTGCTGCGTCACGGACGGCTCTACCAGCTGGACTGGTTTCGGTTAGAGCAGCTGTTGTGCTGCTTTATAATGCTTTTCAGACAGATTCCTTTCCCCTCAAAGCCTGGATCAAATTGGGCCGCATCCGGATGTCTGAAACTGAGATGTTTGAGCCTGAGAGTGTGTGGTGGTGGCCACATGTGTCAGGGTCAATTCAGTTCTGTCTTTTATGGTCTAGAAGTGAGCTAGTCTTGGTAAACTGTCAGTCTAAGCTGGTGTTATTGAGAGTCTCTTCATTCGGATACAGAAGTTTTAAGTTACTCGGCATCGGTTGGTATTAAATTATGAATAGTTTCATATATTAAAGGCTTTTACTAAAGCCTGTCTGCTCTTCCTCTCATCAAATCAATAGTGTCTTTAAGTGGTTTGGTGATATAACTATATTTGTGAGTAACGCTCAGCGTGTTTAAGTAATTTCCTTTAGTTTGTCAGCAGGTGGTGCAAGAGAGACATTGCTTAGATTGCCCTACAGCATAAGTATGTGGTTAAACTGTTGACTAGATTATGTACATTGTGGTGTGTTTTGGATTAGTTCTCTCCCTGTTGCTACAGTCTTCGCTGAATAACAATGGGAATTTAGCCTTTTGTGTCTCTGGCAGTGATTAATTTGAGCAGAGCTCACTGGGCCTTTCTCCCATAAAGAGCATGTGGAAGAGTGTAGGGCTACATTCTAAATGAAATACTAGCTAACTGCACAGTGTACACTGTGTGTGTATGTGTGTGTGTATGTGTATATATATATATATATATATATATATATAGACACACACACACACACACACACACACACACACATATATATATATATATATATATATATATATATATATATATATATATATATATATACACACTATTCTGTGTCAGCCGCGATATGTTTTCTACGTGCATTTACACTTTTATTTGAACCAAAACAGCGCATCCTTGTGGCGCGGCAGACACAGAATTGTGTACGTAGTTTGCGTCCAGCTGTATTCTCCAAAATGGCGCTACGGTGATTCTGAGAGACAGAGAGGAGACAAATTATTTAATAAAGTCGTTATTTTTATTTTCTTTGCATACAAAAAGTATTCTCGTCGCTTCATAACATTCAGATTGAACCACTGATGGCAGATGGAGTATTTTGATGATGTCTTTCTTACTTTTCTGTGTTTTGACAGTGTAATTTACTTGGCAGTCAATGGGACAGTCACAAGACTACCAGTTTTCATCTAAAATATCTTAAATTGTGTTCTGAGGACGAACAAAGCTTTTACGGGTTTGGAATGACATGGGGGTAAGTGATTAATGAAAAAAATTTAATTTTGGGCTGGAGTATCCCTTTAAGACTTGACCACACCCCCTTAAAACGGCTCATTCAAACACGCCCCCACGTGTCTACGTCACGGTGTGGGGAGATTTGCAAAACACCGCCTAAATGTTTACGCAAAGAAAGAGGGCGGGACTTATTCTCTCTGTAGTGTTGTTGCTGCCGCCGGCACCATGTCATGGAGACGCTGTGTTTCATTGTGAAAGCGAAACTACTTTGTTTGGGCTTCCAAAAGAGGACACAACTAGAAATCAGTGGTTAAGTTGTATTTACAACACTGTTCCAGAACAGTTCAACCCAAATATTCGAATGTGTGCATCGCATTTTAAGGAGGACTATTTCTTGAACCTGGGAGTAGCCTGCCAGCTGTGCTCAAAGAGTTTCTATAAAGTGGGGCAATTCCAACTTTGCAAGGACAGTCTGGTGCGTCTCACTCACAGCCTGTAAGTATGTTTTCATATTTAAAGAATTTGCCACTGACTATTCAAACGCGAGTTTTGAGCTGTGTAGCGTAGCGCTTGTTGCTTGTCGTTTCTCCGATCACAAATGCAGACATGGTAAAAAAACAGTATAAGTCATTATAATCAGTAAGTATGTCCCCACTAGATGCAACAAATGCTTCGTTTGTAATGGGTTTTATTGTTTTTGTGTCGTCGGGCCGGGACAGGGCATCACAATACGGTAAGGGGCGTAACATTTCCGTCTCACGCTTGAGGTATTCGGCCAATCACAATGCACTGGATAGCTGGCCAATCAGAGTACGCTTCGCTTTGTAAAAATCGGCACGTTTCAGAAAGGCGGGCATAGAGGAGCAACAATAATGTGCAGTATGTGGAAAATAATGTTTTTTGAACCTTAAACCGCATAAACATTGCATTACACCAAATACACAAAATAATGTTCTTTTTAGCAACGTCATATGACCCCTTTAATACTTTTATTCAGCAAGGATGCATTAAATTGATCTAAAGTGATAGTAAAGACATTTTATAATGTCACATATTTCTATTCTTTTGAACTTTCTTTTCATCAAAGAGTCCTGAAAATATATTAAGCAGCTGTTTTCAATGTTGATAATAAGAAAAGTCTAGCTTTGTCATCACTGGAATCAATTGCATTTTTAAATATATTAAAGTAGAAAATAGTATTAGTAATAGTAATAATATTTCGTAGTTCACTGTTTTTACTGTTTCTGATCAAATTAATGCAACTTTGGTGAACACATCAGACTTCTTTCAAAATCCTTTTAAAAACATTTTTAAAAAGACTAAAATTTTGAACGGTAGTCATAGTGTTTGAACTAAAACTGATATTAATATGGTACAATGCATTGTTACAAACAGCCTTTATCACAACTATTTCAACTGTTTTTACACACGTTTTTACAATTTTCGAAATACCGTATTGATAAGTTATTGGAAATAGTAGTCTTCAGGTTCATGTTGTATCAGTCACTTAGCCTCTCAGCAGCAGGGGGCAGCACAACACCACTTAAAGCTGAAGTGAAGCTCATCTATCCTTTCTGTTTAAACTTAAATGACTCGGGCTTCTTGGCTGCAGGTCACAGTCTCAAAAACTTGCTTTTAACACCATATTATGAGACCAATGGGTACGATTAAGGTTGTTCACAGAGGTCACAGCGAGTTGGCCTTTTTCTCATGTTCACTGCAGTCGTTCCTCTCCTTTCCACCTGACAGAACAGCCACTGTGCTGAGACCTCCCCCCCCGCTCTGCCTTTCCTTCCCTCACCTGTCACAGATAGCAGACGCACACGCACACGCGCACACCTTTTCTCTCAGTCTCTGTCAGGCGTCTTTCTCCTGCTAGGCTGGAATAGAGGGCTCTAATTTCATGCTGTACTAGTCTTCCCTCTGTGAGGCTGAACTCAGCTGTCACTCAGTTGGACTCCACTGCCAGTTTTGAGATGCCGTGTGTGTATGTGTGTGTTCTCGTGCCTCAGAAGATCGGCAGAGCGGAGCTTTTCTTTGAACAGGGTCTCTTTTTTTCCTCTAATGAAGGAGTTAGTTCTCTCAGGATCTCTGTGACTGGCTTTAATCTTTAATTGAAGTCTTAATTTATTTGGGGGGCTTTGTAGAGTGTGTCGTCACATGGCGTCTGCTGTCTGTGAAGATGAAGGTCTTGGCAAATTTTGTGTGTGTTTGCGTCTGCTTTGTTTTGGTTTCAGGTCTGAAAAATCAAAGAGCTTTTACTGCTTCTCAAAGATCGCTTTATTTCATCTCTTGTTTTTGTCTTTGGCGACAATCTGTGAGCTGCTGTTTTATGTAAATTAAGTACGCCAGTCATCGTTAATGATAGTGTGTACTGCTGACTGTGGCGCAATGATATCGTGGTGTTTCTATGGCTGTCTGGGACACTTCGACAGGTTTAGGAGCTGTAAAGAAGGACATGTGGAGTGGCACAGCAGGTCTGCAAGGCTCCTGCAGCTCTCAGTGTGACTCACTTTCCCCCCACAATGCTTTGCAGCATTGTGGGAAGTCTGTTGTGACAAAAGCCGATCAATATGGGGGAAATAGAAGCTACTGTGGCTTCATTTAGATGTACACAAACAGTCTAATTGTTGGGAATAATTAAACTACATACTAGCGCCTGTATACTAGCCATTTTGATTAAGAAATCTGGTTGGTTTTATCATCATTTTTATGGTCAATATTTGGTAAGTTTGAGATAATGCTCGATTAAAAATAGTTTAAAGGGATAGTTCACCTAAAAATGAAAATTCTGTCATTAATTACTCACCCTCATGTCGTTCCAAACCCGTAAAACCTTCGTTTATCTTCGGAACACAAATTAGGCTAAGATATTTTTGATGAAATCCAAGAGCTCTCTGACCCTGCATAGCGAGCAATGCAACCGAAATGTTGCCAGGCCCAGAAATGTAGTAAGGACATCGGTAAAAATCCATGTCCATGTGACATCAGTGGTTCAAGCATAATTTTACGAAGCTGCGAGAATACTTTTTTTTGCGCAAAGAAAAAAAAAAACACTTTACTCAACAATTCTCCTCCAAATCACATATTCTGCCTTTATATCTTATCTTCATTTGTGTTCTGAAGATGAACGGAGATTTTACGGGTTTGGAACGACATGAGGGTGAGTAATTAATGACAATTTTCATTTTTGGTGAATAATCCCTTTAACATCTTTGTTTTCAGTTTTTCTTTTGTGTGTGTGTGTGTGTGTGTGTGTGTGTGTGAATTAAATAAATGTTATGCAAATGTTTTTTGTGTTTTTATTTTTCTTATGTCTTTTTTTTTAATTTATTTTATACATATAAAAAAAATATAAACTTACAAATCACTATCAGTAAATTTAAGTTCTAACTGTTTAAGTCTGTGCTCAAATTTCAAATTTCCAAATTTCATCCAATTAATTGATTATTTTCACTCCTGTTAAAAGGATATTTTACCCAAAAATTAAATGCATGAAATTCTTCAGATGACACCATAATTTCTTCAAAAGGTGACAAAAGGCACCAAGAATGACATAAAGTGAGATAAAAAGCATGTGAAAGCTGGCTAATTGGTTGGAGTAGATCAAATCAAGATCTTCAAGGGATTGTTCACACCCCCCAAAAAAGACAGTTCTGTCATCATTTACTCACCCTCACACCTATATCACATTCCTTCTTTTCTGGAACATAAAAGAAAATATTTTGAAGACTTTTGGAACCAGTTCTGGTGTCCATTTACTTCCATTATATGGAAAAAACTGAGGCATTTCTCAAAATATCAACTCATGTTCCACAGAGAAAAGGAAAGCTATACAGGTGTGGAATGACATGAGAGTGAATAAATGATGACAGAACTTTTTTTGGGATCATGATTTGATCTACTCCAACCAATTAACTGCCCTTAACATGCTTTCTATCTCACTTTATGCCATTCTTGGTGCCTTGTATCACCTTTGAAGAAATTCTTGTGTTAGTCATCACCCTGTCATTCTTTGCCTCCAGGGGGCGCTGTGAGAATGCTGTATATTTAAAGCAGTGCAATGAAGTCCTCACCTCCTTTTTTTTCCAGTGTGCTTTCCATCCTTATAGTTCTTTAAATTCACATCCATCTGAATGAAAGCTATGGGTTCAGCTCAGAAATGTCCTGATCCTGAATCACCTTTCCCAGCTCTCCTGCTCTTCCTCTTTTTTTCTCTCTCTCTCTCTCTCTCTCTCTCTCTCTCTATTTCTGACCCTTCCCTGTTGACTGCCTTAAGTATCTTTGGCATCACGTGGCGGACTGATCAATCTCCTTTGTGCGGTTTTTGGAAGCACCAGCTGAGACTCTGACAGGTTGTGATTTGGTTTGTGTGAAGCCCTGTGTTCACGGGTACATTTATTACTTTCAGTCTATTTCAGGATTTTACTCTCTCGTCCTCTCATGTAGTTCACAGGGAAGCTAGTCTATATGTATTCAGTGTCAGAATTTCGTCTCACAGTTAGTTTTCAGATAAATCCTCTTGGCTCTGCAGGTCGCTGCCTATCTGTTACGGTTGGTATTTAGATACGCTTGCCGTGCGCTTCTGCTTCACACTAGGTTTTTGAGTTTATTTCCTTGTGTGTAGGTTTTTTGGGGTTGATCATGGGGTAGGAAGGATCTGAAAACACTCCCAGGCGCAGTAAAGCGTAATCTTACAGTTCCAGTACATTTCTTGACTCCCACCAACACCAATTAGTTGTGTTACCGTACTGTGCTGTGCTGAAAGATGGGTGGTTTAAGTTCAGAATGATGCATGATTCTAGGACGGCCTCTTTTGGATGCTTCTGTCTTTAGGCCCTTTTGCACTAATTGTGACTGTTCAGCATCAACAATGGTTTGAAAAGAAACAATGTACTCAAATGAAGCTATTCAGACCTGGGACGAACATTTCCACAACAACAAACAGGTTTTCTTGGTTGGAGCTCATGAACTCTTTGAACTGCATGCATACCCTGTGATTAGCAAGTTTACAATATTAGCTATGTATAAAATATTCAGCAAACATTCACACTTTTGCTCTTTGTGAAGCAGTTTATTCTATTCAATACTATATATATATATATATATATAATATATAATATATATATATATATATATATATATATATATATATATATATATATATATATATATATATATATATATATATATATATACACGTACATACACAGGTGCATCTCAGTGAATTAGAATGTCGTGGAACAGTTCATTTATTTCACTAACTCAACTCAAATTGTGAAACTTGTGTATTAAATAAATTCAATGCACACAGACTGAAGTAGTTTAAGTCTTTGGTTCTTTTAATTGTGATGATTTTGGCTCGCATTTAACAAAACCCACCAATTCACTATCTCAACAAATTAGAATATGGTGACATGCCAATCAGCTAATCAACTCAAAATACCTGCAAAGGTTTCCTGAACCTTTAAAATGGTTACACAATAGCCTATACAGCCTATATTACTGAATGGTTGGCTGTTCACAGAGTGCTGTATCAAAGCATATTAAGTGAAAAGTTGACTGGAAGGAAGAAATGGGGTAGGAAAAGGTGCACGAGCAACAGGGATGACCACAAGCTTGAGAATACTGTCAAACAAAGCTGATTCAAACACTTGGGAGAGCTTCACAAGGAGTGGACTGAAGCTGGAGTCAGTGATCAAGAGTCACCACGCTCAGACGTCTTCAGGAAAAGGGCTACCAAGCCACTTCTGAAACAGAAACAATGTCAGAAGCATCTTACCTGGGCTAAGGAGAAAAAAACTGGACTGTTGCTCAGTGGTCCAAAGTCCTCTTTTCAGATAAAAGTAAATTTTGCATTTCATTTGGAAATCAAGGTCCCAGAGTCTGGAGGAAGACTGGAGAGGCACATAATCCAAGCTGCTTGAAGCCCAGTGTGAAGTTTCCACAGTCAGTGATGAATTGGGCTGCCATTTCATCTGCTGGTGTTGGTTCATTGTGTTTTCTGAAGTCCACAGTCAACGCAGCCATCTACCAGGACATTTTAGAGCACTTCATGCTTCCTTCTGCTGACAAGCTTTATGGAGATGCTGATTTCATTTTCCAGCAGGACTTGGCACCTGCCCACACTGCCAAAAACACCAAAAGTTGGTTAAATGACCATGGTGTTGGTGTGCTTGACTGGCCAGCAAACTCACCAGACCTGAACCTCATAGAGAATCTATGGGGTATTGTCAAGAGGAAGATGAGAGACACCAGACCCAACAATGCAGATGAGCTGAAGGCCACCGTCAAAGAAACCTGGGCTTCCATACCACCTCAGCAGTGCCACAGACTGATCACCTCCATGCCACGCCGAATTGAGGCAGTAATTAAAGCAAAAGGAGCCCCTAATTGAGTACATATACAGTAAATGAACATACTTTCCAGAAGGCCAACAATTCACTAAAAATATATATTTTTTTTTTATTATTGGTCTTATGAAGTATTCTAATTTGTTGAGATAGTGAATTGGTGGGTTTTTGTTAAATGTGAGCCAAAATCATCACAATTAAAAGAACCAAATACTTAAACTACTTCAGTCTGTGTGCATTGAATTTATTTAATACACAAGTTTCACAATTTGAGTTGAGTTACTGAAATAAATGAACTTTTCCACGACATTCTAATTCATTGAGATGCACCTGTGTGTGTGTGTGTGTCTATATATATATATATATATATATATATATATATGACAGACAGACACACACACACACACACACACTCTCTCTCTCTCTCATATATACACATTACTCACACTATCGTTCAAAATTTGCGGGCTTTAAGATTTTTTAAAAAATGTTTTTGAAAAGTCTCTTTTAATATAACTATTTTGTATGTGAATATATTTGAAAATGTAATTTATTTCCGTCTTGGCAAAGCTGAATTTTCAGTCTTCAGTGTCACATGATCTTTCAGAAATCATTCTAATATGCTGATTTGCTGCTCAAGAAATATGTATGATTATCAATATTGAAAGAAAGAGGAAAAAAAGTGATCATTTTTAGGATTATTTGATGAATAGAAAGTTCAAAATTTGAAGTTAAATTTTTTTTGTTGTAACAATGTGATCATTTTTTTCTGTCACTTTTGATCAATTTACTGTGTCCTTGCGAGGGCTGGACCAAAATATTTGATTATTCGAATATTCGTTCGGTGGGTTGGCATTCGATTTTCAATTTTGAGATTCGAATATTCTTTTTTTTTTTTTTTTCTCTCTCGAACACCTGGCATCCCACCGTGAAACGGTTCTAATTCACGCTTGAATATGAAGCTGGACATCTGCACCAGCAACAGACTGTTCGGGAGGTGGAAGAGCTGTCAGCAAGCCATGGAGAAGAGGAGACTGCCGCGGTCGTCGGGCAGCGTCTGTCGGGCTTAGTCTGTTTGGTGTGTTCCACTCGTCAGCGGGAGTTTGCCCGATTCAACATGTTGAATCGGCGTCGGGACCGTCTGGGCCCTCGGGGAAAGTGAGAACTCTGATTGGTTGTTCAGTTTCGCAAACGAGTCAGTGCCAGAGAATTAAAGCGAAAGTGAAGAAAACGAGTAAGTAAATGAAGGCGGCACAGACAGAATGCTGTTTTAATGTAATGCGATCTTACCCAAGCATTCCAATATGTGAATATTATCATAATAACATGAGCCGCTTAAAATGAAGAAAGTTATCAACATAACTTCAAAATGGTAAGGAAGCGCTGCTGTGTTAGGGTTAGTATATCTTTTGTATACCTGTCTTTATCTCATAGGCCTTTGTCTGCGTTTCGGTTTCTCCTTTTGAATGACGAATATATACTATTAAAAGCTGCTGATATAGATATGATTTTATTTAAACTGTTCGTTAATTAAAATGTGTGATGCTGTTACTGAAAGTATGCTACCGTGTTCTTTATTTATTACAGTTCGTTGAACTTCGTTCATTTGTTTTTCGTTCTTCTTTTAGCCTATTTAAATAGCCTACCCTTTATGGTGTTAGTAATTACTGAGCTACTAATTTCTGATTTGGGAGTGATTTGGAAAAATGTTAGGCTACCTTATTAAAAGTATATTGCTCTTAACAGACCTGTGTGTTTTGTATCACTAGTGCAGTGTCCGTTCTCGGAGCATATAGGCTAAGCCCTGCCCGCGTGAGGCGAGGCGCGCCGCTTCCGGCTCGCGCTGTTCTGTAGTTTATTAATTCTGAATGTGTCGCGTGTCCATATTGCACCAAAATGCGTCACTACACTCCCTTGGGTCTGCAGCAACACACCCGATTGGATGAACGGTTCTCGACATAATAAAAATGCAAACAGACAGACAGACACAGAGAGATTCCTGCCTTTATTAGAGAGAATATATTCAGCCCCCTCCCTCCAAAGCTTCGAATATTCGGTGTTGATTACTACCGAAGCTTCAAAGCTCAAAAAATGGTATTCGGATAAAAGTATTAATTTCTTTAAAAAAAAATGTTAGTGTATTTATATTTGTATCGTTTTCTATGTGTTGGCTGGTATTTGATATTTAATTGTGCATGCACATTTCCCCATTTTTATGTTTAGATTACTTTTGCGCTCATCTTAATCTTTAAAAACACATTTATTAATATGTAAATGTAACCTTTAGCAAATCTCATTTTACATATTGTATATTATATTATTGTGATGCCTAAATTTTTACCATTTGAAAAGTATTTATTTCTTAATGTTTAACTTAATTTTTGATAAAACCATATAGAGTTTTATCTGTTATCAGCTTTAACCTGAAAATAATTATTGGCTTTTAATTATTGCTATTAACCCGTACTTTAATATCAGGGCAATTTCACCAAACAAAAACTTCAGATCACTTTAGTTAAACATTACATCTGTGTTTTATTACTTTTGGTGAACCTGACAGTCTTAAACTTGCTTTTCCTGTATCCCGTGCTTCTAATAGACCAGCTGAAGGGTGTGTTATGGCATCTGTTGTACCAACGGGAATGTGCTTTTCGTTCAGCCCTATATTCGTTTCACTCCTGGTGTGAATGAACCATTCGTGTGTGATTCGTTAAGCTTTTTCATATCCTGTTTGGTGTGAAAGGCCCTTTAGACTGCATCAAGTGTGTTCACTATGGCAAACAGCTGGGGGTCCATACAGCTAGAACCCACACTAACGGCTGTGATGGACAGGGCAGAGCTGCATATTTCCCCCCTCATCCGCTCTGCCATTACATAACCAGACACATTTTCTTCTCCAGTTATGGATAACAAATACACACATGCACATTAACAGCCTGTTATTTAGTGTTGAAAAGGTGCAGGTTGATATGAATGTATGCGGTGTTCTCTGTGTGATGTGGTTGTTTTCTGCCGTCACCCTTTTTAATGAGAGAAAAATGGAGGCATTTAAGAAAATGGCAGCAGCACTTTTAAAAGGCTCAATGGGTGACCTTATGCGGTCCAAAAGTTTGTGTGTGCGCCCACGTTAAGGTGTGTGTTTGACAGACTGTTGTGCCGATTCACTCTTTGGACCTAAAGACGAGGCTAAGTGCCACTGCAGGAAGCTCCTGCCGGCTCACTTCCTGTTTTTTACTGGGATCCCACTGTCACATTCCCAGCATGCTTTGTGCAGTGACCTATACTCAGCAGTCGCCACTCGCAGTGACTTAGTCAGTAGATGCACACAGATGCACTGTACAAGCGTGGCTTGCCCTTACAGACCCAACGAAGCGTGAACACACACACACACACACACACACACACACACACACACACACACACACACACACACACACGGTCTATTATATAAACATCATCAGAGCTGTCATGCACTGTTAAAAAAAGCAGTATGAGTTATTTTTATAGACACATACACGTTATCTAGCAAATCTGCACTGAGAGTGAGTGTGGCCAGCATTGCTGCGGTGTGTTCTGGGTTACCCGTGCACAAACATTGATGGACCTTTGTCAGGGTTGATGCTATATTCAGTTTGACTTGAATAATAACATGGCTCTGAGGAGCTGTCTTTTGGATTAAAAGTGAAAGTGAAGTGACATGTGGCCAAGTATGGTGACCCATACTCGGAATTTGTGCTCTGCAATTAACCCATCCAAAGTGCACACACACAGCAGTGAACACACACACACCGTGAACACACACCCAGAGCAGTGGGCAGCCATTTTTTTTTTTTTTTTATGCTGCGGCGCCCGGGGAGCAGTTGGGGGTTCGGTGCCTTGCTCAAGGGCACCTCAGTCGTGGTATTGAGGGTGGAGAGAGCATTGTACACTCACTCCTCCCACCTACAAAATTATATGTTTGTGTCAGATTGTTCAATGGTGAAAATGTCTGACCAAAAAAATGGAAATTGTGTGTTGTAAAATTAGATGTGAGCTACAGCTTTAAGGGTGGTTCAGTTCAGTTTATTTTATAATGAAAATTTAAATTAATGAACATTGTGGAAAACATGTCACAGTGACAGACAATATATATGCATATAAAACACTAATTTAAAAAGTCTATACACAGTCTAACTCAATGAAAAAAAAAAAAAAGATCCCTCACAGCCTCATTTACATTAACTTCAAATTAAATATGCCATTTATTGTCTCCATGTTTTAAGAACTTCTTACCATCTTGGAGTTTCATTTATAATTATAATCCCTTTATATTTTCCAGCTTTATGTTGCCAATTTTCTGATTACAAAGAAATACATTTTGTACAAATACCAAAAAAATTAAAAATAAATAAAAATGAAAATCTTAAGCTTACTAAGGCTGCATTTATTTGGTCCAAAAAAAGTTAAAAACAGTAATATTATGAAGTATCATCACAATTTAACTGTTATATGCTGCAATTCAAAAGCAAGATTAAAAAAATAACGTTAGAAAAAATTAGAAAAAAAAGTTATATTAAAGACATTTATAATGTTACAAAAGATTTCAAATAATCAAAGAATCCTGAGCAAAAAAAAAAAAAAAAAATGCATCACGGATTCCCCAAAAATATGAATTATTGTTAACATTAATAATAGTAAGAAATGTTTCCGGAGCACCCAATCAGTATATTACAGACTGGAGTAATGGCTTGCTGAAAATTCAGCTCAGCAATCACAGAAATAGATCACATTTCAAAATATAATGAAATAGAAAGCAGTTATTAAAAATTGTAATAATGTCATAATAATACTGTTTTTAATGTACTTTGATCAAATAAATGCAGCCTTGTTTAGCATGTTGTTTTTTTTTTTTGTTTTTTTTTCAAAAATCATAATTATTCCATATACTTGGCCTATTTGAATCCCAGACAGACTCACATAGCCTACTGGAAACCTCTCTTGTACACACAGCCATGTGTAGTTAGATTATTTTTTTTTGTACGGTTTGCATCCTATTCAGCTGTTAAAAGCATGTCAGGTGGAGTGGAGGGCAGCAGTGCGGGGTCCTGAAACACAACAACTGGCCCCTGTCCCTGGACCAGACCAGTACAATCAGCACCAGCCTTTTGAAGTGTTACCCGAGCATAGCTGGAGGGTCCTCGAGTTCTTTGAGGTTTCTGGGTGAAGTACAGTGCCCCTCTCTTCTCCCATTTTTCTTCTTCCCCTTTCTTTCTCCCTCTGTCCTCTCTCTCCTCCCTCTTTGGCAGAGCTGATAGAAGGGATTAGGAAGGAAGTGAAAAGAGAGAGAGGGGCTCTCTCCCCCAGAAGTGAAAGATGGAGGGCAGAAGGGACTATTGTTTATTTTGACAAATGCTCTCTTGTAGCCTTGAGGTGACATTGACGAAACGATGCAGCCACTCAATTTTCAGCGAGACAGGTGCTACAAAGGCACGAATGACGTGTGTGTATGTGTTTGGCACAACTTATATCGGCCGTGTCCCATTGTTTATGTGCATTCAATGCAAGCAAATGAGATACAGGCTTATAAATCTGGGGTGACTCCTCAATGAAGTGGGTAGAGACCTGGGGACCACAGAGGCAAATGTAAATCTCCTGCTGTACCTACACACACAAAGTCCCAGCGAGCCCCGCTCTGGATGTTTAGACACTGAATCATTTATTTGGCCTGCCTTTTAATTGAGTTTTCAGGGGAGGGCCGCCTCGCACACCCAGGGTGCTCCGCGTTTGTAGACTCTCCCAAAAATATGTTATCTCTCTACCCAGCTGCTGAAAGCATCCTTTGCTAGTTCTCCTCAGGTCTAAATATAGCACGCCTCAGCCTTTTTGAGGAAATTTTATACAGCACATTCTCCTTCGCATCCTTCTACCGTGGACTTGTTTACAGCATCCGGTTGCTGTTTTGTAAAGGTGAATTGTGAATTATTATCCAGTGTACGGTGACTGAGGGACTCGCTCGCATCGCTCTACATCTGCTGCGACCAGCTGTGGAGATAATGAATGGACTTGGGAAGAGAGGAAGTAGAAAGATCACGACGACATGTCACAGCCGAGAATCCGAAATTGCCCCTTTTGGACGCTAGAGGCCGTCATCCATCCTTGCAGAATAGGAGAGCTTAGATGGGGTCATAGGTCATGACCTGTCTTGGTTGCCAGTTCCCCTCCATCGCAGCATTTCCTGTTTATGTAGACGTGTCTGTTTGCAGGGCTGCAAGACAGACAGCGGTTAGTTGTCTGACCTCTACTCTTGGCTGGTTATCAGAGACCTTGTTTATACCTGGCGTTAACATCCATCTCAGTAGTGCTGTGCGGCTTGATGGTAGACTATATGACGTGTGGTGGAAGATGACATCTTGGTATGATGTTTACGTTAAAGCTACAATCTGTGCTGCAAATTGTTGCAGACAGGTGCTTCCAGCTTCCTTGATTATAATGAGAGTAATTTAGTTTTGACACATCATGTCTACAGTGTTTGCATGTGATGTAGAGACGGTATAATGATAGGTTGTTTATGGTCGGCCAGCAATGTAGCAGCAAATCAACTGATGTGCTGTCACAGGTGTACGCTATATTGGCTATTTTATGATTTTGAATATGGATCATCCAATAATTTTATTTATAATGTAATACTGTTATAAATCTTTTGTTGTTAACTTTAAAGCTACACGGTGTCAGGCAGCTGTTAATGCCAGACTTGTTTATTCATTAGTTATGTTAGTTATGTTGTAATTTGTAAAATATTGAATTGCTAAAATTTAATTTGATTTTAAATTATTTATTAAAATAAATAATTAAAGGTTAAATTAATATTATAATAAAATACATTTTAAAAAAGTATATGTAATATTTAATTTTAACAAGATATAAAATTGCTTATTATAATATTTTAATTATGCTGCCCATGCCTATGTCTCAGATAAGCCTAACAAAAGTCGACTTTAAACTTGATTTTAAAATTAATTTTCAATTTTTATTTAAGTTTAATGTATTTTATTTTAACATTCAGAATCATTTTATTCAATTAATAGTGTACATATTTCAATATGAAACTAATATTTAAATTAAATATTACATTTTCCTTTATAATAAATTATTGTAATATTATAATATTTAATATTGTATTTTTATAATATATAATATTATAACAATGTATAGTAAATAAGATATATAAATATTGATATTATGATAAAAAAATTACACATCATCATATGTTGGTTTCGCTGCCCACTCCTACATCTCAAGTTGGCAACCGAGACAGATTACTGTGGTGGGGAGGTTATCTGATTTTGTGTGTACTTATGCCAGTGTATCATTGCAGGCATATCGAAAATGTTCTGTTTTGCATGTGTATATGTGCTCTTCTAAATGTTTTGTTTTGATTTGAACTGTATGAAACTTTTGAAACTGGGGTTTTCACAGTCCTGGAACACCTGGAGAATCAGGGAACTCCAAAGGAAACTTTCACAGCACCTGGGAAATTCATAGAAATGAATAAAATCTTAAAAGGCATGGACATTTCTATAGTCAATATAATTTTAGTTAATCTTAATTCTTTACCGCAAACTGTTCTTTGTGAGTGAGTTTTCTATTCTAAAGTATTTGTAAGAATCATGGACAAATTATGGAAATGCATTAGTCAGAAGGTGTGGGAACCCTGAAATAAGCACTGCAGCGTTTTAGTCCCGCAGGGAGAGTATGGAGAGTGTTCCTCTAGCTCTTCCCCTCCACAGGGGCACCGCACCCTTCACTGCACCAGGCTCCACTCAATGACAAATTAACCCTCTTTAATTGTGGGTGAGTTATGCAGCTCCTGATGCAGCGGTGTGAGACACAATCTTGCAGCCTTTTATTGGGCTAATAAATCTGGGAGGGTGGCAGACAGAGCCTGTGCAGCCAGCCGGATGGTACTTTGGGGTGGGTGAGAGATAAGACACAGGAAACCCGCTCTCTCTCATTACCGCAGTTTTTGCCAGAGTTTTTCCAGCACGTTGGGGGAATCTTATCAGCCTGTTCACGCATCGCCCCTCCTCTTTTGTCATCTGAGCACAGAACAGAAGCAAGATAGCCATTAATATCCTGAGCAATCATGCAGGATAAATTATGAACATGCTTAAAAGTGAAGAAACAGTACGGTATTGTTTGTTATGCTAATGGCTGCAATTGTAGTGTATGTGCGTTTGTGCGTGCGAGGGTTTTTTTTCTTCTTTTTTTTTTCTATTCTATTCAGGAGCTGTGTGGGTGGCACTGCCAGGGTCAGTGGTTTACTCTACTCTTGCCTGATGGGCATGCAAACCCATGCCAGGCGTCCTGCAGGCAGAATACAGATCCCATCCCCCCCTGAAACCAGGGATATGGCTCCGTGCTGCGAGAAAGCATGAGACAGAGGAAGCGAATTGGACACATCCTAAGATGGCTGACAGGTGTAGATAAAGCCAAAGAGGGCGGGTGAACCACAGAAATCCATTTCCCAGCAAACCCGGTGATTTATAGCCCGTCAGGAGCAGCGCTCTCACCAGCGCCAACCGACCAGCCGAGAGCTGTCAGGACCGCTCCACTGCGCCCACACCCCCCAATCCGTCCGCTTCCACTCGCAACTTTTCACCCGAAAGCTATCGACTTCTTGCGCTCAGAACTGAAAGATACACAACCTCCGTCTCTGCCTTTGTTAGAGTCTACTGTCAGAGCGCTTTCGTCCGCCCTCGTGCTATTACAGTCACTTCTGAGAGCTGAATATTACACACCAGGCTGAAGATAATCACATACAGTCTGTATTGTAGCACAATTCACATTTTTCTTCTCCCTTTTTTCTGTGGTTGATGAGATCAGGAGTCTCACAATGTAGTTTCACTGTTTTATTCAGGTACCTGCGGCTATTGACTGTTGATTCAGGTGGGCTACCTGCTGCATTCATCTGGCGCTTGGATCGAATTTTATCACGACTGCAAAATTCCATCGTTTAGATATTGGTTTTCGGCATCACAGCACAATGCGGTTTATTCAATGCCATGGCAAGGCGGAATTGCGCGACGGAGCTTGAGGCGGCACCGTGACTCAGAAGATTTATTTTAAACCGCTGTTTCTTCACTGCCTGTTATGTTGGCCTTATCTGTTTCAGATAATGGGAAGTGCTTTACTGGAGGTCTAAATTCTGTCTGTTTTCTCTCTCTTTCCCTGCAGGACCTCGATGGGCCTCTTGGAATCTTGGTGTGTTTATTTGTATCCGCTGTGCTGGAATACACCGGAACCTGGGAGTGCATATATCACGCGTTAAATCAGTCAACCTGGACCAATGGACCCCCGAGCAGATACAGGTATGTGTGTTTTCATGTGTTGGTTGGTTTTTCTATCTTATGGGACTCAAGAAGATGTTTTGGGCCTGTTGATGACCCGACGCTCATTCGACAGATTAAGGCAGTACTGCTATTTCACAGTGTCTAGCATTTGTTGGTCACATTCTCTACTGTTCAAAAGTTTGGGGTTGGTAAGAATTTCTTAAAGGGATAGTTCACACAAAAATGAAAAGTTGGTCAATAATTACTCACCCACATGTTGTTCCAAATCCGTAAGATCTTCATTTATCTTCAGAACACAAATTAAGATATTGTTGATGAAATTTGAGAGCTTTCTGACACTCCATAGACAGCACGCAACTACCACATTCAAGGCCCAGAAAGGTATAACCCGAATTCCGGAAATGTTGGGATGTTTTTTAAATTTGAATAAAATGAAAACTAAAAGACTTTCAAATCACATGAGCCAATATTTTATTCAAAATAGAACATAGAGAACATAACATGAATGCTGAAAGATTTATAAAGGTTTAGAGCAACATATGCTCCCCTCCAGACGACGTGTATTTCAGCAGGAATTGGCCTGCCTGCAGTCCAGATCTTTCACCTATAGAGGACATTTGGCCCGTCATTAAACGAAAAATACATCAAAGACGACCACAAACTTTTCAGCAGCTGGAAACCTATATCAGGCAAGAATGGAACCAAATTCCAACACCAAAACTCCAGAAACTCATAACCTCGATGTCCAGACGTCTTCAAGCTGTTTTGAAAAGAAGAGGAGATGCTACACCATGGTAAACATGCCCCCGTCCCAACTATTTTGAGACCTTTAGCAGGCATCAAATTTGAAATGAGCTCATTTTGTGCATAAAATTGTAAAATTTCTGTTTAAAAATTTGTTATCTATGTTCTATTGTGAATAAAATATTGGCTCATGTGATTTGAAAGTCTTTTAGTTTTCATTTTATTCAAATTTAAAAAAACGTCCCAACATCTCCGGAATTCGGGTTGTAGTAAGGACATCGATAAAATAGTCTATGTGACATCAGTGGTTCGACCTTAATTTTATGAAGCTACGAGAATGCTTTTTTTTTTTTTGCACAAAGAAAACAAAAATAACAAATTTATTCAACAATTTCTTCTTGTATAGCATATGATAATATAAAAATATAGCTGATATCCATTTGCGTTCCTGTCTTTTTGCCAAAGTTATGTCTAGTTGTGTATAGTTGGCTAACGTATGAGTTATCCAAATTGCAAACCCTTGAAGTATAAAATAGAATAATTTGAAAAGTATGTTTGCTATATTTGTGGTGGGGGACAATGACCAAGCCAACATAAAAATCCTTGTTGAGCCCTTCCTGAAATTATTAGGACACCTGTTTTTCTATTGTAGTGTGAGTGATGGCTTCAAAACAAACTGCTTCATGTAGTCCAGATAACCTTCATTCATATTACAGGTATACATGTAGAACTGAATTTGTGTGTCTCTTGTGTGTCTCTGTGTGTTGTGCTGTAAAAAACAGTGTGGCTTGAAAGATTTTTTAAGCAACCAAAAGGGAGTCTTACATCTCCCCTTTGCATATTAATTGACGTCTGGATGGATAATTAATTCTTGATGGGTAATTACTTGTCTGTTTTTCAGCATCTTCTCTTCCTTCAGTCGGATCCATCATCCTCATATTAATTTGTCTCTGACAGGCTTAGACGTACGTGACATAGGACTGATAATGCAAATGCGTGTAATTTGTATATGTTCAGAATAGCCTCGATTACATGTTTAATTAAGAATCAGGGCCATAAACTTGCGCAGACAACTGAGCTTTTTTTTGAGTCTGTTTCAGGTTAAAAGGTCATGCATTTTACCACTAGCTTTCTTAGGAAGTTAGGAACTGTGATGTGTGGGATGAATCAAGGTACAGATATTTTGCACCATCACTCTTGTTGCCCTGGCAATTGTGCACACAGCAACCAATCAAATTCCACCACCTCAAAGAATGAATGAGTTCGCTCTTTATTCAGAGGTCATTGCGGTACTTCGACTTTGAGGGAGAGAGAGAGAGATCAATATATCTTTTTAAGGGGTCCATGCTAAATACATATCAGCATACTAAATCCATTTATTTTTTCCCTCAGGTCATCATTTAAGCATTTTAAATATGTGAAGGGTAACATTGTACAGAGATGCATCTGTTTCAGATTTTACACTTTAGACCAGTGGTTCCCAACCACGTTCCTGGAGGCCCCCCAGCACTGCATGTTTTCCATGTCACCTTAATCAAACACACCTGATTCAGATCATCAGCTCATTACTAGAGACTCAAAGACCTGAATTGGGTGTGTCAGACAAAGGAGAGATGCAAAATGTGCAGTGTTGGGGGGCCTCCAGGAACGTGGTTGGGAACCACCGCTTTAGATGACCTGCTTCATGAATTGTACTTGATTAATTTGTTTATTGGTCTTATAGAGTTTTTTTTTGCTATATGTTTTGAGTTTCTGCACTTTTAGTAATGGACACTAATTGAGTTTTGTACCAGTTAATAAAACTGTGAAAGTGTGTTTGTGAATTAATTCCCAATTTTTGTGCAGTATTTTTTTGTAATTATCTATTTGTCTAACAATGTATATGTAGCTTGAAATAAAATGTGTACTTTGTCACTTGAGCTCTGATATGCATTAGATTTTAAATAATTATTTGATTTATTAAGGTGCTTGCTTTTTCTCCTTTCTGATAGACTTTGGGATAAATGGATGGTTTACGTTGTGCTCCTTTTTCACCTGTTATCTTTTTTTTTTTTTTTTTTTTTGTCTGTCTTTCTCTGTTTAGAGCGTGCAGAGCATGGGCAACACCAAGGCAAGACAGCTGTATGAAGCTCATCTCCCAGAAAACTTCAGACGTCCGCAAACTGACCAGTATCCTTGAGTCTACCTGTGTTTTTGTTTGTAATCCTGGTTGATGGCCTTTGCTAGTTATTTGGTAAAAGCCATCAACTTTCTACTCGGAGGCTGAGTTTAGAGTGTGGTACAGATGCATTCTTAGTCGTCTGCAGAGGATTGACACGATTAAAGTGAATAATCCTTTTCTTGGCGATAGAAAAGACAAATTGTGGATTTGTTATATTGAAAGAACTGTGTATTTGTGAGTTTATGCAAAGTTGGTACTGTCGCATCCTACTCTTTTCTTGCTGCTGCCAAATTCACAAACTATCAGATTCTGTAGCCAGCACTAGCAACTTTTTTTCTTGTAAACAACAGAAAAGGATTTAGAGTATCTGCCACTTTAAAAACATGTAAAGTTCTACATGTTGGGTTGTCTTGTACATGGATAAATAAAGATATTCATAATTTGTTTGCCAAATACATCGATTCGCAACACTTTTTGTCTGATTTGTAGATACTGTTGTGATGGAGTATCCTTAAGCTTGTAGTCACAGTGATGTTAATTTGCAGTTGAATTTGTAGTGGCTGGTAGAACACATTTAGGCTCCACCCTAGAGCTACAGTATCTCACAAAAGTGAGTACACCCCTCACATTTCAGCAACTATTTTATTATATCTTCTCAAGGGACAATACTATAAAAATGAAACTTGGATATATTTTAGTAGTCAATGTGCAACATGTATAGCAGTGTAGATTTACTGTGCTCTGAAAATAACTCAACATACAGCCATTATTGTCAAAATAGCTGGCAACAAAAGTGAGTACACCCTAAGTGATAACAGCTATACGTCGTTTAACCATGCAAAGCCGCATGTCCTATTCATCATGTTCATGTTTTTGTCTGCTTAACAGGACTATTCAAATGTGTGTATCTTGTAGAAGAGCAGTTAAATTTTGGTGCTTTGAGTACAGTTCTCTCATACTGACCACTGGATGTTCAACATGGCACCTCATGGAAAAGAACTCTCTGAGGATTTGAGAATTAGAATTGTTGCTCTCCACAAAGATGGCCTAGGCTATAAGAAGATCAGTAACACCCTGAAACTGAGTTAAAGTACAATGGCCAGGGTCACACAGAGGTTTTCCAAGATGGGTTCCACTCAGAACAGGCCTCACAAGGGTCGATCAAAGAAGTTGAGTCCTCGTGGTGTGTGTCAGGTGCAGAAGCTGGCTTCAAAAAACATACGCATGAGTGCTTCCAGCATTGCTTTAGAGGTTGCAGAAGTGAAAGGTCAGCTCGTCAGTGCTCAGACCATACGCCACACACTGCAACAAGTTGGTTTGCATGGCCATCGTCCCAGAAGGAAGCCTCTTCTGAAGCTGGCTCACAAGAAAGCCCACAAACAGTTTGCTAAAGACAACCTATCCAAGAGCATGAATTACTGGAACCATGTCCTGTGGTCTGATGAGACTAAGATAAACTTGTTTGGCTCAGATGGTGTCCAGCATGTGTGGTGACGGCCTGGTGAGGAGCATCAAGAAAATTGTGTCTTGCCTAAGTCAAGCATGGTGGTGGTAGCATCATGATCTGGAGCTGCATGAGTGCTGCTGGTACTGGGGAGCTGCGGTTCATTGAGGGAAACATGGATGCCAACATGTACTGTGACATTCTGAAGCAGAACATGATGCCCTCCCTTCAGGAACTGGGCCGAACGGCAGTTTTCCAACATAATAATGACCCCAAACACACCGCCAAGATGACAACTGCCTTGCTGATGAAGCTGAAGGTGATGGAGTGGCCAAGTATGTCTCCAGACCTGAACCCTATTAACCACATGTGGGACATCCTCAAGTGGAAGGTGGAGAAGCGTCATGTGTCTAACATCCAGCAGCTCCTTGATGTCATTATGGAGGAGTGGAAGAGGATCCCAGAAACAACCTGTGCAGCTCTGGTCAATTCCAAGCCCAGGAGGATTAAGGCAATGCTAGATAACAGTGGTGCTCACACAAAATATTGACACTTTGGACACAGTTTTGACATGTTCACTTAGGGTGTACTCACTTTTGTTGCCAGCTATTTTGACAATAATTGCTGTGTGTTGAGTTATTTTCAGAGGACAGTAAATCTACACTGCTATACATGTTGCACATTGACTACTCTAAAATAAATCCAAGTTTCATTTTTATAGTATTGTCCCTTGAGAAGTTATAATAAAATAGTTGCTGAAATGTGAGGGGTGTACTCACTTTTGTGAGATCCTGTAACTGTTACCATTGAGATGGCAAAGGACGTGTGCCATTTCCAATAATACTATAAATCGTTCTTGTCTAACCCAATTCTATGAGCAGTGGATGATTTCTGAATATTTCTAAAACTATATCTTTAAGGCAGTTCTTATTTTTCAGAGAAATGTAAGAAAACCATATATATAAAAGTCGGATGTTTGAAAGCTGAATGAATTAATTTTACTCAGTTACTAAAAAAAAAACTACTTCTGCTCACAATAATACTAGATACACTTTTTTCACCATAAATATGCATGAATATTCCTCTTGTAGCTTAAGAGCCCTTTTTTCTTTCTCCTATAGACATTGTGTACCTTTTTGTTCCTTGAGATATTTAGTTCTAGGTGATGAACTATGACAGTGCAGGTTCGTGATATTGTTCAGGGCTTGAAAAATGAGGGAAAGGAGATCTGTAATGTTCTGTAAACTTTATTATATGACATGCTGTTTTTTAAAATTAATAATAATGCATGTAATTGTTGGTACACTAAAAAAGTGCTGTCATCGAACTCCACTGATTGTTTGTGCTTAGTACCATTGATTTTTGCACATACACTACCTTTCAAAAGTTTGGGGTCAGTAAGATTAGTTTTTTTTTTTTTTTTTTTTAAGATTTATTTAGCAAAGATGGATTAAATGAATAAAGAGACAGTAAATACATTTATAATGTTACAAAATATTTCTACTTCAAATAAAATATTATTTTGAACTTTATATTCCTCAAAGAATCCTGAAAAAATGTATCACAGTTTTCACAAAATTTTAAACAGCATTTTCAACATTGATAATAAAAAATGTTTATAGAACACAGAATTAGGATATTAAATTGATTTCTGGAGGTTCGTGTGACGCCAAAGTCTGGAGTAATGACTTATGAAATGGAGTAATGACTTATGAAATTTGCATTTATTTGATATTATCAAATAAATGCAAACTTGGTGAACATAAAAGACTTATTAACAAAAAATCTAACAGACATCAAACTTTTGATTGGTAGTGTTTTAATAATTGCGCAATACTATGAGGTATTGATTTCTTGATATCTTGATTATACATTTCATTTGTCAGTTCTGTCAGAACTGTAGTTCCATCATGAACTATATATACAAAAAAAAAAAAAAAATGCTGTTGGGAATTTCTGGTGTACTGTTGGTGAATGTGGCAGGCAGAAGCCTGTGTGACTTCACACCTCTGGCTGCAGAGATCTAGAGAAAACAGCTGCTGCTTTCAGCTTCAGCTTCACACACAGCAGAGCTGAGCAGGAACTACCTCATCGCTGAGGCCTAACAGGAAGTCTCCTCATGTCTCTCATCCCTCCGCCTCATCCCTCTTGCCTCGGGTATCCTCCTCCGTCCTATTTCACACCATCAGTCTAATTGGGTGTGTGTGGCAGCCGGGATAATTCCATATTCTCCTCATTGGCGCCTTCAGAAACCCTAATTGAATTTCCCTGGCATCCGCAGCCTGTTATCAGCGCTCCTGCGTTTGGTGTGGCTATGGAAATGGCTTCATTTGTATGCTGACCGATGAGGTACAATATTCTTAACCGTCAAAATGGATTAATCCGGACAGCAGAGGTGAGCTTCCTCCACAAACCGGCTTTGATGGAATTTGCTTTATCACAGGTGTGGTTTCTTCAGATGGAATTGCGGATCTTTTGTGTGCCAGTGTGGGGGTCTTTAACTCTCTCTCACCCTCTCTCATTTCTCACTTATCACCGCTTCCCTCTCGTGATCTCTTTAATGGAAAAGTTGGCTGTGTTAATCAGTGGTGTAGCCAGAATTTTAATTTTGGGGGCCATCTTAAAATGAAGGGGCCGCTCTATATTACATGTAGGCTATAATGTCAATATTAAATGTGCGCATTTTCAAGTGTTTGTGCGGCGTGTGGAAGCTGTTACTCATTTGCGTCAATCGGAGTGAGAAAAACAGTGAGAGATGTTGAGACAGGTGAAAAGCATTTGGGTAATAATGTATTGTGCCAAGAAGGTTGTCTGTTCGTTCACACAGGCACGAACTGATATGCAGATGCCTTTAGCAGAGCATTTACCGATTACCTCCATTGATCAAACCATTCGGCATGGTCGTCTGTGAGTAACGTCACCTCCCAATACAAACACGCCCCCTAGTATAGTCCCGCCCCTCACATTGATTGATAGCTTTCAGTATAGACATTGGAAATTCAAACGCAAAAGGAATTGCGATTCCATTTGAGTTTTGGCTGGTTACATGCACGACGCAGAGAGAGTGAAAAAGCAAATGTGGTAATATTGCTATTTAAATATGACAGGCTCATAACTCGTAAGACATGGGAAATACAGTTGCAAATGGACTTTGCTTTTTCATTTGAAATGTGGCAGTCACTGTGCGTTTGCGAAAGCAAAAATGCAAACGGTAATGCAAGATTTGCAATTGCATTTGGATTGTCACAATTTATGCGCCCACATGTAGAAAACGCAACTGAAAATACAATTTGCAATTGCTTTTGAAAAAAGTCCTGAATATTCTTCCATAATGACCGCTGAACATTTCAAAGTCAGGCGCTGCTGCTTTGTGAAATGCGGTTACCGGGGAAACCGGTATATTTCTACAGTTCCGAAAGTGAAACCTGCTGGCAGAGAATGAATTTGAATTTTCAATAAGCCAGCGTCTGCTATTTTTGCTACATATTTGTTAAATGTGAACCGATGGATCGACAAGAAGCTAATGCATGATAAAAATCTAAATAGTTAAGACACTAAGATATTTGTTATATAATAGTTGATTGATAATAATTGTTTAAATTAATATAATAATTAATACAGGTGCATCTCAATAAATTAGAATGTCATGAAAAAGTTCATTTATTTCAGTAATTCAACTCAAATTGTGAAACTCGTGTTTTAAATAAATTCAATGCACACAGACTGAAGTAATTTAAGTCTTTGGTTCTTTTAATTGTGATGATTTTGGCTCATTACCAATTCACTATATCAACAAATTAGAATACTTCATAAGACCAATAAAAAAAACATTTTTAGTGAATTGTTGGCCTTCTGGAAAGTATGTTCATTTACTGTATATGTACTCAATACTTGGTAGGGGCTCCTTTTGCTTTAATTACTGCCTCAATTCAGCGTGGCATGGAGGTGATCAGTTTGTGGCACTGCTGAGGTGGTATGGAAGCCCAGGTTTCTTTGACAGTGGCCTTCAGCTCATCTGCATTTTTTGGTCTCTTGTTTCTCATTTTCCTCTTGACAATACCCCATAGATTCTCTATGGGGTTCAGGTCTGGTGAGTTTGCTGGCCAGTCAAGCACACCAACACCATGGTCATTTAACCAACTTTTGGTGCTTTTGGCAGTGTGGGCAGGTGCCAAATCCTGCTGGAAAATGAAATCTGCATCTTTAAAAAGCTGGACAGCAGAAGGAAGCATGAAGTGCTCCAAAATTTCTTGGTAAACGGGTGCAGTGACTTTGGTTTTCAAAAAACACACTGGACCAACACCAGCAGATGACATTGCACCCCAAATCATCACAGACTGTGGAAACACTGGACTTCAAGCAACTTGGGCTATGAGCTTCTCCATCCTTCCTCCAGACTCTAGGACAGGGGTCACCAAACTTGTTCCTTGAGGGCCGGTATCCTGCAGAGTTTAGCTCCAACCCTAATCAAACACTCCTGAACCAGCTAATCAATGTCTTGCTTGGTATACTTGAAACTTCAGGGCAGGTGTGTTGAGGCAAGTTGGAGCTAAACTCTGCAGGACAACTGCCCTCTAGGACCGAGTGTGGTGACCCCTGCTCTAGGACCTTGGCTTCCAAATGAACTACAAAACTTGCTTTCGTCTGAAAAGAGCACTTTGGACCACTGAGCAACAGTCCAGTTCTTCTCCTTAGCCCAGGTAAGACGCCTCTGACATTGTCTGTGGTTCAGGAGTGGCTTAACTAGACGAATACGACGACTGTAGGCAAATTCCTTGACACGTCTGTGTGTGGTGGCTCTTGATGCCTTGACCCCAGCCTCAGTCTATTCCTTGTGAAGTTCACCCAAATTCTTGAATCGATTTTGCTTGACAATCCTCATAAGGCTGCGGTTCTCTTTGTTGGTTGTGCATCTTTTTCTTCCACACTTTTTCCTTCCACTCAACTTTCTGTTAACATGCTTGGATACAGCACTCTGTGAACAGCCAGCTTCTTTGGCAATGAATGTTTGTGGCTTACCCTCCTTGTGAAGGGTGTCAATGATTGTCTTCTGGACAACTGTCAGATCAGCAGTCTTCCCCATGATTGTGCAGCCTAGTGAACCAAACTGAGAGACCATTTTGAAGGCTCAGGAAACCTTTGCAGGTGTTTTGAGTTGATTAGCTGATTGGCATGTCACCATATTCTAATTTGTTGAGATTGTTAAAAGAACCAAAGACTTAAACTACTTCAGTCTGTGTGCACTGAATTTATTTAATACACGAGTTTCACAATTTGAGTTGAATTACTGAAATAAATGAACTTTTCCACGACATTCTAATTTATTGAGATGCACCTGTACTTTTGACTTATCCCTTTTCTTAAAAAATGTTTAAAGGCTGAAATGTGAAGTGCAGGTCTTAAAAAGGTCTTTAAATGTCTTAAATTTGATTTTAAAAATCCTGCAGATACCTCGTTATATTATGGTACCAATTGCAATAATTTTTTTTATTATTATTATTATTTGTTTTTTTTTTTAATAAGCCCTTTTTAACTGTCCTCTTGTTGTTTTGATAATGTTCTGTAGGCCACTAATGAAAAATACGACCTCTGTACATTTGTTTGTTGCAAATTTACAGACAATGCAATTGAGATGTTTACATTGGCTTGTTGGGGTAAGATTGCTGTCAACTGACAACAAAGTTTCCCTTCTGAATTAGCATAACTGCACAAGTTTTATAGTTAATAAAATATTGAAAAAGAAATGACATTAATTATACTTTTAATTTCCTTCAAAAAAAAAAAAAAAAAAAGGAAATTGAGTTAGAAGTTGTAAAGGTGTGTGGACGTGGATTAGTAATCTGGCCCTAGTCTCTATCAAAGGCTGCTTTTCCACCATCGTGCTGAACGGTTCTCTTTGCATAACCATTCCATTCCGCGCCGATCCGAGCCGGCCGGTACACTTATGGTTTCGTTTTCAACTGCAGGGCTGATAACCGATCTCTTTGGAATGCAATTCAAATGCTTCAGTCGTTGCCGTGGTAACACAAGTGTTTACATATGATATGAGGTGTAAATAGCCACTGCGTTATGGAGGATGATCAGAAATTTCTTTAGATTTTATTACTAATTTGTGTTTACATTGCTCAAAATAGCGAGCTTAGCAAGCTACGGAGAAACTAGCAGCCAGGTAACAGACAAGTGACAGATCCTGAGTGGCGACGTCTCACACATGCACTCTACCAGCACGGCTCAGCGCGGTTGTCTAACCGTGTCGAGAACGATTTGTAATCGTACCGCGCCGTACCAGGCTCACGTGGAAATACAACTGGAACCGTACCTGACAGTTCTTAGAACCGTTCGGCCTGATAGTGGAAAAGTGGCTAAAGTTGCCCATTCCTGTTCTACATAAATAATCTACAACAATGCCGTGCTATGGGCACAGCCATTGATAGAGGCTGCAGCGGAAGTTCTTTAAGGGGCCGTTCACATATCGCGTCTTTTGCGCACTCAAGTCAATGTACACGCGCGGCAGGCATTTTGCACAAAAGGCATTTTTTCCAGGAACGTATCGAGATAAAAACATTTCCGCTGTGTCCGAAACCGCTCCCTATCCACTTTATAGTGCACTATATCGGGTGTCAGCCATTTTGTAGTGCTGTCCGTATTCTGAGTGAACGATTTCATTCCCTACATTCGTTCACTACTTTTTACCCACAGTGCATTCTGATTTCGAGTGTACAACCGATGTACACTCGCTGAAGCACTATTTTCCACAATCCAATGCGGAGAACCGACGAGCTGGAAGAGAGAGCGGGAGCGAGCGAGTTTGAATGAGAGATGCCGTTTACATCTTTCTTATCTGCTTTAACATTTATTTCATGCATTATTTATATTTAAAATATATTATGTAGGCAATAACTCAGTTTAATATTTTACTAATTTACTGAGGTGGCGTTGTTAATTTACAAAAATGATTATAGTTTGGTGGATAATTTAAAAATGTTCGTTAATCACCTGTAGGTAGCGTATTCATCCTGATGTAAAATTAATGGTCGACCATTATCTTATCTGAGCTCAAAACGTTGCTCGGGAGAGTTTCAAGATACTATAAATAAATAAAATTATGAACGTGTTAATGTGTGTTTATTTTTGTTCTCAGTATTTTAATAGTATTTAATGATTATGAACAAAAGCATTACAAAACAAATTAATAATATACCATCAATGAAACCACAAAGCTGACGCGGAGGTATGTATAATTACAGTATAAAGTCATTTTGAGTGTTATTGCTATTAATATTATTTTCTAAAATAAGGTACATGTAATATAAAAGTACATATGTGACGAAGATGTTTTTGCAACAGCTCCAAGTCTCACGCGCAGTGTACACGTCACCGTCCGAATCCGTTCACTTATTTCGTTCACTCCTTTCTGATATAGTCCACTCAACTGCCACACACTATATAGGGATTAGTGAACGAGTGAGAGATTTTGGACACACCTGAATCACTTTCAGAATGCCGCAAGCGCACCGCGGGTCACGTGACAATAACCAACCAGCTTCATCCTTTCCCGCAACAACATTGAAAGCTCAGGCGAGATGAAGGAACAGCTGATCATAGCTGTACAGGGATAGCCATTTTAAATAAATGTAGTAGCAGAGCGCAAGCGATTTTTAGTGCTGAAAATCCATTTGCTGAAACTTCCGCGTCTTCATGGAGAGCACGGGTCTAGGTTGCTTAGCAACGGCAGACGCCACCGGAGCGCAAGCATAGCGCGCAAGCTACAGAGCGCTTTGAAAGAAGGAGAAAGCGACGCGCCTAGCGTTTTCAACGCGTTTTTAGGCGCTACATGTGAACGGCCCCCCGCTATTACTTGAATCTTCCGCTTTTCGAACGCGGAAGTGTGATAAAGGCTTAAAAGTTTTTTTTTTTAAGCAATCAGAAATCTGAGGCCGGAGATGTAAATGAGCAGAGAGGAAATTTAAAGTTCTCTCTCTTCTGTTGCTTATTGTGAATGGGAGATGTACCTTCATTTGGTGTGCTTGTGGTTTCTCTGTTTCTTTTCCCTCACAGTTTTTTTTTTAACTGTATAACTCATTTATCTTTTTCCTCTTTATGCCAGCACTATTTTTTTATGCGTCATCTTTCTTACCGGCTTCTCTCTGTAACTTTTGCATCACGTCCTAACTCGGTGTGATGCAACAAAGCATCTGTACCATTTTAAGTTTAGGAATGTGCAAAACTCCACATTTTCAAAATCGACTTGTCTAGGCGCCTGAAGCTCTACTCGACTGATCGTCGTAAAGAAGCCCTGCATAATTAAGTGTTCCAGAGGATTTTTAATTAGCTGGTTCAGGTGTGTTTGATTAGGGTTTGAGCTGAACTTTGTAAGAAGGTATATCTCCAGGAACAGGATTGGCCTGATTTACATATGTTTTTGCATTCAAAAACAGTAGACGGAGCACAGCAGAACAGAACTTTCTCAAGTGTCTCGCAACACGTTTTTGAAAATAGGTGCTTTAAAAGGATATTAATGTAAAGACGCTTGAAACTTTTCCAGGAGGGTTTTGTGGTATAACTGGCTAGCAGCTAAAGCACAGCAAGCTGTCTGTGTGCTAATAAAAGCAACACAGCTAAAATTATATCAGCGCACACACACACAGTAAAAACTGAAATAATTTGTATCATAAAATCTAAAAAAAAAATAAAATAAAAAAAATTTCTTTTGAACTGTCTTTTACTCAAAGAATCCTGAAAAAAGGTGTATCACTGTTTCCACTAAAATATTAATATTAAATAAACCAGCAACTGTTTTCAACATTGATAATAATAAGAAAAGTTTCTTGCAAATCAGCATATTAGAATGATTTCTGAAGGATTATGTGACATTGAAGACTGGACAATCCAGCTTTGCTGCATCACAGGAATAAATGACATTTTAAAATCTGTTATTTTTAATTATAATAACATTTTACACTATTACTGTTTTTGCTGGTTTTGGTGCCATGCTTCTTTCTGAAACATTAAAAAATCCTACCAACCCCAAACTTTTGAAAGCTAGTATATTTTATTTAGTTGTATTGTTTAAAATTGGTCCCCCATACACCACTTGAAATTCTTCCCGGACCACCAGTTTGAGAACCGCTGATCTTTTGTTCTGAGGATGCTACAGGGGTTTTGTCGCTCACCCCTGTCTTTTTTCTTTCTCTTTCTCGCATTCTTTCTCTTCCTGCCACCTGCTTCTTCACCCTGATCCATATTTCATCAGATGCATTATTGTATTGTGATCAGGGATTCATGAGAGTGTAAATCCAATAAAGCTGCGTGAACTGGTCCTCTTAGCATTTTACTGTCGCTGTATAAATTCGCCCTGTTAACAGGGAGTGAGATTCAGAGAGTGTGTGTTTTGATTTGTCTTTGGCCCCACTCTGTGTGTGTGTGTGTGTTTGCTGTGAAAAGGAAAAAAAAAAAAAACGGGCTTGGGAGGATTTGGGCCATCTTTTGATCCTGATTTATTTATTTATTTATTCTTTTTCTTTCTTTTCAAGATGCAGAATGCTAAGTTGTATTCAGTTTGTGGTTCAGGTGTGGTGTTGGTGCTCTGGTGTCTTTAATGGCGAGGAGAGAATATAGCCAGTCTGAGAGGGCTGGCCTCTTTAATGCAGGAGTTGCATTGTAGCTGAAGAAGATGCCAGGTAAATCTTTCAAGCCAATATGAGATTTACCATCCAAAAGAAACAAAAATCAAAAACAAGCCTTCAAACTGGGCCTTGGATCAACTTTAAAACAATAAGATTGAGACTTAAAGACCCCATTAAAACAAACAGAAAGTTTTGTGGCTGTCAGTTTGTGCACTCATAAATTTGTGGTAAAATGAGAGGTATATCCCATCAAAACTTGTTGCCGTAGCACAAGTTAAGCCATCTCATGGGTTTTAAAAATGTAGTCAGCTATTTAGCAGTCAGCATCAAGCTTCTCTGTCTCTTACAACCTCTCGGGTTAAAGAGTGAATGTGTGCCATGTTTTTTTTTTAAATGCTGTGATGTTTAATATGATTTGTATTAGTTGTAAGCCATCAATTTTTCAATTTTCCTGAGCAATGTTTCAGAGCTGTGGAGTTCTTCATCAGGGACAAGTATGAGAGGAAGAAGTACTACGATAAAAACGCTGTCAATGGAGCAATTGTGAGTATCAATCTATCTATCTATCTATCTATCTATCTATCTATCTATCTATCTATCTATTTAATGATTTTATTTAGTTATTCATGTGTGAATTCATATCACTTCCTACAGTTTAATGAATGAAGAAGCACGTAATCTAAATTAACAAACTCTGGAAGTGGCATTTCTCTGAGGTATTGTACTGGACTGAAGTGAAGCAGTCTGTGCGAACAAGATTGAAACGGATCTTGCAGATTTGGTTGCAGATCATACATTTAGCAAAGTTGCAGATTTGAGTTTGTGATGCATTGCAGCATATTGAATCATAAGGTTGTATCATGAGCCAGCTGGAAAAACCCAGCTCTAGTGTTTACTGTATCTTATGTGTGGAAGGCCTGATTTGGTGGCCAGTTGTTCTGATCATTGATGCCTCAAATTCACATTACACAGCCTGGTGGGTTGCAGCTGTGCTTTACACGTTGGAAATTGATTGACAGGAGCCAGCAGCCAATTAAAGCACTCTTACTTGTGTTAAATGACTTTCTGTGACTTCCTCTCTGGTCTTTAATGTTTGTGTTGAGCAAATGCCTCAAGGAATAGTAATTGACCATCCTTAGCGTGCCGTGCAGGTCTTAGCCTCATGATAATGCTTGAGGACCTTAAGCAATCTAAACAAACAGCCTCCTTTTGGCCTTTTCTGATTGCTTTGGACTGAAACATGGTTACACTGTGAAAGGTTTTCGATCAAACTCTGCAAGGCTGCCCTGTCCAATTACATTTCTCTCTCTACTTAAGCCTACCCAAGCAGAGCTCTGCCTTTCTCTGACAGGCCTGCCTGAGCTGCCCAATTAAAGCCTCTGCCTGCAGAAACAGACAACCAATCAGATTTCAGCAATGGTGGTCAGCCGTTGACTGAGGAGTCACAAACCAGGCAAATAAACAAGCGGCATTGGTCTGGGTCAAAGAAAGGATGAGAAAAGAAAGAAAAAACTGTTCATTGAATTAAAATGCAGTACTAAAATGCAAAATAGTGGCATGTTGTGCACCACACTGTAACATTGAGGCACTGCCGGAAGAAAGACTATGATTCTAGGTCGTCTTCATCCACCGACTCTGCCAACGGCTTTTATATGCAAATAAATTATTAAAAACAACTCGTTATCAGTTTAAGGCATTTTGCTTTGTGTGTGGAGGGGGTCTGGATGAGAGAGAGAGATAGTGTATGAAGAAAGGAATGGGAAGGTTAGTGAGAACAGTGTGAAGTGAGGGACTGTTACTTGTGATGAATACAGAAGCAGATAATGATTTACAACCACTTCGTTTTTGGCTCTGTGTGTGTTTAAAGTGTATTAATGTTTTAAAACAGTGATTCTCAACTGGTTTCACTCAGTGTTATTGTTAACTAAAGCTAATAAATTTTTTTAATTGAAATTAAGCTGAAATAAAATTAAATATAAATATTAGGTAAAAAACATAAAATTCATAAAATTAAATGAAAATTTGAATAGTTGCCTTAGCAATTAACTTAAAAGCTTTATTAACATGAAACAGTTTTCTTTTCTGTGTGTGGTTTGTTCATGTTTTTTGAGGATGAAGGCATGTCACAGCATCTACCTGCAGCGATTTGTCGACGTCATCGATTACGTCGATTATAAAAATACGTCAATTAGCATGGAATGCATCGACGTGTCGCACCTTTAGCCACGCCCATTGTGCGAGTCTGCAATTATCCCTGCTTAAGACTGTTTTTCTGCCATGTTTAACACAAACAAGACTCTAGAGCAGAAGGTGAAGGCTAGTATGGCAACATCACTTCACTTCATAGAGCGTTCATGTATATAGCCGAATTGACACCTTTACATTGTCAGGATTCACAACCGCATTCAAAGCTGCGCTGAATGACCGGAACAGCACGGGACATCGAGTTATAATCATGACGGGTTTAATTCACTCACAGAGACAGAGAAGGAGAAATGATTCGCGTTCATCTTAAGATCCACCGGAGCTGTCGTCAGTGCCGTCACCAAACGCGCTCTCTGCACTCGCTAACAAAGCATTTAAAGGCATTGTTAGTTGTTTAACTGTGTGATGGATAGGACAAGCCTCATTTATTTAAAAACGGGCTGTCAACTGGTAAAACTTCCCGGTGTTATGACGGCATTTTTGATTCTGTCGCTCTAGTGTCCTGAATGCGGTTGTGACTTCAGCTGTTCATTCATACAGATATGTATTCAAGCAGATGTTTTAATCTGCTGAATAAATAAAACATTTCAAGTCTCTCACCTAAGCAACTGCTGTCTTTCTATCTATCTATCCCCCCCCCCCCCCCCCTGCTTCTTCTGTGACCCCATCATAACAGACTTGAGAAGCATTTTTGGGTCCCGACCCACCAGTTGATAGCTACCATTTTAAGCTAAATGCATAAATAAATTATAGTTCTTCTCTAGTGTTTGCAGATTATGTCGGTCAAATTGATTTAATTACCTCCCGTTCCTGACATCTGTGTTTGCCCTTGTTAATGCAGAATATCCTTATTTGAAAAAAAGAAATGGTTTTCACAAAAGAATGGAGTTATCTCTGTCCTGTAGTGGGGAACAGCTTACGTTAACAGTGCACTAATATAAATTTTCCTCATCAACATTCTGGTTTAAATGTACAAGTTCCTACTTTGACGAGGGTGCAACTGAAGCCATTCTGAGTTGTGCATATTATTCCCCTTTCACCATTTATTCTGCTGACTGGAAGGTAAACAGTTAAGCAACACTAACAAAGCTTAAAAATCTATCATTACTCACATTTTCATTCCAAACTTGAATGGGTTTCTTTCTTCTGTGAAATACAAAAGAAGATATTAACAGTTGTCATGCTGTCTTCTTCCAAATCGTTTACATTAAGCCTTTAATGCTGTCAGCAGTTATGTTTAGTTAATTTATTACACTACTGTTTAAAAGTTTGGGATCTGTAAAATTTTAAAATGTACTTATTCCTGTGATGACAAAGCTGAATTTTAAGCAGTCAATACTCCAGTCTTTTGTGTCACATGATCCTTCAGAATTATTCTAATATAATAATAGGAATAATAGGAAGCCCTTTTACATTACTATAACGTTACAATTAACAACAGAGCCCAAAGTTAAATGTAATTACTATTAATTTTTAAATATAATAATCAACAGTCAACTTAAAAAAAATGTATGCACCCATGTAAATTGCACACGATGCAGTTTTTAAATTAAATTATAAAATTATAAATGATAAAATATTTGTTGTTGAAATAAATTCATTTATGCAGTGGCTGTCAATTTATTTCATAACAATTTATTTAAACATACATTAAATAATTAAGACATCACTAACAGGTAAAGTAAAATATAATGACTATATAGTCTAATACTTCGCAAAATGCTCTTCTCTGCATTAACATTTCTTTAGCGAACTAACGAGCTGTGGACACTGATGACTTGTCTGAGGTAAATGAAATGCTATGTGACATTTTGTTTACAGCTGTTTTATTGACATCTTTCCATGGTTGAATCGGTGATTGAACGATTAAATGAGGCATGAGATGTTCATTCATGTTTATTTCGTGTTAAAATTAAAGAGGAAAGGATTATTGTGCTCCACACTGCTGTCAGAACTGAAGCATTTATACAGCGATCTGTCGCACCACATCAAAGAGCATCATAACTGCATTTATTGTTTGAATTTCCTGGAAAAAAAAATACATAATTTGAAAGATGACACTTTGTTTCTTATCAAAAGTAACAATATATAAAACTGGAAGTTGCCAATTTCACTCGTGCATTGGTTAAAACAATACTCTATTTGTACAAATGCATACCAAACTGAAAGACCTGCAGTATGAATATGTGTACCGTTACACCCCTATTTATAATAATGAAAAATATAATAATTTGGTACTAGTATAATTTGCATTATTATTATTAATGTTAAAACAGTTTTAATATATTTGTGAAAACTGTTATAGGGCTACATTTTATTTTATTTTTTTTCATGAAAAGTAAGTTCAAAAGAAGTTTTTATTTGAAATAGAAATCTTTTGCAACATTGTCACTGCTATCACTATTGATCTAATGCATCCTTAAAAATTTTACAGACCTCAAACTTTTTTCTCAGCTGTGGTACTGTTTGATCACTTTCTGGTGACAGAACTTGCCACAGTGATGCCTTTTAACTCTGATCATGTGACATTGACTCTAAGCCTAGAATGGAGGCATCTGATGGACAGCTGGGCCAAAAAAAAAAAAAAAAAAAAAGAGAAAAGAAAAGAAATCAATAGTTGACTGCTTCCACCCAGGTGGAGAGAAATGCAATATTGCAGCCTTTTCTTGCTTCAATTACTAAAACAAGCTCAAGAGAGTCTAATGGGCCCTCCCTCTCTTTCCTACTCCTTGTCTTCCTGTCTCGTGGCAGTAATGAAAGTTCTGTGTGTTCTTCTGTGGCAGTAGATGGGGAATAAATGTGTCTTATTGAAAGCCTTATCGCCAGTCAGCGCGCTCAAGTCATGTTCCCTCCCTGCTGATTCGCACCATTTAAATGATTGTGTGTGTGAAGCCAACAGCGAAGCGGAACCTCAGAAAATAAATGTCCCAGGATATTAAGCGTCCTGCACTTCCTTGTTTTGTTTTGATGTTTTCAAAACATGCTTTTCCCATTTCCAATATTTTTTTTTTGCATGGTTTTTTCATTATTTTGATCAAAGTGTTTCCGAACCATGGAAAATGTGCAAAATGAAGGATCTCAGTGGACCGTTTTTAATATCAAGAACGGAATATATAAGACGAAGGGAATATGAACATCACAGGCTCAGCTCTGCTATGGTAAATGTAACTTGATTTTTTGTTTTTTTTTAGAAAACTGTTGGTTTCCCTACGCCACAGAACTGTCTGTATGAGTGTGAATGAGATATTGGAGTGTAACTAATTACAGCTTCAGCCTTCCACAGCCAGCGATTGGCCAGTTCTCATACTTCTCACTGTCTCTTTTCACACTGCAGTCATCTAAGCCTCATTCAGCCCCAAGTGACCTGGCCCGCTTGGCCGTTTGCACTGCATTATGGGGCATTTAGCTGTCCGCTTCTTCTATTACTTCTCAGCTAGAAAGCTGGAGACCTTTGGACCTCACGCTGATGCTGTTACTTCTTTGAGAGGATGGGAGTCTTCACGCCTTCGGCTGCATTAAGATGGAGATCGGTTCTCCCTTCACACTCCGGGCTGATTGCTGTCTCTGCTTATTGACCGCCTCTCTTCATCTCCTCCTGCTTCCCGTTCTGGACTTATTTCCCCAGACGGGCACGGTGGTATTAAAGGGATTGGGGGGAAAGAGGTGGAGTATTGTGTGGTATTATTTAATGGCTCTCTAATGAATATGGGCCCATGCTGCTGTGGAGCATAGTGCTGATGCTAACCCAATAAAAGCAGATTATGAGGGGGATCCATCAGCAGGTAATGAACCAGTCCGGACAGTTCTGTGCTAACTCAGGCTATAATGGAGCTACTTGTTCAGCTTGGGCCCTGTGGATGCATGC
The DNA here is from genome assembly GCA_039654775.1 of Spinibarbus caldwelli. Classification (NCBI taxonomy): domain Eukaryota; kingdom Metazoa; phylum Chordata; class Actinopteri; order Cypriniformes; family Cyprinidae; genus Spinibarbus; species Spinibarbus caldwelli. Next base: position 14,577,542 of record CM077242.1, read on the forward strand.
TGCTGACAGCACTACTTCCATACTGGGACAAAAGGAAAGCCACCTGTCTTCTTGTCCCTTTCTCTTCCTGAAAACTCCCTCGCCACCGTCACCTGCTTCAGAGGAATATTCCGGGTTTAATACAAGTTAAGCTCAACCGACAGCATTTGCAGCTTATTGAATACCAGAAAAATAAAAAAAAGAGGTTACTGTGAGGCATCTACAATGGTAGTTAATGTAGGTCAATTTTTTAGTTTTATGGCAAAAATGTGAAGCTTTTAGTATTATTAAAACACTGGCATTAATTTTTCTGTTAAACGTATTTTATCTGTGAAGCTGTTCAAATCAACATTTTTTCAGATGTTCTAGAGTTTATGGCCTGTTGTGAAATTTGATATAACATTTGTAGAAATTGTAAATATATAAGTAATATATATAAGGGAAACAAGTCAATTTAGCTCAAATTTGAACAGAATCACTGTTTCACGGCTGATCACTGAGTCGGCAGCGAGTCACTGAACGAGCCGTATAACATCAACTCTGCACTGGATATTACAATCCAAAATATAGTAAAAACACTATTAAATAGCACAGTAACAAGATCGGCAGTTTAAGACATTAACTTGTAAGCACAAAACACAAGATACTTCTCTTTTCAATATAAATAAGACTTTATTTATATAAACCTAAGACATGTAAACTAATCTAATCTAACACATGAACACACGCATTCACACGTTGCAGAAAGAAAGTGAGGAAAGGATAAGTTTAAAGAATGAAATGTGAAATCCCAAGTTTACAGCAATATGTGCAATTGCCTATAGACCTGAACCATCAATCATTTGACCCTCACATTGAGTTTCTCAATGAGGCTTAAATTTATATTAAACTGCACCGACTCAGCAAAAGTCTGGAGGTTGTACTTGCTTGTGTTGCCTTAAGGGATTCCCTTGTGTCCTTGTCGTCTTTGGAGAAAGGGGTTTCTGATTGGCTGAGTTCAGTGCTCTTTCGTAGTAAAGTCTTGGGCGTTGGCTCTTGATGCGGAGTTGGTCTGGTTGAAGTTTGGGCGGGTGCAGTCAAAGCTGGACTTTGCGGCAAACTTAACTTAACGAAACTCTCACGGAAAGACAAGAAATTAAAGTAAAAGAATAAAAGAATGTAACGAGACTAGGTGGTTTTTCTTCTCATTGTGGTAGCAGCTGGCATGTAGGCCAGAGCACGCTCAAAGAGCAGCGTCGAAACGCGGTGGCAAAAGAGAAGAGATCTGAGAAGTAGAGGAAGAGCGCCAAGAGAGCTAAGAGAAGAGCGAGTTTGATGGTGTCCTGAGTATTTAAACTCGGCTTCTAGACCGTCCTATCTGGACGTCTTGACCAATTAGAAATAATCTTGGCTCGTGGTGTTGTATGTTTCTCCTCCCCATTCATAAATCTAACATGTTATCTTATCAGTCATATGGTCCAAATGTTCCCGCTCTTACAGAGTACAATTTTGGACATGATTTCTCTAACAAGACTGTGGTACATTTGACAAAGAATTGATTGGAAGAAACATTTAAAGCATGATTTTTCAAACTCATACATACCAAACATGAATTTTAACTCTCAAAACTATTCCCTAGTTATTAAAAGACATACATCATATGTGATTAAAAACATGATGGTTAATCGTGTGGGTTACATACATGATATGGGGTTATGCATAAACATGATAAGTCCTTTTAAGATGATTTTGGTGCATCTATATGCGAAAAGGGAGTTTCTGTACCGTTCTGTGAAGACTAGAGAGGTTAAAAGGTCTCTTAAGGAATTTCAGTCTCCGTCTGTCTTCTATGTGGAGAGCTGGGTTGACCCACCCAATGAAGTCTCTAGCTCGTGATTTTGATCACAGATTTTCAAGTTACACTTTTTTGGTTACTGTATTCAGAAAATGTAAAAGAGTGATGAAATAACTGTTATTTTTAACTTCACATTTACAGTGGAGTTTTTATTTTGTCTTTAACAAGTATCACAGACCTGTACAGCTACATATTTGTTCCTAATTGCACGTCTGTCTCTGCAGCGTTTATTTGTTTATACATGTACATTGCAGGGAATAAAATTCATGCTGAGAGCACATATGGAGTTTTTTTCCTCAAGCAATACAGTGTTTTGGTATTTCACACAACATTAATCAAAGGAAGTTTGTGCATAATTAGAAAGGAACTGTATTTTCAGCATTTGTCTTCAGCATTCCATCTTCAGGACTGCACACTGAAGCTGCTGTTGCAATCAATATAACACTAAAGTGGACTCAAAACATGACTTAATTACGAGTCAAAAGGCATCACTTGTTAGCTTGCAGTTCTCACACACCTTGTTGAACATCAGCTGCTATGCCTTTTTGTTCTTTTTGCTTTGATAACTAGACAGCGGCAATATGGGATTTTGAATGGGTTTCATATCCCTGTTCAAATCACAGTAGCTTTTCAAAATAAAAAGGATTTATTTTTTTTTCATCACAGTTCAATTCAGACTGCACGTCCTTTATGCAAGCAGTAATTGAACCACTTTAGGTGTTTTTTCATTATCACAAATGATGCCCTTCTAACCTTCAACAGTACAATTCTTAATGAAATTGAAAATAGAAATCCATAATATTGAATTTGGCTGAGCTTTTATATATGCATATGTAAACATACTGTATATGATCAAGCTTTTCAAACATCACCATCTGATTGCAGTTATTTGCGGTGTCTACACTTGTGAGTTAATTCTGTTGATTTGAGGCAGCCTTGGCCATGCAGATTGACAAACTCTTGACTACAGATTCGGCAGATGGTCTCACTTCTTACATCCTCTGGAACATCTGGAGAATTCTGGGCTATTTTTACCCACCAAATGTGTCCTTGATAGATGTGACTGCTGATATTGCAACTAAACCAAGATACATGGGTCCTCTTCCTGATGTGTATATTTTTGCAACCAATTATTGTCTTGTTTTACTGTTAAAATATCTGTGCATCCTTTTAACAGGATATATTCACTTTGAGAAGTAGTTATTTCTAAAAATATATCATGAATTAAGTTCTTACCCCTTTGGCAAGAAAATGTTTTGCTTTTTATGCATAATTTTACTGAGGTTTACATGAGAAAATAATGCCAATGGGCTAACAAAAATAAACGTAATTCTCAAGATATATTCTCTGAAAACAAGTTTTAATATCTTAAGCAATTTTGCTTCACAAGTGGATTTGTTTTAACAATGTTTAAATATTTTTTTTACTGAAAAACCGGCAGAAATACTGATGAATAAAGTTGTGTTTTTGCAGTGTTCAGATGTGTGTGAATGTATCAGTATATAAATGTTGCTTTTCCCAGTTTCCCACAGGCTTAATAATTATTCACTGTATAGTTATCGCTGCTGCCTATTAATTCTGATTTCTCTTCTTCCGCTCTTAACCCCCTCTTTATCTTTTTCTTATTCTATTTCAATTTCTCTCTTTTACCCTCTCGTCCTCTTTCTCTCTCCTCTGCCCCTGCAGAAGTCCTCTGATGCTGCTTTGCCCTCAGTATCACCCCCTTCTTTGCAAGCAGCTGAGAAAAGCAAACTGGAGGTACTGTGCTTCTCTGTGTTGTGCGGTTCACTGATCTTGGTGCTGTGCTTGTGCTGTGCATTCTCTAGGCTGCATCCCAATTTGCATACTTTCCATCCTAAATAGTATGCTAGTTTAGAGTAATTGCATTTCAAATAATATTATGTAAAAAATATGCCAAACATGTCCAAATTGCATACTATTGCTGCTACATTTGCATCCATAAAAGTTAAATGTGAAATAATAACAAATTTTTTAAAACTTAATGCAATCAAAATTAGGGTTATGTGGCATTTAGTCCTTGTTTAGCTACTGTTTAGCTTTAATCAGGAAAAAAACAAACCAAAAAAATATTGAAATTGTACTTAAACCTATTAGCAATTAAAAAAAAAGGTTAACCCCTTTAATATGCACAATCAGGATGCAATTTAATTTGGTGGTAGTTTATCTCAGTACTGTTGTACTGTCTTACAACATACACCAAATGCACTTTCACATCACTAACAAAGTAGTATGCAAATTGGGACAGACCTCTGTGTGCTGTTAATGAATCACTAAATCAGTGTTTTATGATATAATGTGTTATGCAATCCCTGCACCAGCACAAGTGTCCATGTGGCTGAAGCTGGGTTCATGCTGGTTAGTGCTAGACAAGCACGTTTTAGCTGGTCAAGTTGGACAACTGGCATGTATGGTCAAGTCTGGTGGGGGCAAACAACAACTATTATTATTATTATTATTATTAGTAGTAGTAGTAGTAGTAATAGTATAACTTATAAATTATATATATGTGTATATATATATATATATATATATATATATATATATATATATATATATATATATATATAATGTATGTGTGTATTTAATATGTATATAATGTATAATTTAATTTGTGTGTATATAACACATACGTACTTGAATAAATATAATAAAATATATTTTATAATATATAAAATAAAGTCATATATACGTTATAATTTCCTGCATAATCTATTTGTAAAATGAAGTGTGTAAAACGGATGTAATTGCTTCACTCAGAACTGTCTGACTATTGACAGTTTTTGCAACAGATTATTAAACCGCCTGTAAGAATGTTAATTTAAAACAAACAAAGGGCAAGAAGAGAGAACCTATAGAAGTCACACTGATGGGTTTACATTCATTGTTAAAAAATGTTGTGGTTGTGTTTGTGTATGTGTGGAGTCTATTGCCTCTGTGCTCTGCTGTGGAAAAGAATCGATAGCACAGCTCTGTCAGCATGCAGAGTGGAAATAGAATAATCAATGTTCCCATAAAGAGCTCCAAACAGCCAATCCGCACCTCTCCTCCAGGCCTGTTCTCCATTTGTTCCATCTGCTGGTAATCATAGTGCCAGTCAGACACCCCACCACCACTGCAGAAAACACACTCTGATCACTCACTCCCACACCTGAACCGGCCTCTCGCTCAGCGTTTTTGCAGTAGCAATTGATTCGCGCTTAGAGAAAAGGAGAACTGATTGCTCGATATCAAGGCCAGTCCTTTATGATGCATTTGTTTGGCTTTGTCATTGTAATGGGAGTTTTAATGGTGCACTTTGTTAAAGGGCACCTATCATGCCCCTTTTTACAAGATGTAATATTGGTCTTGGGTGTCCCCAGAATGTGTGTGTGAAGTTTCAGCTCAAAATACCCCACAGATCATTTAATATAACATCTGGAAAATGCAGTTTTTGAGGCGTGTCTAAAAAAGAGCTGTTTTGGTGTGTATCACTTGAAATTAGGGCTGCACGATATATCGTTTCAGCATCGATATCGCAATTTGCGCATCTGTGATAGTCATATCGCAGGATGTGCGACGTTTAGTAGGCCTATACTGATCGTTATATTTATACTGATCGTTTTCTTTGCTCACACACAGACACCGCGTCTACACTGGATGCGACAGCTGTGCAGAGATATCCATTTTTAAATATATTTAGCAGGCAAGCTACTGCAAGCGATTTTCAGTGCTGGAAATCCATTTATCCTTTGTTGAAACTTCCACGTCGTCATGGAGAGCGCAGGTCACGGTCGCTTAGCAAGCTCCTGGGCGCTTTGGAAAGAAGGAGAAAGCAGCGCGGCTCGCATTTTCCATGTGTTTTTAGGCGCAACATGTGAACGGCCCCAAAGTCTGTCTACACTGGACGCGACAAAGCGACCGTTGCAGATCATTTGAACTTTGTGTCAGTACATCATAAATAGAACGAGGCATCAGTTTACTGGTGGGGATTTGTCATGTCGTGCCCAGTGTCCAGTGTAGTCAGTCACACAGCATCACTGATTATAATGGGTTGTATTGTATTTTGTCACGCCGCGTCGCTCTTGTCCACTGTAGACACGGTGAGAGCCACGCAGATGCACGTGAGTGCCTGAAATGACACACATGCACGGAACTGTCAAAATTACAAATATCCTGCAAATATCCTTGTAAAAAACAGTTGCTTATGTCTTAGGTGAAGGTAAACTATTGAGAAAGAAAGAGGATGACAATAACAGCAGTGTCCCTGTTGCTTTCTGTGTCATGTTAATCAAACAACAAAACAGAGAAAATCACTTTTGTAGCTTTAACACAGTTTTACTAGATTTAATTTATACAATGAAGACTATCCAGTGTTATTTTACATTTGATTATTAAGTTTCTGTACCTGAATACTGATAGACTTGCCTTAAAAATATAAAGCACTGTTTATTTCATTTGCTTGTAATTTGTAATTTCCTATGCTGATTTACTCACCTTCAAAATCACCCCAATCATAATCCCCGCCCCCCAATTGAGCTATTCAAGTCATCTGGTGTTTTTTTTTTTTTTTTTTTTCATATCGCAATATATATCGCAGAAAAACAAAATATCGCAATGTGAGTTTTTTCCAATATTGTGCAGCCCTACTTGAAATGCAAATGAGCTGCATATTCCCGTCCCATCTCCAGAATAAGGCGTAGCATCAGGCGCGTAGCCAGCTATGAGGTCACCAAGGTACGAACCTCTGTAAATTTTTCATGTTCAAAAATACAATTTGTTCTCTGAATGACTCATTTGCTGTTTAAAACTCCTCTTATGAATGCCTGCATGTATAATTAATAGGGGTGTAACGGTACACAAAGATGATGGTTCGGTACGTACCTTGGTTTTAACGTCACGTTTCGGTACGATAGTGGTTTACTGAACAAGTTGCTCTTTCTTTAAATACATTCAGTTATAGTTTAAATTTTCTTAGTGATAAAAATCTACCTCAGCTTATGCTGAAAACTATAGGGAGCCCTTTTACATTATAAGGTTACAGCTAGGACTAACAACTTAACCCAAACTTAAATTTAATTATTATTTATTTTTAAATAGATGATCAACACTCAATTTTAAAAAATAAATTTGTATGCAAACATGTAAATTGCATATAATGCAGTTTTTAAATTAACATAAATAATAAAATTTCTAGGTTATTTGTTAAAATATATTCAATTACACACTGGCTGTCATAGCCTGTTTCATAACAGATTAATTTAAACATACATTAAATAATTAAGACTAACAGGTTTAGTAAAATATAATGAGTATATGGTGTAATATTTCATGAAATGCTCTCCTCTAGACTTCATTTCTCTAGTGAGCTAACGAGCTGTGAACACTGATGACTTGCTGAGGTAAATGAAATGCTACGTGACATTTTATTCCCACGCTGTTTTGTTGATGTCTTTCCCGCGGTTGAAACACCGATTGAGCAATTACATGAGGCATGAGATGTTAGTAGTACAGAGGACGGAATGATCGCGTTCACTCGTGCTCCACTCTGAACAAGTCTGCGGCGCGTCACGGCTCAGACACGGGAACCGGAGCTGATCGCGGCCGCTTGAGTCAATGTATGTGTTGGGTTTATACCAGCATGTTTCTGAACCGTCCCAAAAGCGGCTCTCCAAGGCGTTTATATAGCGATCTGTCATGCCACAAAGACTGTAAAAATGCCATTTATTATTTGAATTTCCTGAAAAAAAAAAACAAAAAAAAAAAAAAAAATTAATGTATACATTCGTTCGGTACACGTGTACAAATACACATTCGGTTCGGTACAAATACGTGTACCGTTACACCCCTTATAATTAAGTTTAGACAGTTTGCAAGAATGTTTATCGTCCTTCGTTCATTGCATGAAAATGGTTGCTGCAAGGCGCTGCTGGAGTGAATGAGTCTTGAGAGAGTTGTGAGAGAGGGCGTGGGTGCAGCTGCGTGTTGCCAGATCCATCTATTATAACCGTTTGTGGACTTGTCTGTTCCACTTAATTTGACACTTTAAAGTTAATCAAGTGGGAAGTTGCAGTTTAGGGTCAGCGATATCTTTATCTTATCTTATTTACAAAGATTTTAAATAATTTCGGTTTAATTTTTATTTATTTTTTGGTTTTTATTTGTTTTTTATAGCAATACCTGGCAACACTACATCGCTGGCACTTAAAATGACAGTAATCAAAAAGCCCATGGACAGGTTAATATTGCTGACAGGAAAGCACATTCGGTAAGGCAAATGCAAAAAATATCATGATATTATCTGTCAGAAACATTTGATAATGTTTCTGACAGATAATATCATGATATTTTTTGCATTTGCCTTACCGAATTGAAAAATATCATGATATTATGTGTCAGAAACATTTGATAATGTTTCTGACAGATAATATCATGATATTTTTTGCATTTGCCTTACCGAATGTGCTTTATGTGTACTAGTGTTAAATGCTACTGTTTTTGATAGTGTTGATACACTATCAAAACCAGTAGCATTTAACACTAGTACACAGATATGTAGAACAAGTAGGTTACAGAATGAAATGCTAAAAACAGTTATGCTAAAAACATTCATAAAAGCACTAGACAAAGTTATCATCTATATAGCAATGATTACTAATGAAAGTTATAACAGTACTATGTATTGTTCATGATTAATAAACAACTGATAAATTATCCACCCCTAACCTATAGTAAAATATTAAGAATTTTTGATGCAATAAATATGGTATAATTTATCAATGTTCATCCCTCCAAAACAGAGAAAACATCTTTCACAAACATCTACGTCTCTGTCTCTTTTAAAGGGGTCATCGGATGCAAAATTCACTTTACAAGTTGTTTGAACATAAATGTGTTGGAAGTGTGTACACATCCATCCTATAATGATAAAAATCCACCTAGTGTTTTTTTTTTTTTTTTTTTTTTTTTTTTTTTTTTTTTTTTTTAAATCCCCTTTCTCAAATCAGGCTGTTCTGAGATTCCTGTCAGAATGACGTAGTTCTTCACAGGCTGCTCCCACGATTCAGTGTTTCCCCTAGGTTTTCGGCTTTGTGGGGGTGGGGGGGTGTTGGGGGATGTGTATTCCGTTTTTTTTCCATTTTAATTTTTCTGGACTCCTTTTTAATGGTTAAATTAAATTTTATTAATCAAAAAACATGTGTAGCTAATTAAAATCATGAAATTTGAACAATTTAACATTAATTTATTAAAAGTTTAACAAAAATTACATGTTTAGGGCCCTATGAAATGTTTTATTTTTTCCAAACTTATGTTTTATTGTTACCAAATTCTGTGTTTTTCATGTCTAATTATTTGAAAGCATAAAAACAAGTTTCATTTATTCTTACAATAGCCCTATGATTTTTTCCCTCAGAAATTCTGTGTTGTGTATTGCAATTTTTAAGGCATAAAACATTCATTTATTTTATCTTTTAATTAATGAAAATTAAACATTTTATTTTTTGGAAAATAAAGGGGATTTAATATTACAATTAAAAACATTGAAGAAATATTGTATGATTATCCCTTAAAAATAAGGTTTTAATAATTTTAGTAGTAGCCTATTACATACATTCTTCTGAACAATAGTAATGTTGGGTATTTCTGCCGCAATGACTTCAAGGTAAACCAGACTTTTATTTTGATGGGTGGCCGTGAATACCTTTACATTTCATTGTGTATATGATATGAGGATAGTTTTACTCAAATGAAATGGTCAAATGCTCATGAAGTGACTCTCAGAGCAGTTCTGGAGATGTTGTTCATGTATTTATGTCCTCATTAGTGAGATGGCAGACGTTAATATCACCGGAAGCGTCACGCGTGCTTCAGTACAAGCAGTAAACAAAACCGCGCGCATGCGCCACTCATTAAGAGAGACACGCAGAATTCATATTTAAATAGTCTTTTTACGGCTTAATATTTACAAATACGAGTGGGAGTGTGCTCACTTGTGTATGCGCATGCGTTTGTGTGTGTGTGTGTGTGTGTGCGCGCATCGGGGCTGAACTCCACTGTGCGTGATACAGAGAGCGCAATCATGTAACGTAGAGACAGAAATGACATGCCGTCATGTAAATAAGATAAATAACATTTGGCTATTTAATTT